>CM029793.1:12465832-12815832 GCA_017562165.1 Ectropis grisescens | reverse complement strand
CCAGCCGCTTTTTTATCACTCTTTCCGAATCGGCAACCGTTTCTATTTTTATGTTAAGTCGTGACTCCGTTTTCAGATTTCGCACCTTATCTATATTTTCAGAAGCTACAAAATCTTGTACTTCACATAATACTTTTCGTTCGCTTATTTTATTTTCTTCTTGGACTTTATGATTCACCTGGCTGTTGCTAGTTTCCTGATCTGGGTGCAAAATTTTCGTATGTGTGTCTTCAGTTTTTATTGGCACTTTTGTTTCTAATGTTGATGTCTGAGGGTCGATGCCTACGTCCCGATGTTGATTACTTGAATCAGAATGTCCATCGTAAGTTTTCATGGCAGCCGGTATTTCCGCCGTTGATGTATGGGCTACGTTTACAGCAGGACAAGATGTCTCGGGTAAATTTTGGACCACGTTAGACTGTACTGCGATTCCGGTGTATGACACATTGCTGATCACGGGCACAGCGACTGAAGTGCCGACTAGCACCGGAGCAGTGTATTGCGTGGCTTGGTACAACGTCATAGTGGGTGCGCTGTTAACAGCAACATAAGCATTCGGTAACGAGTTCATAATTTGGCCAGACGTTTCAATACTGTTGTATCTTCCATAGATCACCTCTTGCCCAACTAACACAACATTCTGTAACGGCGCTGGCGGAGGTACTGTAGTAATATACACATTGGGTTCAATCTTGGGCTGACTGGTAGGAAATATTTTGGAATTATTTGGTTCATTTTGAGATGTCGAATACTTAGATATATGTGTTGGGCTAGATTGTGTTGAGATCTTACTTGTTGGTGCCGATAAACGATTGTCGTTTTGAGCTTGAGTACTAGGTGTTTCATGTTCTTTCGGTAAAGTGCAAGCATGTACCACCTGTGGTTCTTTTTTCACGACTTCATGCATAGATTTCGGGGCAATAGATTGTAATCCGTCATTTGTTAGTTGACGATCGTTTGCGTATCGCGGTTCTGTTTTGACCTTCACAGCAGGTTCATTAAGAGATTTATTGAATTGGACACTAACACGCTTCTCGTTACTCTTTGGTGATTTGAGGAACGATTGGGCTGCTGAATTGTAACTCTCATCGTCAGAAGAAATTTCTCCTATCTCTTTGCGTAAGTCATCGTCCATTAATTCGTCTAATAAATCATAGTCCGAATTTGGTATACCCGATATAAATGGATCAGTAAGCTTTGGACCAGTGTAAGTAAACTGTTTTCTTTGCACCTCTTGAGAAAGCTTTTTTTGCCGGGGTCAGTCCAGTATTTTGCTTTTTTGGTTTTTCATTTGTGTCAAGTAGTGGGTCTTTGGAAAACGCTTTTATATCAGTAGTTTGTTTCATCGTTTCATTCTTATGTTTTACTTCTTTTTTTATAATAACCTCATTTTGCATTGCAGTGGACACTGGTTGTGCTTTATCAGATTTTTTGTGTGATTTAGATGCAGTATCTTTCGGCAGAGACTTGCTTTGGGCTAATCTTTGACCCTCTTTCAAACTCTTCTCAAATGCCAATTCGAAGGAGCTCTTATTAAGAGCCACGTCCAGGGCATTAGGGCCCCTGGTTGGCGTCTTATGTCTCAATAGGTCAGACATGACGGCCTGCCATTCTGGCTTACTTGACTCAGGAATATATTTTTTTCACTGCTTGATCTTTGTTAAAAACATTCTTCTTGGCAGAATTTTTAGTAGAATTGGTATGTTTTGTAATCGGGCTTGAGCAACTGGACTGGGGATTACACTTGACACTACTAGAACTACTGATTTCGCCATGTCCGGAACTGAGTAAAGTTTTCGAAAGAACATTAATTAATTTGGTTTCCAGTGTTGAAGTAAATGTCTTAGCACTTTTAAGTTGCTGTGAAACATGTGATGACACATTTGGCTTTTTAGGGTGTTGTGAAACTTGCTTAGGTGTCATATTTACCTTGTTAGGTTGTTGCTGAGCCTGCGTCAAATGATGGTGAGACGCCGGTGATGTCTTGTTCCCTATCGGTGATTCGACAGTAGTAGAAGTATGATTAGACATAGTTGCTGTTTTGCAAACAGATGTGGTTGTCGGAATGATCGTCACATTATGTCCGGCCATCATCGATGCCTTGTTAGTAGATGAAGTCAGCTTTGCACTAATATCCTTTGAATACTGATAATTAGAACCAATTAGTATATTCTTTTGTCTAAGCAAATTCAACAAATCGTTATTGTCTTTTTCTGATAGTGACGTTTTCGGAAGCGCAGGAGACTGCAATGGATTGCTTTTGAAAAAGCTCTCATTTTGATACGTACTATGAGGTACTGAAGGTGAACTTTGGAGCAAATTACAAAGCAGAGGATGTTCCTTACTGCCCTTCGTGGGAGATGGTTCTTGGACATGGGCAGGTTTCACTCTGTCTATGTTCTCACGTTTCGCTTGTATGACTTTCATTTGAGCTCTCTGATGTTCCTTGATGATTTGATCCAACTCAGAAGACACTTCTTGATACGTAGTAGTTGTGCACACAGGGGTTGGATTTTGAATTCTATTCTTCATCTCATTCTGTTTGTTTTTGTGGTAGCTGAGTCGAGAAAAAGTATTCAGTGTGGCCTCTGGCTTCTTTTGCATTGGTGGTTTCTGAATTGTAAGCCCAAATTGTTTAGGTTCCGGTTTTGCAAACTGCATTTGTTTCGGTTCTGGGAACTGCCCTTGGTTCAGTTCCTGTTTTAGGAACTGTACTTGGTTTGGGTCCTGTTTTGGGAACTGTACTTGGTTGGGTTCCTGTTTTGGGAACTGTACTAGGTTATGTTCCGGTTTTGGTAAATTGGGCACAATAGGTGTTACTCTGTTTACAGGCATAACTGGTTTCTTGCCTTCTCTCTGCGATTTCGACATGTCCAATATTGAATACTTATTATTCTCATAATTCCTTACGAAATTCTGAAAGTCTCTCTGTTGGGGCGTTAGTTTATTCAGAGATTGTATTGGCCTCGGAGTGTGCACCATTGGGTACTGCATGTGCGCTGGCAGAGGTTGACTGTTTGGCTTTAGTAGTTCTTGGTTCCTGTGCCTCTCTGCTATCTCAGCCATCAGTCTGTCATACGATGGATTAATGATATCAGCCATGGCAATAGAATTTGCTTTGGTATCTTGACCTCGTGAATCAGGTTTTTTTAGTTGTTGGTCTGTTAACTGATGTTTTATCAGATGACGTTCCAGGTTTGTTGACATCAAAATTCGTCGTAGCGTATTGGATGACCGAGTTGTAGGTCGAAGGACTATTCTGTAAACGGACGTTTTCGGACATTCTTTCCATTTGTTCCTTATTTATGTACGACTTTGGTATTTCTGGTATCGCAACACCCTTCGGAGTTATATTAGTCTGAAGTGGAATGTCTCTCCTAATGATAGCAGCCGCTCGTGGTGGTGCTTTATTTGCGTTATTTTTCTCGGCTATTTTCTGTTCGTTTTGTCTCCTGTATTCCAGTAGCTTAGACAAATTAGCTCGAACATCATCAGGATAACTTTTGAAGTTGTTCATCATGAGCCTATTATAGTCTGATAATGTCTGTGGACGAATTGTGTTAGGACCCGTCGGTCTATATTGCATCCTTGTTAGATTAGTTTGGGGTCGCTCGAGTGTTTGGTTGGACATATTTATTTCCAGTTATATTAGTATTAGCCACAGATGTGGTAATTGTTGCAATTTCTTTAGGCTTCTTTTTGGCCTTTGGTATTTTGATACCAATCACACTAGCAAGGGAACTCCTCTTCCCACCTATGACTTTTGGGACTCTCTTCTTCCTTTCTTTTTTTTCTTTAGGTTTTACATCTTTGATGGGTTTTGTCTCACTTTCATCTTGATTTGGAGTAGTAATGTCTAGAGGATCCACAAGCTCTTGTTTCTTCTTCCTTTCTTTACTTCTTTCTTTGCTGTGGGGGCGTTCTTTCTTCTTTAGTATTCTTTTAGCTTCTGCCACATAGCTGAGTGGATCTGAGTCTTCATCTGAGCTATAAATCTTCGCTTTCTTCTTCCGTCGCGGTACAGGGTAGTCTGATCCTATGCTTGAAGAGCTTTCTATTTTGTCTGGGTCATTGGAATCTTCCCAAATTTCCTGGGGTTCCTCTAAGACGGCTAGATGTTCATAGCCTGAAAAAAGTTAATAATAAATAAACCCTAAGGAAGACAACAAACATAACTTCAGCATCAACAACAATCGGCAGAGAAAAATATGCTTCCTAGCTCGATTTTAATTGAGACGCACTGTGACATGTATACGTTATAATGTTGGTACTAGCAACAACAATCGGCAGAGAAAAAAAATACAATATGCTTCGTCTAGCTCGATTTTAATTGAGACGCACTGTGTGTTCTTTTAAATAGCGTATTATAATGTTGGTACTAGACGCAATGGCGTCGGACGATCGAGAAATGGCGCGGTGGCATCCGTATTTTTTTAGGCTAAATGAAGCTCTATTTCTATTGTGTATGCTGTAAATTTCGCGTAATTGAAATTCCGAACAGGCTAGTACAGTCCGCGAGGTCTAAGCTGAGCTTTGCATTAGTGTGAGTGATCACCAATCAGGCAGGAGCTTGAAATTTTGTCCGCGAGGTATAAGCTGAGCTTTGCATTAGTGTGAGTGATCACCAATCAGGCAGGAGCGCGGCGAGACTGAATGGCGCCGCGCCTAAGGCCGGTTGTCACACCTACACTATCCATGTACACTCACACAAATGCAAAGCTCAGTTTATACCTCGCGGACTGTACCAACATTATAACGTGTTAAGACGTACACATGTCACAATCCGTGTTCCAATAGAGAGTTTCGCTTAAGCAACGATTGTTGACATAAAGCACGTGAAGGGGTAATGATTTTTTATGAACTTGCTATTGAAACTGACCTCTCTCGATTCCGTAGTAAGGATCGTTTTCGTCGTCGTCCTTCTCTTCAGGTAAATGCTGGTATTGCTGGGGGGTCGAGATTGAGGTACTTCAGTTCCCGGGTGAGCACGCGGGTGCCGCCGTGGGTCATCTCGCTGTACGCGCGGCAGTTCTCTAACAACAGCGTTCTGAAATAAACACAGTTTATAATATTACTAAGTTACGGTTGGTCTAATATTGTTTAACGGTTTGGCTAGTCAGGAGAACAACGACTGCCGATCCGGAGACACCGGGTTCAAATCCCACGCGCACCACGTCTTTTTGAAGTCATGTGCGTAATGTCGCTAACTTAAAACGGTGTAGAATAACCCGGTGGCGGATATAACCTCTACACGTGTTTAGTTTCTATCTGTTGTTTGTTTGTGTTTTTTGTGTATACAGCGTGTGGCGGAAAGGTCCAACAATATTTATTGTAGTTCATCTATACTACGTATCGAATCACATATGTGAATATTAGACACGAAAGCCAATATTTTTTTTTCCATACAAAGTTAAAAATGCGTTGTTTATCATTTTATTTGACAACCCTAACCGGCCGGCGGCACGGCGCGATCACTGACCGTTGCGCCGGCCGCCGCGCGCCGCGCCGGTGGCGACGCACTGATACCTATCTGTCGTTTCTAAAATCTCCCCTAAATACCATAGAAATCGAATAAGAGAGAAAGATTAGGTGTAGAAGCTATTGAACTGCCGTATTCGATTGAGCCAGATATAATATGCTTTTTATTAGCGCTAACCAAAAGCCTTATTACCCTTGGCTAAATTTGGTCGCTACTGAATTTAGTGAAGTTTAATAATAGCATTTCATTCAGTAAGCTACGAGTAGCATACTAAATTCAGAAGCGAGAATTGCTTCTTTCTAACTTGGTTCTGAATTCAGTCGACAATTTTTTTTACAGTGTAAGTACCTAATAAGCCTTTAAACAATATTAGACAGGAAGGAATATCAAATAAATAACTAAGTAGGTACCTACATGTTTGAATCAAAGTCAAATAAAGAGTTAGGACACATAATTAATTTAATTATTTAAACTCTGTAATAAGTTTAGTATGGAAGATATCTACACTAGCTACTTAATTTTGGCTAAATTAACTAACCTTTTAATAATCTCCTTATTATTCAACCATAGTAGCACTGTAACACTACACCAAAACCAAATACACTAAAATTTCACTGCACAACAACACTATGTACACATAAGCATATTTATCCATTTCACACTGCAATCCAAGGTGCTTGCGGCGCGGCCGCGCAGCGCACCTTCCACCGACGCGTTCCGGTGGTGGCGTTAGAAGTCTGAGTTCCAGGGTGCTGGACCAGCACCAGCATTGCTGGTAATACTAATACCGGGCCTGATTGGGACGTTTTTCGTTTTGTGGCAAGTCAACGCTTCCCTTGCTGTTCAGAAGTTGGCGGAAAATTTCACGTTCTTCATGACGACTACCTACCATGTCTAAGTACAGTGATAACATCGTAGATATCAATTTTGCGATAAAACAAACAACACGCCACCAATGATGCTAGAGAGCGACTGAACTTTCAACTCAAAAATTAAAATCACAAATATTATTCAAAAACAATTAGGGTTCCGTACTTTAAAAACCCCAAGCCACGTAAAGGTCGCGTAAAATCACGCATGCTTTTTACAATGAAGAGTGACGAGACGAGCAAGACATGTACCTGATGGTAAGCAACATGCCTGTTCATAACAGCTACGTGCTGTATGTGCGCAGCTATTAAACACGAGTCCAAATCCTTACCCAGCACTGCACCGCGCTCGTACCGCATAGATATAAGATCTTATATCTCTATGCTCTGTAATTGATCTGGAAAATTTGCCCTTCAAACCGGAACACGGTAAAGCACAAAACTGCTTGGCGGTAGAATAACTGGCAAAGGTGTGGTACTTCCCCAGACGGACTCTTCGACCACTAGTACTATTACTACTTGTATCGGTGTGTAGTTGGATATCCTAGGTAGGCAGGTATCCTATGTGCTATTTCCAGGCTATAATCTACCTTTGTGCCAAATAAAACTCTTCACAATCGTAGCTCCCACTAGGTCGTTCTGTGTTGGAGAAGCTGTAGGTAGTTCACACAGACAAGGACAACGAAATCTTAAACCCATGGAAAATAATCGAATTTATCATTCAAATATCGACCAAGCCAAGAACCGAACTCACGATTTCCCGTGCTCAGCCGTAAGTATGTTTTCTTCGTCAAGATAAAACAAAACATAAAAAAAAATTTGACGGAACCCCAACTTTAAAAATCCATTTTGACGATTTCTAGCTTGGCTTTTCGGCAAAGTACCGCCGCGACGTTTCGCCTTTCGGCACGGCCGGCGAGCGAGCTTCTGTTCTGCTATTGGTCGGCGCTGCGGCGGCGATGCACGGCGTCAATACGTTTGACAAAGCCGATAGCCGACAAGCCGACAGTCCGTCGGGGAATTTCACAACTTCGCAAAGAATAAAACTACGATAAGAAGTGAAAATTAGTAAGGAATTTTATGAAAAGCGTTAAAATACGGATAGTGATATGACTTCTTACATCTTGTTGAATTTAACCCTACTATCACAATCAATTAAAAAAAACATTACCAAAGGTATTTTAACCCCCAGCCAAAAAAAGGGTATAAGAATGTGTCGAAATACATTTATTTTTAACCCCCGACCAAAAAAGGGGTGTTATAAGTTTGACGTCGATGTCTGTCTGTCTGTGTGTCTGTCTGTGGCACCGTAGAGCTCAAACGGATGAGCCGATTTCGATGCGGTTTTTTTTATTTGAAGGTTTATATCCGTGCGGATGTTCTTAGCTATGTTTGGTTAATATCGATTCAAGATGGCCGCCTCCACAAAATGGCGGACAAAATATTTCTTCACAACCTACCTCAATATGGGTATCAAATGAAAGGGCTTGACTAGTAGAATACTATACACTATAAAAAAATCAAATCCAAGATGGCCGCTACCACAGAATGGCGGATTACATTATTTTTTTCACTACTACCTCAATATGGGTATCAAACGAAAGGTCTTAACTAGTAGAATACTTTGCACTATGACAAATTTCAAATCCAAGATGGCCGCTGCTACAAATCTGAGGTAGTCGGGGGTTAGTCAAATTTTTTAATTTTGTTCTTTTTTTACTACTCCCTCAGTGTGGGTACCAAAGGAAAGGGCGTGACTAGTAGAAAGTTGTACAGTTTACAAATCTGAGGTAGATAAGGTATAGGTAGTCGAGCTTGCATGGAACTTCTAATTAAGCGTTTGTTTCATTTTTCGTAAAAGCTGATTTATTTTTATTTTATTCGTATGAACTAGGTATCGTAGTTGTAGACCGCCCGAATAGACTCCAACCGTCAAACAGTTCTAGTCATTACCTATTGTATTATAGGATTAAATTCACAGTTAATAATTTAACCAAGTTATGTTTATTCCATTCACAGCTTCGAAGTAGGCAAAAAAATATATTTTCTGCACAAAATTTAGTCTTTGACAGGCAAGGTCGTTTGTCAGCTGTACATGCATTAGGGTTGCAGCTGGTCAATTTTACATCAAACTTTGACTCGTATTATCTCGCGATCTAAAGTGCTGAGGGGAAAGAGACCTTCGGAGATGAAGTCTATATCAGTGTTGGAATGACCTGTTAAAATATTGTTGGACCTTTCCGCCACACGCTGTATATAACCTGGTGAGTTGCTTAATCTATTGTAGTGACTAGCTAACAGGAGAAATGGATCCCATTTCCCCTGTCCCGGAGGCCCCGGACCTCTCCCTGTCCCACCTGATAAGATGGATTATGACCAACCTATCACACGCAATGCAATAAAAAGACCCAGAGAGATGACCACTGCAGTGGGTTCAGCTCCTATAAAGGCCATAACAAGTCAGGAATCGGCATCGCCATCTATACAGTCTGTCTATCAACACCCTTCCTTAACCATACTGGGCATTAGGCAATATGAGGACACCGACACTGGTCCATACATTGTTCACGTATCTCGAGTGGAGTCGGACGCAACCGCAGGCACAGTTATCCGCCCTATCAAATTTGGACAGTTTGTATCAAATAATAAAATCCAAAACGTTTGCCGCGATGGGATTAAAAAGGTAGGCCGAAATAAAGTCTCAATACAATTTAAAAATGCCTCTGCGGCCAATCTTTTTGTGGAAGATCATACAAGTCATATTTTTTCTTTAAAAAAATTAGATCAAGTTGGATGAAATTGCATGCAGTGCGCAATTATTTATTTTTAAATCGGGGTCAAGTTGTTTAGGAGTTCATGGCGTACAAATAACGTGACACAGATTTTTTATATATATAGATTAACACCCCAATTGTGTTATTAGTTTGATTTGTCTGTGCTTGAGAGTTTCTCTCTCTATCTGTGTGTGTGTGTGTATGTCTCTCTCTTTCTGTGTTTGTGTGACTTTCTCACTTCCTGTGTGCAGTGTGCACCCACGCTTTTTATGTAATTTTTTGTTTGAAATGTGAATCAGTCCATAGTGTTTTAGATTGATAAAGATTTTGTGACAAATGACGGATTAAATATTTTTTCACAACTACTGCAAAACTACTACTAGCTTAACTAGCAAAACAGGATACACTATTATGAATTGAAATTCCAAGATGGCCACCACCACAAAATGGCAAATTACATTTTTTTAACAATACCTTCATTATGAGTATCAAATTCAATCATATCTATTTGGCACATGAGGACACTTTTGAATGTCAAATTATGAAAATATTATCTATACAATATCAGATAAAAAGTCGCAAACCTGTCCATATCCCAGGATAACGTCTTGACTCTAGGGCCCGACAGCAACACAGCTATATCCTGGCAAAGCTCGAGGCTCAGCCCTAGGCCTTCGCCCTCGTTGAATATTGCCGTCGACAGCACGTTGGACTGTTTCTGCGTGTGCTTCATGTTCAGAGTCTCGGAGGTTTTCACGAGGTTCGTCTGCGAGCGGCTATCGTTCGCCCAGCTGCCGAATTCAGACTTCACTGTCTCTTCATTGGATTCGTTCCCGTCCTGTAAACAAATATAATATAAATTAATTAACTAAATAAATTTTAAAAGTGTGTGTGTGTGTGTGTGTGTGTGTGTGTGTGTGTAGCTCCGTAGGCGAGATAGACACTAAATTGGTACAGTTAAGGTTGAGAGTAGTTTGTCGCGTAGCGTGCGGCGAGCGTATCTCCGTCATTTGCTAATGCAGCGACCGTATCGAGGGTAGCTCCATCGGCGTAATAGATATTGAACTCTAAGCCACTTCAATTAAGGTGGATTCAGCTTGTCGCGTAGCGTGCGGCGTCAGTGACTCCGTCAGTTGTGGATGCAGCGTAGCTGCGACGGCTTAAGGCCAGGTAATTCTGTCAAAGTAGGCATTTAACGCTGTCTTGTTCTCGCGACCGTCACCGACCGCGGAATCGGTGCCACAGTGCAGAAATAACAATAAAATATTGGACTATGTAATTTAAACTCATTTTTTGTTCAAAATTTGTTTATGTTTTTTTGTTTATGATAAGAGTTTTGTTTCTATATAAACGAAGAAATATTTAATTTATCTATACTCGTCGGTATACAAAACTCAACCTTTTCTTTTTTGGTCACACTATAAGTTGAGAACGGCTTTTCAAATTTCATGCATCTTTTTAAAATGGTTCCTAATAATTCACAAACTCGTCAAAATTTTTAAAAAATGTGCTGAAACGTAATGAAAGGCCAGTAAAAATAGAAGGTTTTTTTGTCAACTTTGCACTAAATTTCTAATCCAAATTTTTTTTTATGAGGTAAAGATCACTTACAGAGCATAAAATTACAAAATGCTCACAGATCAAGGTGATTGAAAAAAACTGTTTTAGCCGCGAAAGGGAAACACGACGGTGTGCGCGGGCGCATCGCCCGGCGTCGCTGCGATTACTGATGAGTCCACTCCCCGTAGATACAAACGACAGGCTATAGGGTCCCCCGAGACTGAAGTGAAAGGCGATAATACATCGGACCCGGCGATCTTAGTCGAGTTGCGTTTTCTGCGACAAGAAATGTCTGAAATGCGATCATTTCTCACAGAAAGCTTAAATAAATGCTTCGAGACCCAACGAAACTTTGAAACCAGAATTAAAGCCTTGGAGGACAAGGTCGCGGTTATACCTATACTCCAAGAAAGTATCAACCACCTACAAAACCAGCTAAACCAACAAATTCAATCGGGAATGAGAAATGAGGTTGAGATTACAGGCGTACATGAAAACTCCAATGAAAACCTTCTGCACACAGTATTAGTTGCAGCTACAAAGATAGGAGTGAGCCTCACTGAAGACGAAGTGGACTGGGTTGCCCGAGCCGGTTCTAAGTCTAAGTTGCAATCTTCTATTCGTCGCGGTGCCGAAGACAATGGGTCCAACTTCCCTAGGCCCATTATAGTCAGATTATTGAATAGAAAGAAAAGAGATGAAATCCTGAAAAACGCCAAAAGCCGCCGCAACCTGGCCTCTTCAGACTTAGACATAGAGGGTCCCGTCCGAAAGATTTTCTTTAACGAACATCTAACTAAAACAAATCGACTCTTGTTTCGTGAAGCGCGATTTCGAGCCCGAGAAAATGGATATAAGTATTGTTGGACCAGCAACGGCAAAATATTCACTAGAAGAGGTCAGGGACAACCGGCGTTGGTCATTCTCAGCCACGCAGATCTGGAAAATCTGGCCGCCGCTACAAGTGTTTCATCTATGTAAAATTGTAACTATTCTTATCTATATGGCAGTACAGTTTATGCTATTGTCTGGATTGCGTAGTCTGAAGTTACAAACTGTTTTTTTTATTTTCAATTTTTATTATCATACTAAACTTAAAATTTATTACTCATTTATAATTTTTTACTACTTTTTTATTCTGTGTTTTACTATAATATTTGAAGTAAAAAGAGTTGAAGTTATTGTAAATAACGCTCAGGTACTTACACAACCCCCAGCTCACACACAAAAACCACTATTTGAAAACGCACTAAATTGCAAGAACAATTACCTAACACTAACTAACATAATATATTATAAACGCATACACCGTACATCAAATTCCACACACTTAAAAATGAACCCCAGCTTATTACCTGGGCCGATCGGCTGTGTGACATATAAAATGAACACAAACACTTTTTCATATATCTTTAAGGACTATGGCTAACACAGATGTACATGAAGATATTGAGAAATTCTTTGAGATTGAATGTCATTCAGTAGCTCAGCCTGAACAGTGCGGGTCTTTTTTGAGGTCCAAAGTTCACAACTTTAAAGTTCTAACGTGTAACATTAGAAGCATTTACGCGAATTTCGATAAATTCACTGTTGTTCTTCGTCGGATAAATATCGATTTCGATGTATTAGTTCTAACAGAATGCTGGTTAAGAGAAGACTCAAACGTTCCGTGTCTACAAGGTTACAATACTTTCCGCACTACTAGGGTTGTTAACAAATGCAGTGGAGTGACTATGTACGTAAAAGAGTGTTGGAACGCGTCCGCTCTTGAATCATTGTTCGCAGAAACAAATTGCCTTGTGCTCAAAATTGATGACTGTACAAGTGTGGTAGGTATTTACCGCTCTCCAGCTTCACCGGCATCTGAAAACTTTTTTGAATCCCTGGACGCAACAATAGAACCACTAAAGAGGTTCAAAACGCTGATTATCACAGGTGACATGAATATCAATCTGCTTGACCAAACATTGGATGGTGCTAGCTCAGTCTATAGAGATCTGATGGCGGTGCATGGTCTTCTTCCGGTAATTACAAAGCCAACAAGAAACAACTCGTGCTTGGATCATATCTTCGTAAAATCAGCTGGCTCAACCACTGGAGTTGTAACCGAGTGCCCCCTGACGGATCATAATTTAGTGATGGCTGGCCTTAGTTCTAACGCAAAAAATATGTCATTAAGAACAAAACAAAACTGAAAACTGATTTCTCAGCCATTGTCAGGGACCTAAAAAACATCAACTGGGAAACATTCACACACCTAAGTAACGTGAATGACGCGGTTGGCACTTTAAATAAAATTATAAACACAACCATAGAACTACATTCACAGGAAACTAAAATTAGTCGATCCAAAGTACAGCTAAAACCGTGGATAACACCTGGTCTCCTTCGATGCATGAGAAACCGAGACAAGTTACACTTACAAAGTAAAAAACAACCGGACAACGAAGTTCTTAAAACATCCTACAAGCGATATAAAAATTTTTGCAACAATATTCTCCGGAAAGTAAAAACTAGTTATGAAAATGCGCAACTAACCGCAAATCACAAGAACCCAAAAAAACTATGGAACACTATTAAGGACATGTGTGATATTCCTAATAGTAAAAAATGTCATGCACAGGAACTTTTACACAACTCCAACGACCCACAAGAAGAAGTCAACAAATACAACAAGCATTTCAAAAACATGGGGTCAAAGCTTGCGGTTGACATTTTGAGGAGAATAGAGAAGACAGAAAAGGAACACTGTTCTGTGAATGCTCTGGAAGTTAACTGTCCCTATACACTTTTTCTTGGTCCAACGGACTTATATGAAGTAAATGGCTTCATCAAGAACCTTAAATCGGAGTCAGCACCCGGGATCGACGGTTTCTCATCATTTCTTCTCAAGAGTATTGGAGACTCTATCTTGGTTCCTATGGTACATATCTGTAATTTAAGCCTGGAAACTGGGACATTCCCGGACGCTTGGAAAACCGCGATAGTGTCTCCGATACACAAGAGTGGGGCGAAAAATTGTATAAACAACTATCGCCCGATATCTTTATTATGTATACTGGCCAAGATTTTGGAAAAAATAGTAAACAAACGTCTAGTTGACTTTCTTGAGAAGCATAACCTTTTAGCTGCCACTCAATTTGGATTTAGACGCGGTAAGTGCACAGAGGATGCAGTGCGGGTTCTAGCTGAGACAGTGACATCGCATTTGGACAAGGGAGACAGGTGCATTGCTGTGTTTCTTGATTTGGCGCGCGCGTTTGACAGTTTATCCCCGGATATACTACTTCAGAAAATGGAGCGTTTCGGGGTTCGTGGGAAAGCTTTGGAATGGTTTACAAGCTACCTCAGTAACAGAAGACAAAGAGTTAAAATCGGAACGCTTCTCAGTGATGAGGTAGAGGTCTGTTTCGGAGTCCCTCAAGGTGGAATTTTATCTCCGACGCTCTTTTTGTTGTACATCAACGAACTGATGGGGATAAAAATGACGGGCGCGTCACTGATCTGCTACGCAGACGACACGGTAGCAGTATTTCATGATAGAAGCTGGACTGGGGTTCGACTGACTGCTGAGATTGGGATGTCTCGTGTTGCGCGATGGCTCGATGGAAACCTTCTGTCTTTGAACCTAGACAAGACGAATTTCATTGGCTTCCACGTGACGCGGGCATCACAGCCCAGTCTGGACGAAATAAAAATCCACGGGGTGAATTGCCCTTTCTTGGACGATCCCGCAGCTTGTTTGCACTGTTGCTGTACTCAAATTGAGAGAGTTGCCTGCACTAAATATCTGGGGCTCCAAATAGACCAGAACTTATCATTTCAGCAGCACCTTGCTGTTCTATCCAAAAGAGTGAGAAAAGGCATCTATATCATGAAGAAACTGAGAGCGGCCGCAACCAGAGAGATACTGGGCCTTGTTTACACCTCTTTATGCCAATCGCTGATAAGTTACTGCATAGGTGTTTGGGGTGGAGCCGCTGCTAAGTACATGATTGCCGTGGAGAGGGCTCAAAGGGCTGTCCTAAAAGTTATGCTTGGAAGACCACGTAAACATCCTACCGAGGAGCTGTTTCAGGAAGCTAAGGTGCTCTCTGTTAGGAAACTCTTCATCGTGAATGCTATAACAAAGTCACACATCGTAGATCAACACATTAACAGGAGAAAATCCCGTCCCGCCACAGTCACGCTTCCGAAGGTCAAAACAGTCTTTGCGTCACGCCTATCACCATACATCCATGCCTTCACCTATAACTCAGTATGCAAGCACTGTGACCTAAAAGGTTTGTCACACAGAGAGGCCCGAGGCAGGGTGAGGGACTGGCTCCAGTCCTTGAGCTATAAGAAGTCGGAAGAACTAGTTAAGGTGTATGATCACGATGTTGGAAGTTATGCCACAACACCCAAAACCTCACATAATATCATTGCTTTGCGAGGTTCCCCACGAAACCACCCCTTTGACTTTGTTGGGACAGTAAAATGAATTATATGTTTGTGTTTGAAATTAAATCAACATGTGCTCACGCTCTGTCACTTCCATACCCCTCCTCCTGCACACAATCACACATATTATATGTATATTTATTTACTCAGAAATTTTTGCCCCATTTCCACACACACACACACAGTCACACACATACATAAACACACAAACACACACATAAACACACAAACACACACACGCACCCACCAATACACAGACACGAACACCTGAGCTTCAATAATTAGCTTGCAATTTTATTTTTTATTTTTTTTCTTCAACACAGATACTACGTAATTGTTAAATTGTAAATTTATTAAATTGTCATTTTATGTATAAAACCATCCAACACGCGGAATTTGTGTAAACCTAACAGAGGAATTCCAAGATACCGGCCTGGCCGAGTTTGGGTTCCACTTTCTATTTGTTAAATTGTAATTGTCTAACTTGAAAACTGAATAAAAAAAAATTATCTTATCTTATCTTATTATCTTATTTTGTAAATTATATATTTTGACAATAATTGTAGAAAATAAAATTTTGCATCTTTTGTTGCTAGTGAACTTTTTTTTGTAAAACTTACCGTTTACGATTTATAACCCATTTAATGATATGATTGCGATGATCCCAATAATAGTGGATGAAAATGATGTGGTCAACGATGGAACTTGTTTCTCTAATAGAAACAAGCACAGTGTACCTCGTAACCCCAAGGTTCGAACCTTCGACAAAAACCTACTCTGGCAATGCGTTTCACAGCTTAGTTGTTCTTATTACAAAAGTGGAGACCAAACTTTTCGTTCAACTCTTTAATCATGATGATGAACGGTGCTGTTTATTCGAGCAACGAGCAATTTGATAGAATAACTTTAATTTAAAAACCCCGACTACAAAAAAAACTACACGTAAAAAAATATTACCTACTATCTAAGGACACTTTGGCGAATGAGATTAGTCTTAGAATATCTTAGTTACCAAAATCCATCCAGCCGTTTGGAAGATATGTGGAAATAAAAGTTTTACAAACATAAAGATACGCGCGAAAAACATAACCCTTCTTCCATTCCGGTAAAAAAAGACATGTTTATGCTACTGGGAACAGAATTCACATCTTATTGTTTACATTGTTATCATTAAATTGGACATAATAAATCGTAATCGGTAAGTTCGAAAAAAAAAGTTTAATGGCAACAAAAGATGGGAAATTTTATTTTCTACAATAATAATAGACTTTATAACTTTTTCGGAATATCGGCCAAAAACGTTTTTTCGAGCTGGCGCTTGAAGCTCCACCTGGATTTGTTATTATTTTGTAATTTTATGCTCAGGAAATGATTCTAAACCTTATATAAAAAATACGAATCGGAAATTTAGTACAGAGTTAAATTCTACGAGTAATTTTACCGTCTAAAAGGCTTCTTATCAAATATGGTCGAGTGTCTAAATTTCATTTTAAATATGTTTTAAATGACCGAAGTTGGGTTTTTAGGGATTCGTAGACAAATTTTAAAATATACGTTATGTCTGTCCATCCGTATGTGACAGCCATTTTTCTCCGAAACTATAAGAAGCATACTATTAAAACTTGGTAAGTACATGTATTCTATAAACACTATGAACATTTTCATACAAAAAAAGAAAAAACAATATATTTTGGTGGTGTCACAAACTTGGAAAAGAAATTAAAAAAAATCTATCAAAACCATACGTGTATCTATGGATAGGTGTTCAAAAATTGTATTGAAGTTACAAATTTTTTTTTTTCTTCTAAACTGAATAGTTTGCACAAGAGTCTCTTCCAAAGTGGTAACATCTGGATGTGAGGACTTTTCTTCCAAGTACTAAGTACCTTACTACCAAAGAATTTACCTAAATGGTATCATAAATGATACCTAACTTGCATTTATATTAGGGGATTTACGCAGGGGATTTCTCCCCTCTCATTATTTCCTTATCTCGATCTCTGATTTGACGGACGAATATTTTACCGATACTTATCTATTTTCCATTGCATCCGCATTGATTTTACTGATGTGTTATCGACGTCAGTTTTTTGAGACTCCCCTATATATTGGTCCACAACATAAAGTAAAAGCGTACTAATTAGTATCAGCGTCTATTTGCAATTCCAATGAAAACGGTATCAAAAATCAAGATCATAGCGTGCTTCACTAGTAATACCTACTGATATTGTTATACTGTGGCACTATGATCGTAATATTTAAAATGTATTGGTTGTCAAAATTGCAAAATCAAGCACAGGCCCGTCGTCCGTGAGCGCCGAAACGCGACTGATCAGGCCTGCCGAGCGGCGCGCTATATATATGGTAGATATTAAAACATATTGAATAACTGATACTTTTTATCAAGTCAAACTCTGCGAATGCATCTGTAACTTTTTAGTGGCTTTCGTTGAGTACAAAAATTTAGTAAAAAAATTCATTAGTTTAGTCATAAACTTGAAAAACCTTTTTGAAAAGGGGTAACTTTGGGATTTTTTTCTATCAAGTAAAATTCAATAAATCGTGTTATTGACTGCGAATTGCTCTAGATTAGATCCTTAACTAATACATATATTTTTTTCAGAGTTTAATACACTATTTTAAAAGTCGTAAAGTTGTTTTAAAAATTCAAAATTACGGCCCACACGCCCTTAATAGACACTGAACTCTAACCTACTACACTTAAGGTCGAGAGTACTCACGACGTGTAGCGGCGCGAGCGGCGGCGCGGCGTCGATGCGCTCGTACATGGCCTGCGAGGGGTGCAGGCTGAAGGCGGTGAGCGCGCACTCGCACGAGATCCGCGCGCTGCGAGCCAGCACGGTGCCGAGCTGCACGAACCACGACGCCAGGGTCTTCTCCATCGAACGCGCCTCCGCCTCCTGAAACAAAGAAACAATATCAAACCATAGAACATTTTCATTTTTTAGAGACAGCTCTAAAAAAAATGTTAGTCAGGCTAATTGTTATACAAGTACCAAGTTGAAATTAAATTAAATTAAATTAACTGAGATGTTTTTTTATTCGATTTGTTATTAATTTTAACAGACTTCAAAAATAGAGGAGATTCTCAATTGGCTGTATTTTTTTAAAATCTCTATATATAAAAATGTTATGTTGGTTTGTGTACGCTTCAAAAACTCAACAAGTTCTGCACCAATCGAGCTAAAATTTTAGATTGATATAAAATCCGCATCAAGGATTGTTTTTATATAATTTTTGCATTACAAAGTGCCACAGCGAAGCGTGGCAGAGTACAGCTAGTTGTATATAATTATGCTACGCGAGCGCAATTGTGAATAGATTTTGATGGTTCTCACTTTATTCAGTAGATCACATTTCAGAAGTGGTCATTTATACATTTTATCGAAATCGGTGTTGGAGGTTTGTGAAATATGAACAAAATTAAAATTTTCTTACTTTTTTTTACATTTTTTATCTGGACAACTTCGTAATAATCGCTTCATAAGAAATATAATAGAGTGTATTCACTTAAATAAAAAATTAATATTAAAAAAAAATATTACTTTTTTTAAAATAATTATTTTAGTTTTTTTTTTATCATCTGAAGACTATGACTGGGTAGTCAGTCAAATCCCTACACTGAGAAAGTAAAATCATGTTTATTTTACCTTTTCAGTCTTTAGTTTGAGCCGCTCGAGCTCGTTCATGCCGGCGGTGATGGCCCGCACGTACAGCTCACACACGTACGGCCGCATCTCCTCTTGCAATTGCATCACACTCGGGTTAGTCTCCTCTTTCGCCTGTAATAAATTATAAAATTACTAACCTACTACAATATTCATAGAAACCTACACAAGTTATTTTTTTAAATATTTTTACAAACAAATTTCAACCTAAGGTTGCCTGCGAGAGATCGCTTTTAGCGATGAGGCCGCAGATTGTAACAAAAGTTTTAATTGTTTTTTTTTTTTCGTCTGGATAAGTGTTTTAAGCTATTGCATAGCTTTTATCGCGGGCCTGGAGACCGAATTTTAGTGATCGTGCATCTCTTTCTTATGTTCACAAGAAAGAAGGATGGAAGACCGTAACGACGTCCTCCCATTCGGTCGTTCGACTTTGAATCTTATTTATATTAGCTTTACAGACTAAATGCTCTTAGCTGTCGAAAACTGACTAGATTGTATACTTCTATGCATTTTTTTTATGGTAAACAAATGCCACTCTTTCAAAATAAAAGCAATTCCGAAAAATTGTTAACATCCCTATTGCTTATGTTGATAAAAATGCAAGCAACATGCAACAGCTTTACCGCGGCAGTCCCCGAGTGCCACACTTCTTTTTTGGTTTTAGTGTGTACAATAAAGAGAATTTTCGAAATATCTTCAATGTACAGAATTCGACCCATTCGTTTTACTAGAAGTTTATATCTTGGATTAGGAAAAGAAAATGAAAATAGGGATGAATATGGAACGTTAATAATTATAAGTCTAATAAATTCCACTACATTTTAGTCCGATTCAGATATTTCCTAAGTAGCCTCCTCCCGGCTCAAAGCCTCCATCACGGCTGCATTTCTGTCCCTTATATATAATTTCGTCTATATATTCTATAAGTTGAGGTCTATAGTCATCTATAAGTTAGTCTGTCTATAGTCTATAGGGCGTCTATAATTTGAGGTCTCGGATGATGTACGAACCGAATGATGGCGTCGTCGGTGTCGTCAGCGTAGTATGTAAAGTTCCCGCGTACGGGTGTTCGTAACTTTCATTTGATATAACGTGATTGCTTCCGGGTATTAATTGCTGACTAGCGAAGACTCAACACTAAATCGTATGTGGGTGTAGTTACGGGTGTGAATTGCTTGTAGACGGCCAGAGCGGTGAACGCGTCGGCAGGCCGGGCAGGGCCGTGGCCAGCAGACGGAGCGAGCGCTCTACACTAGACCGTATGTGAGTGTAGTTACGGGTGTGAATTGCTTGTCGACGGCCTGCGCGAGCGTGTGGAGGTGTCTCGCAGTGGGCGCCTGCGCGGCGAGCGCGTCGGCCGCGCCGGGCACGGCCGTGGCCAGCAGGCGGAGTGAGCGCTCGACACTAGACCGTATGTGAGTGTAGTTACGGGTGTGAATTGCTTGTCGACGGCCTGCGCGAGCGTGTGGAGGTGTCTCGCCGTGGGCGACTGCGCGGCGAGCGCGTCGGCCGCGCCGGGCAGGGCCGTGGCCAGCAGACGGAGTGAGCGCTCGACACTAGACCGTATGTGAGTGTAGTTACGGGTGTGAATTGCTTGTCGACGGCCTGCGCGAGCGTGTGGAGGTGTCTCGCCGTGGGCGCCTGCGCGGCGAGCGCGTCGGCCGCGACGGGCAGGGCCGTGGCCAGCAGACGGAGCGAGCGCTCTACACTAGACCGTATGTGAGTGTAGTTACGGGTGTGAATTGCTTGTCGACGGCCTGCGCGAGCGTGTGGAGGTGTCTCGCCGTGGGCGCCTGCGCGGCGAGCGCGTCGGCCGCGACGGGCAGGGCCGTGGCCAGCAGACGGAGCGAGCGCTCTACACTAGACCGTATGTGAGTGTAGTTACGGGTGTGAATTGCTTGTCGACGGCCTGCGCGAGCGTGTGGAGGTGTCTCGCAGTGGGCGCCTGCGCGGCGAGCGCGTCGGCCGCGCCGGGCACGGCCGTGGCCAGCAGGCGGAGTGAGCGCTCGACACTAGACCGTATGTGAGTGTAGTTACGGGTGTGAATTGCTTGTCGACGGCCTGCGCGAGCGTGTGGAGGTGTCTCGCCGTGGGCGACTGCGCGGCGAGCGCGTCGGCCGCGCCGGGCAGGGCCGTGGCCAGCAGACGGAGTGAGCGCTCGACACTAGACCGTATGTGAGTGTAGTTACGGGTGTGGATTGCTTGTCGACGGCCTGCGCGAGCGTGTGGAGGTGTCTCGCCGTGGGCGCCTGCGCGGCGAGCGCGTCGGCCGCGCCGGGCAAGGCCGTGGCCAGCAGACGCGCCAGCATCCGCGCGCAGCAGTATAGCGCGGTGCGCGCGGCGCCTACGCATTGCTTCACCACCATGCAGCGAGCTATCACCACCTGCGAACCAAAACATGATTCACTAAAAAACTTAATATTAGGAGTGTGCTTTCCGCGCCCAAAAACGTGCCATACGCGCCATCGTGGGCGTGTCGCAATGCACATGCGTCAGACCATATTTCAAAGAGCTTGGCATACTTACGTTGCCTGCAATCTTGATCTACCAAGTAGCTGTGTATGTCAGAAACAACTTAGAATCATACGACACGCGAGGAGAGAGACATTCGCGCAATATACGTAACGCTGACAAGCTGGATAGTATACCTCACTCTCTCGCGAGATCGGAAAAACTGACTCACATTATGGGACCGGAAGTTTATAACACTCTTCCTAAAATAGTTAAATCAGCACCGAGTTCGGGTAGCTTCAAAACCGATTAAAAAGCTGGCTTATCGATCAAACTTTTCATAGTTACAGCGAGTTTTTATATAGTGATGGCAAACTCACAATAAAGTTGTAAAAAATTGACATTGTTCATTACAATTGTAATAAGTACATATATTTTAATTTTTGACACTTATTTGTACGATACCTATTATCGTACAATATAAAGTTCAATTTAAACTTTAGAAATGTAACATACTCTTTGTATGCTCTTATTTGTTTTTTTATAAAATTGACGTATAAATTGTACATTTATCATTAAAGAACTTTGACTTTGAACTAAAACCTGGATGACAGAGCGTTAATCAGTTTAAACATGGAAAAAACGATGTTTTCTACGGAGACAGGCGATAGTCGACTAAACGTTCGTTTAGACAAGAACTAAATACAATCAATGAATACGAGAAAATCACAGGAGAATGACTGACATAATATGTAGATACAGTAGTGGTCCTAATGACATTTAGCCAATGGTTTGATAGCAACAATCCATGAGTTATAAACATTGAGTGGTGGTCTTAATGGGACGCACTCAACCTATCTGCTTATAGCACACCTGATTGCAGATATACCCAGAAAAGAAAAACATGTTGAGCTCTTAAATCAGTAAGATTAAATTTACATTGACAAAGACCTAAATAAAATTGACTGTCATGAGACATTTTTTCCTCCCAAATCCTATTAATATTATAAATGTCAATGTTTGGATGTTTGTTGCTCAATCACGTCGTAACGTATGATTGGATCGGGCTGAAATTTGGAACAGTCCTAAACGAGTCTAGAAGACCAGATAGGCTTTTCTCTCGGGGAAATAACGGGAACTATGCGAATAAAACCGCCGGGCACTGTAATAGTTTAGGTACAAAATAAAGCTAGCAAATAACCATTATCCAAGTACACATGAAAAAGATTCACAAAGAAAGTATTTCTGTAGTAATAAAGACTAAATTACCTGAGCGATGAGTATGGCCACCGCCTTGGCATTCTTCCATAGCCTCTTCTCCCGTGGAGCGACCTCTAAACGCTTCTGTAGCCTCTCTATCAGCGGGTACGCGTCCAGCAGTGGCGTCTGTTTCGCCTGTACACATCACAATTTATACAGATACTGTGTTAAAGGTTTTTTCACAAAAATGTATACCCCGTTACACTTGTCACTTTCCGGAACATTCCATTTTGTAACCGGATTTTATACCAAATTTGTTGAAGTCAAAACTTCTTTTCGTGCGCAACAGACAGATTGTTTGTGGGCTGTGAATTAAGCTCAAGCTTCACGTTCATAAATGAGAGAAACCTTCGGGACAACTCGGCACCATGGCCATTGTCAATTTAGTCATGCGTCAGCATTTCTAGATGGTCATGGTCATTGCCACGCCTTCCGGTTTACCTCGCGTAGTTTAAATTCTTAGTTATAAGTTTTCACTTCTATCGGCAGTCTCTGCCTTTTTACTGCCTATGACTGCCAATTTAATTTGCTTTACAGTAAATACACCTATTTCGAAACGAATGTTACTACTGTCTATATATTTGTTTCAAAACAAATGTTACTACTGTGAAACCAATTTGGCATAAAATCCGGTCACAAAATAAAATGTTCTGTGAAACAATTTTTTATATGAATTAAGCCAAAGTTAAAGAAAGGGTTGTTCATTACGTAACGCAATTTTTTTAAGAGAAATGTAAACCACCGTCATGTCTTTTGCAACCCTCCCCTCACTCTCCCTTTAGGGAGAGTTCTCCCGTTACGTAACATCAGAGTGTCCATTTGTACACAAGTCTACCACAGTCACAAATGTCTTATTTTTCTAATAAAATTGAATGAATACTATATCCATCTCTGTGTCACCCAAGCAATGCACGTCTTGGAGTCCCGCTTGCTGTCTCGCTTGTGTAGAAACATGAACTCAATATCGACGAGTCTCAATTGAATAAAGAACACTACATCATCTCTGTCTCACCAAAGCAATGCTCGTCTTGGTGTCCCGTTTGTGTAGAGCACAAATTCAATATCGAGGAGCGTCTCAATTAAATTAAAAAACTATACCTATTTCTGTCTCACCAAAGCAATGCACGTATTAGTGTCCCGTCTGTGTAGCACGAACTAGAATATCAACATAGATTTCAATTAAATAAACAAAACTATATCCATCTCTCTCTCACCAAAGCGATGCACGTCTTGGTGTCCCGCTTGCTGTCTCGCTTGTGTAGGAGCACGAACTCAATATCAACGAGCGTCTCGAAGACGTCGGGAGTGAACCCCGCCTCTTCCTTCAGTCGGTCGGCGAATGTGGGCGCTTCGCCCTCGCCTGCCGTCACACCTGCGAAATTACGTTTTTATTAACTACTGGCCGACCCGGCACACTACATTACACCTAATAAATAATAAACTTTTATAAGCGAATAGGTAGGCTGAAGTGGCAATGGGCCGATCACATCTGTAGAATAACCGATAACCGCTGGGGTAGACGTATTATAAAGTGGACACCGCGTACTGGCAAGTGTAGAGTGGGGCACCCTACAGTCAAGTGGAGCGACGACTTACGAAAGGCGGCAGCAAGTGGATGCGAACAGAAGAAGATCGTGCCATGTAGCGATTCATAGGATACGATATAGATAGGTAGGCATTGATCCTACGTCCGACAGTGGATGACTATTAGATAGGCTGATGATGATGATGATGAAATTTTTATTTGAGCTAAAACAATACAGTCAGTACAATAATAGTAACATTGTGTAAAGAACCCTGGATCTCACACTAGGTGAAGTCCTGTGTCGTGTAATTCCAGTGCCATCTTTAGCGGTAATTACATCTAGTCACCGATAAAATGAAAACAATAAGGAAAACAAAATAAACAAATGACTAGACAAATGAGAAACGAAATAAACAAATGACTAGACAAATGACAAACGAAATAAATGACTAGACTGACGTTCTTGACTGATTTTAGAAAAGAAAACTTCCTTTGTCACACCACACACACATTTTTCGTAGGCTGTGAATGAAGCTCATCGTCACGCTCGGAAATGAAAGAATTGTTCGGGTGTACTCGGGAAAGCCGAATGTGGCAGAAGGAGAAAGAGACAACTTTTCACTTCTGTCGTGTGTACTAAGCACACACATTTTTGAAGTAAAAACTTTTAATTTAAATTAATGAAAAAAATTTAATTCTAGCGTCACGTTCTGGAATGATAAGAAATCTTCGGGTAAACTCGGGACCATGGTCATTGGCTATGTAGAAATGCGTCAGCATTTCCCATGAGTCATTTAGAAATGCGTCAGCATAATACCTAGAAATCTAGATGGCCGTGCTCATGGCCACGCCCTCCAGTTTCCGTAGTTTCTAAAGTAAGCTATCCAATTCCGAGTCAATAAGTTTTACTTCTATCGACAGTTCCTATGACTGTCAATTTTTTTAACTATTATAGGTTTGGGTCTCGGCTACACCAAAGTGGAGACGAGACGAGAGGAGAGGACCAATACAGCTCCTTTCAACTGCCATTTGAACAAACAATACGCCGTACCTGAAGGGTCCTCCGAGTCCGCAGTCGCCGGGAGAGAGGCCCGCACCCGCTCCATGACCGCGGTCGCGAGCGAGACGGCGATATCGTCGCATTTCTCTCCCACCAGCGTGTGGAGACGCACGACGAATGTGACGCCGCGCTCTTCTTTCAGCCATGCTAGCACTGCAATGAAATTACGACATAAATTTCATAAATTATGTGAAACCTATTGCAATGAGGCAGTGAGGTTTCGGAAAAAACGCAAATGTCAGATATATATGTGAGATATTTTGTTGTTTGTTACTATTAGCGCCACTTGGTCCAACCTTGCCTCAGGAAAAAACATAAGCACAACATCTTTATGCCACAGATAAACAAAAGTATGTACCATAATAGTCCATATATCATGGCCTTAAAGATCTATAATAAGTTACCAACCTACATTACAACTCTGGTTGGTAATAATTTTAAAATTAGGCTAAAGAAGTGGCTAATTTCTAAAGTGTATTATTATAAACTGACAGAATATCTGAATGACTAGTAAGCACAGCTGTACTTTACTGTAAATAATTATTAATTGCACTATGTGTAGTACATATTATAGAATGGTGAAATTATTTAGATCATTCAGCAGTTTGATCAGTTTAAATGATTTGTACTCTAAGTAGAAATTGTATATAACTTTAATTATATAAGTATTGTAATATTGTAACCTACCAACTAGTTTGTACACTGTTCAACAATAAATTATTCAGATTCTGAATTAAGTAGCAAAATTTAGCGTAGTGCTATAAGCCTTTTAGGCTATTTTTAACCCCGACCAAAAAAAGGGGTGTTATATGTTTGACGTCGATGTCTGTCTGTCTGTCTGTCTGTGTGTGTGTCTGTCTGTGGCACCGTAGAGCTCAAACGGATGGGCCGATTTCAATGCGGTTTTTTTTATTTGAAGGTTGATATCCGTGCGAATGTTCTTAGCTATGTTTGGTTAATATCGATTCAAGATGGCCGCCTCCACAAAATGGCGCACAAAATATTTCTTCACAACCTACCTCAATATAAGTATCAAATGAAAGGGCTTGACTAGCAAAATACAATACATAATAACAAATTTCAAATCCAAGATGGCCGCCACCACTAAATGGCGAATTATATTATTTTTTTCACTACTACCACAATATGGGTATCAAATGAAAAGGCTTGACTAATAGAATACTTTGCACTATGACAAATTTGAAATCCAAGATAGCCGCTATCACAAAATGGCGAAATACATTTATTTTTTCACAACTCCCTTAATATGGGTATCAAATGAAAGGGCTTGACTAGTAGAATTTTGTACAGATAAGAAATCCGCGGCAGTCGGGGGTTCATCAAAATTTTTAATTTTGTTCTTGTAGGAACATAGCCTTTACCTTCATCGTCTGTAGGCGGAGTGCCATTAGGGTTCAACAGCAGCGTCAGAACGGGGTGGTCCCAGGGGTTGTCGATCACCCGCTTGAACCACTCGCCCCTCGCGACGAGCTGCGTCTCCCAGGAATGGCTGGCGCCGTTTATCTGCGCGTCCGACACCTGCGCGATGAAGCCATCGATGGCCTCTTCGAGACTTTGACGGTCATCTTTACGCTCCGGCTTGCGCCATTCCGCCTGTCGAGAAATATGATACAACATATTACAAATAATATATTTTCTTCAAAAAAAAAGCCAGCCGACTTCAATTTGAAATTAAATTCAGGCATTTCACTACATTCAAAAGTCAACATAAGTCTACGCTTATCTCAACATTTTATTAAAGCACATAACGGCACGCACAGAATAAATACACTTCACAGAGCTAGCCTGCTACCGCACATACAATCACTTTGTCATCAAGGTAAATTTTAGCCGTTTTTTGTTCATATTTCCAAAACAGCTACACAGATTTCTATAAAACGTATATAGGACCACCTCTGAACTATGAAACATTAACTAAACAAAAAAAGAACAGTCAAAATCGATTCATGATTGGTAGCGCTATCGTGTTACATACATACAAAAAAACGTACAACTGAATTGATTGAACCTCCGTTTTTGAAGTCGGTTAAAAAACATTTGGGTCTTATTTCGTTTATAATAAGGCAAGCAGCATAGGTAGGATACTCTTAACATGAAAGTTATGTACGGTTGATCTAGTAGGGAGAACAGCGACTGCTAATCTGGAATCCTGGGTTCAAACCCCACTGTCTTTTCGAAGGCATGTGCGTAATGCCGCTAACTTATAGACGGTGAAGAAAAATATCGTGAGGAATGCTACATGTACCTGAAATCTTTCGAGATCATGTGTCATCCACCAAACCGCCATGGATTATAGTCTCGTCTCTACCCCTACTAGAGAAGGCGCCGAGTCCCAGCTGTGGGAACCATTAGTAGGCTGCTTATTCTTATAGGTACTCTTATGTGCCCTTTGTAAGTTGTCAGTGTCGAAACTCAATGTCTTTCATATTGAACAGAATGTACTAAGGCTGCATTTTTGTCTATATTATCCTATCCGTGCATGGTTGCCTGGAAGAGATCGCTTTAAGCGATAAGGCCGCCAATTAAAATGTCTAGCATAAGATTTTCTTAACTTTCTGCTGTAAATTTTTGTGTTTTTATTGTATGTGGCTTTCAATAAAGAGTTATCTTATCATTTGTAAGATGGTAAGAAAGTGTTGGATACATAATTGTCAGCTAATGTTGCTTGCCTATTATTAAATAAATAATAATTAGGATGATGACTGGGTCAAAAATATTAGTCCGTAATGTAGATTAAAAAAAATATGGGACACATACATTTTTGTTTTAATCAAATTATTAAAAATTGACAAAAATATACCATGAAACCGCTGTATCCAGCTGCGCAGATGTTGTGCACGCCGCGCCCCGCTGGTCTCGCCTCATCTCCAGAGACTGGTGTGGGTGAGTGTAGTGTGGTCACCTGTAGGAGCGCCCGGGCCGTGTGTCGCTGTATCCAGCTGAACAGATGCTGTGCACGCCGCGTCACGCTGGCCTCGCCTTGTGTCCAGAGACTGGTGTGGGTGAGTGTAGTGTGATCACCTGTAGGAGCGCTAGGGCCGTGTGCCGCTGTATCCAGCTGAACAGATGCTGTGCACACCGCGTCACGCTGGCCTCGCCTTGTGTCCAGAGACTGGTGTGGGTGAGTGTAGTGTGATCACCTGTAGGAGCGCCCGGGCCGTGTGCCGCTGTATCCAGCTGAACAGATGCTGTGCACACCGCGTCACGCTGGTCTCG
Organism: Ectropis grisescens; assembly: GCA_017562165.1. Classification (NCBI taxonomy): domain Eukaryota; kingdom Metazoa; phylum Arthropoda; class Insecta; order Lepidoptera; family Geometridae; genus Ectropis; species Ectropis grisescens. The sequence goes on along the minus strand of CM029793.1, from coordinate 12,787,485 downwards.
CCTCATCTCCAGAGACTGGTGTGGGTGAGTGTAGTGTGGTCACCTGTAGGAGCGCCCGGGCCGTGTGCCGCTGTATCCAGCTGAACAGATGCTGTGCACACCGCGTCACGCTGGCCTCGCCTTGTGTCCAGAGACTGGTGTGGGTGAGTGTAGTGTGATCACCTGTAGGAGCGCCCGGGCCGTGTGCCGCTGTATCCAGCTGAACAGATGCTGTGCACACCGCGTCACGCTGGCCTCGCCTTGTGTCCAGAGACTGGTGTGGGTGAGTGTAGTGTGATCACCTGTAGGAGCGCCCGGGCCGTGCCGCTGTATCCAGCTGAACAGATGCTGTGCACACCGCGTCACGCTGGCCTCGCCTTGTGTCCAGAGACTGGTGTGGGTGAGTGTAGTGTGATCACCTGTAGGAGCGCCCGGGCCGTGTGCCGCTGTATCCAGCTGAACAGATGCTGTGCACGCCGCTCCACGCTGGCCTCGCCTTGTCTCCATAGACTGGTGTGGGTGAGTGTAGTGTGGTCACCTGTAGGAGCGCCTGGCCGTGTGTCGCTGTATCCAGCTGAACAGATGGTGTGCACGCCGCGCCCCGTTGGCCTCGCCTCGTCTCCAGAGAGTGGTGTGGGTGAGTGTAGTGTGGTCACCTGTAGGAGCGCCTGGGCCGTGTCGCTGTATCCAGCTGAACAGATGGTGTGCACGCCGCGCCCCGTTGGCCTCGCCTCGTCTCCAGAGAGTGGTGTGGGTGAGTGTAGTGTGGTCACCTGTAGGAGCGCCCGGGCCGTGTGTCGCTGTATCCAGCTGAGCAGATGCTGTGCACGCCGCGTCACGCTGGCCTCGCCTCGTCTCCAGAGACTGGTGTGGGTGAGTGTAGTGTGGTCACCTGTAGGAGCGCCCGGGCCGTGTGTCGCTGTATCCAGCTGAACAGATGGTGTGCACGCCGCGCCCCGTTGGCCTCGCCTCGTCTCCAGAGAGTGGTGTGGGTGAGTGTAGTGTGGTCACCTGTAGGAGCGCCCGGGCCGTGTGTCGCTGTATCCAGCTGAGCAGATGCTGTGCACGCCGCGTCACGCTGGCCTCGCCTCGTCTCCAGAGACTGGTGTGGGTGAGTGTAGTGTGGTCACCTGTAGGAGCGCCCGGGCCGTGTGTCGCTGTATCCAGCTGAGCAGATGCTGTGCACGCCGCGCCACGCTGGCCTCGCCTCGTCTCCAGAGACTGGTGTGGGTGAGTGTAGTGTGGTCACCTGTAGGAGCGCCCGGGCCGTATGCCGCTGCAGCCAGCCCAGCAGGTGCGCGTGCGTGGACGGCGCCGCGTGCCGGCAGATGCTGTGCACACCGCGCCACGCCGCGCACAGGTGGCGCGCGCGTTCGCCCGGCTCGCCGCTCTCGCTGAGCCGCGCTTCCAAAGACTGCAGAGAATTCAATCAATTAATATTAGTGGACATTTCTCCGAAAGTTACGGCTGGTCTAATCCGGAGAACGGCGACTGCGACTAAAACGGTGAATAAAACATCGTGAGGATTAGGAAACGTGTATCTAGAATCTTTCGAGGTCATGTTTGTGTCATCTACCAACCCAGTCAATCACCCCACCCCCTCCCTCCCCCCACACTAGTAAGTAGTCGTAGGACTCTTTAATGTGAAAGCATCATTAGTTCATCACCTATTTCAATGGCAATAATTCCTGTGAAATTACAAGGCATAGAAATGAAACAACTTTTATATTTGGACAGCAGAATGCAGTGTTAGGTAATGATTTGGACTCTTCATAATCCAGTAGTTGTGTGTCACTGTACTGTCATGTTGCTGACCATCAAGCACATGTCCTGCTCGTCTCGTCGCTCTATACTAGAGGTGGGTCGTCGACGGATTTGACGTCGACGAAACTTTAACTAAGAAACCGTTAAATTTTCGATTAGTTTATGCCATAAATGGAATAGCCTTAACTAAAATAATAGTTGTATTGTTCATTCTTCAACTAGTTTAATGAAGAACTGTAAACTAGTCTATCCGTTCATGCTTAGTAAACAGTTGAAATTAACTGTTTGTATCTTCAACGCCCACCTCTACTCCATACTATAAAAAAACTAAGCAAACCTTGTATGTATTATGGAAGCCAGATATCAGACATTATCCTATATTATAAATGCAAAAGTTTGGATATTTGTTGCTCAATCAAATCGGAATCCCTGAACGGATCAGATTGAAATTTGAAACACATAGATTATAGTCTGAAATAACAAATAGGATAATTTTCTTTCCAGAAAATTGACGGAAACTAGGCGCGTGAAACTGCAGAACCAAACCAAAACCAAATTTCAACTAGATTCCGACATCGATTCCGATTCGATTAAACATGACTTGTCGGAATTTTGAATGAATTTATTTATTTATTTTATTTATTTATTGATTAATAGGCGAGCAGCTTTAGCTGATGTGCCTATATCTCAGTGTTGAAATAACAAATTATAGGTAATTGTCTGTTAAAATGATTTTGTCTTTTACTATCCATTTGTCAAGTTTGTTCTTAAAAGACTTTAACGACTTTGCCGAAATAACATCCTCAGGCAACCTGTTCCAGTTGTAAACCACTCTGTTGCTGCACATCACGTGCAGTGTTCGTCAGTGATGGTGCGTGGGACAACTGGGACTTATGACGCCGACTGTCTCTCTTATGCTCCTTTAATCTGTACAGGTTCCTAATGTGAGGGAGATTATAAAATCCATTCAGTATTTTAAATGTTTCGATCAAGTCTCCCCACAACCGTCTCTCTTCCAATGTAGTGAGGCGCAGGGCTTTTAACCTGCCTGTGTAAGATTACGGCGAAGGGAATATGGTAACTTTGTCGCTTTTCTTTGCACACTTTCAAGTAAAATCAATATCTTTTTTGAAGTAGGGGCTCCAAATTTGATAACCGTATTCCAGTAGTGGCCTCACATAAGTTTTATATATTTTAAGAAACATTTCTACAGTTATTGATTGAAAGGATTTAACAACAAAGATTCAAAGATCTAAACATGGCTTTGGAATGATTTTTCCCAAAGGTTATACTATCTTAGTGTCTTCAAATCAAGAGTAAATCAAGAGAGTGAATCTGTCTTCTAGGTAACCATGCTCCATCATGATCCTTATCGTTGCTAACATTAGGTGAGATTGTAGTCAACTGTAAATTCATAAAAGTTATTAAAAAGTCTACACACTTAGAGGCATATGCATAAGTGTTGAAACAGTTCAGTAGTTCATAACTCAAAAACATCAGTCATGTTCAATCAGTCTAATTTGTTTTTATTGAGTTTGCTGACAAAATAATAAACCAAATTATTACAGTTGTTTAATTATAATGATGATGATGTGATGTGCAGTGTTTATTTGTAATAGTTCACGCCACAGTAAGTATGACGACACTGACTTTCTATAGTATTTTTACTAAACTAATTATATAGGTAGGAATCTAGCCGACAGAGTTGTTTGAAACTGAGGCCATCTATATCCATTGATATATTTATTGTCAAACGATATATTGATTGATATATATCCTCGAACCTTGATTAAAATAGAGTAATGTGATCCTTTAAATTTAATAACTCATGTCAAAGACATGAACCCACAAGATTTGACACGCCCAAAAAGCACTTAAAGCGATTAAAGTAGTTATATTTCTAAAACATGAAAAATTGAAAACTGCTTCATGTTTTGAGATCAGTTTATACTAATTACTACTTTCAATAATTAAACAAATCCAATACATGCTATTGTTTCTCATTCTGTAAATCGACACATTTCTTCTCTTGGGAATTATTGGCCTGTATAGACAAGATCTTATTACATGTTTATCTTGCAAGTTTTGCTATGGAATTGGAATGGAAATATAAACTTGTACTAAGCTCATTATATTTATAATGCATTAAGATTCAATATTGCCACCAAAACGATGACACATTTAGATAATTTTCTGCAATTTATTTGACACTTTCAGAGGCAGATTTGCTTTATGTTAATTAATTAACTATTTTAAAACAAAACTAATCCCTACTAATATTACACATGAGAAAGTACCTCTTCTATTTGTTACACTTTCATGGCTACTACTGAAATGATTTAATTGGAATTGGGTGCAAAGCGAGAAAGGACATGTCCTTTGTAACTGGGAAAAGTGAAGCTTGAATCTTCTTTTTAACCGCCTTCAAAAAGGGAGGTTTCTCAATTCAACCGTATATATTTTATAGGGTTTTGATCTTGTCAATTGTTTGTAAAAATTATACACATATTTAGCATGTAAAATCCCTACTAATAGTTTAAGTAAGCAATGTTACACCACAGGACACAGCGAGTAGCATAGATAAAATTTAAACTATCTTGAATCACAAGGTACTATTTAACTTGTTAAAACTTAAATTAAAATTGCAAAAAGTTAAACAAATATAGACTCAATCTATTAGAATATCAGTTTAAAATCAATTGGAAGAGACAGACCCGCACCGCTACCCGGTTTCAACTATACAAAGACAGAAATACTAGCTTACTAACACTAGTTTGCTATTCTAGCTTGAAAAACTAACCTCGTGTAGCTCGGGCATCATAGGCTTGGTCACAAAATATGAAGGTTGGAGGTATCTGAGTTAACTCAAGACATGTTCTAATGTATTATTACACACTCACTTCACTGGCGTGCAGCATGAGTATTCGTATTAGTGGACATTCCACAGACAACACCATCTAGCCCCTAAAGAAGCAAAGCTTGTACTACAGGAGTTGATATAATACTTATATATTTTTAAAATACATACTTATTATTTTACATAGACATCCATGCACAGTACTGATATTTGTATTTATCACACAAACATTTGCACTGGGTGGCGATCAAACCTACAACCCATGTATTAGAAGGGAAACTTACTACCAACTACCATCAGACCAGCCAGATTATAGAAAGACTGATAGTCAAAATTTCACCTTTTTAGATAGTTGTGAAAAAATATTATTGAAACAGTATTTTTTCTGTACACATCAGTGTTATAAGTAACATAGTCACCTCAAGCATAGCCGTCTCAGCAAATCGTTTTTATGTCACCTCAGTTCCGGCCCGTAGGTAAACAAAACCTACGTGACTTCTCCACATAAGAACATGGCTGTCAATCATCACACCACTTGAGTTGTGATTATCACAACAGTACACTGATTACACTTTCGGAAAACTGAACTGTGGACTACTGAATATGTCACTAGTATGTTTATTGACATTATGTAGCGAGGAAAGAACTAATAACACATTAATAATGAAAATAATACGCGATATTGTAATGGTTTCGAGTGAATGGGTTTTCAACCCCATTATCACAGTTATGAACTATTGAAAAGTAATAAGATTCCGCACAAAAGAACAGAAATCGTAAATACATAAAAACACTGTCGATTTACTATCAAAAAAGGAATAAACATATAGTTTTCATGAAAACAAGAGGATTTAGTAGACAAATATGGCGGACGTAAAGAGAACTTCACCACAACGGCGTCCAGGTAATTTATATAAATACAGGGCACACTGAATTAGCGCTCACCTTGTAAAGTTCAATATAATATGATTTGCCTTTTGGGGCTCGTGTTGGAATACTTTTCACGTCTTTACCATCATTTGTAGAAGTCATTTCTAAAGAAAATATCGCGGGACGACATTTATGCGCTTGTGTTTTCAAAATGGAGCTGTCAAATAAATGCTGCCACAATAAAATATTCCTTCAACTCGCCAGCTGTCATAGTTTGAAATATTATTTTACAAAAATCTTTGTCTCTGAATGATTTCCGTCGATTCACCGGTTTTTCGAATGAGCCGTTTTCCAACGAGACAAAAATAGCTCTAACGTACGCACTAGATGGCGAAAGTGTGGATTCAAAAAGATTTGTCTCTACCATAGACTCTCAAAAGTGTAATTACTATGAAGAATGTTCAGGGAAAAAGTGTAAATCAAATTCATTTGTGAAAACTAAACATTTTGGAGGTTTCGCAAACACATCACTTATTTTAGATAAATTATAAATTGCTCTCAGCTCAGCTGATGTGTTTGGTTTGTTTACCTTCTATAAACTCCAAATACACGAAGAAAAAATTCACACTAAAACAATTTATCTATCGTTTCGAAGATATGTGCGTAGTGCCGCTAACTTAAAACGGTTAAGGAAAACTTCGTGAGGAAACCGACAAGTACCGAGAATTTTTCAAGGTTATGACTGTGTCATCCAACAATCCACATTGCGCCAGCGTGGTGGACTATGGTCTTGACTCTCTGCAAAAGAAGGCCCTGAGTCCCAGCAGTGGGAACAGTTAGTGGGTTGCTTATGCCTTATGCATTTGCTATCTGATCGTAGATGTTTTTTTTTTAACTATAATAGGTTCGCACTTGACCACCATCTCGCCTGATGTTAAGCGATGGTGAGATCTACGATGGAGCGTGCTTACCTAGAAAAAAAAGAAAGAGAAAAGAAAGATGTCTACGATTGTTGTTATTTGCTATTGTTGTTGTGTTGTTGGTTGCTATTGCTTATGAACATCTGCAAAATCGGAAACGCTTTGTGTACATGCATTAAATTCAAGAGAACTATACATTGTCTGATTTTGAAAATTTCACCTATCTCAATATACGGTTATTGTCAAAACCTTAGATTTGGACCGAAATGTTTAGTAATGTTAGACGTAACATAAGCACCATCTATCATTTCCTTGTTTTTATCTCTTCAAAATGTCTAGAAAATCTGTATCTAGAAAAAACGTAGTAGAAGTGATAGTCTTAAGTAAGAGATGTTTAACTTTATTTTTACTGTCGATTTTTCGTTTCATTGATTTTCAAATCACAACGATACGATCATTTTTTGTACTAACTATGTTAGTAACTATGTTAGTACAAAAAATGAAACCGACTTCAAAACGCAAATTGGCACTCAAAAGCGAAAAATAAACGGAAATCATTATTATAAGCGCTACTCACTCATCTATATGAAGTCAGTGCCAGCCAAATCTAACAGGTAGTGGATAGATACTACTTACTTGTGCCTACTTACCATGTACCTACATGGCATCAATCTACTAACTTTTTGATCTGACTGGCACCGATTTCAAATAGATGAGTGATTAGCGCTTATAATAATGATTTTAGTTTATTTTTCACTTTTGAGTGCCTATTTGTGTTTTTGAAGTCGGTTAAATTTTTTGTACCAAAATAGTTGACAGGGTCTAATTTCATAACTTTTGTGAAATCTACAACTACGTCAACCAGAAAATTGTACGAAAATTTTAGTTTATGGTTCATATTTGATTTGGACTCTTCATGTTCCAATAGCTGCGTGTCACTGTGTTGTTATGTGTCAGGCATGTTGCTTACCATCAGGCACATGTCCTGATCGTCTCGTCACTGTTTATTTAAAAAAAAAAAAAAAAATTCAAAATCCAGCCGACCGCTTTCTACCAGATTTAAATAGAACCATTCGGAAAGCATAGCCATCCAAACACAAAAAGAAATTTTAAAATCGGTGCAGGGGTTCTCGAGAAATCAGGTAACATACATTAAAAAAACATAGGTGTCGAATTGATAACCTCCTCCTTTTTTTGGAAGTCGGTTAAGAATCGTTGAATACACAATACAACGCTATTATTTATTAATTTATTTTTGGCCATGGAGACAAGTCCTTCGGCCGCAGATAAATATTTTTGTATCAGTGCTGCCATTTATATTTTTGAATCTTCCTTTTACTTTTGCTTAGTTGGTGTCTCTGCATCGAGAGTTTTAAAGATTTTTATTGAAAATCGAATGTGATCAGTAACGATTTTTTATTGCATTATCAACTTAATTGATTATTTTTATTCCCAATATTTTAACACAAAAAAAGAAGAAAAATTGTTTTAGTATGAATTTTTTTCTTTAAGTATTTAGGGTTTATAAAAGGTAAACAAACCAAACACATCAGCTGAGCTGAGAAGCAAATTATAATTTATCTAAAATAATTGATGTATTTGCGAAACTTCAAAACTGTTTAAGTTGTCACAAATAATCTAGATTATTCTTTTTCCCTGAAAATGGGAGGACTTCATAGTGATTGCACTTTTGACATAAACTATCGCCATCTAGTGCGTACTTTGGAACTATTTTTGTCTCGTCGGAAACCCCCTCATTATGAGCTTGACATTTTAATTGTCGGGCTTATTGCTTAGCGCAATCTCTTCCAGGAAACTGTGCATTGATAAGGTTTTATGCACAGTAGCGTGGCCATTTAGATGTCAAGCAAATTAATTTAAAAACAACCAATTGTAATAGCAAGTAACTAATAACTACGCTTAAAAATATACTACTTATATTAAGAATACATAGAAAATAGGTATTATTATTAAAATATTACAAAGAAATACATAAAACACTATTGCAATACAACATAATTATACCTACTTATATGGGCATACCATACCTGGATCAAAAGATCCAATTAGGTAGATCGAACTTCGACAAAGAGGTCCAGCGAAGGATCCAACTCGGATGGGCAGCGTTCGGGAAACTTCGGCACATCTTTGAGTCCAGAATACCCCAATGCCTAAGGACGAAAGTCTTTAACCAGTGCATGTTGCCAGTGTCCTTAATTGTGGGCCTCATAACGAAGCTCAAAGTCACACAGTGAGCTATGGAGAGGGCTATGCTCGGAGTCTCTTTGCGCGACAGAATCCGTAACGAGGATATTCGCAAAAGAACGAAAGTGGCTGACATAGCTCAAAGTAAGTAAGCTAAAGTGGCAATGGGCAGGCCACATCGCTCGTAGAACTGACAACCGATGGGGAAGAAAGGTTCTCGAGTGGCGACCACGAACCGGAAGACGCAGTGTTGGACGGCCTCCCACTAGATGGACAGATGACCTCATAAAGGTCGCTGGAAACAGTTGGTTGCAGGTTGCGCAGGACCGTTCGTTGTGGAAATCTGGCCTGGTGGGGGAGGCCTATGTTCAGCAGTGGACGACTTGTGGCTGATGATGATGATGATATGGACTTAAAATAATAAATAAGTATCAGAAGACCAGACACATCTATACTATACAACGTGTGGCGGAAAGGTCCAACAATATTTGAATAGGTAATTCCAACACTGATGTGGACTTCATTTCCGAAGCCCTCTTTCCCCTCAGCACTTTAGATCGCGAGATAATACGAGTCAAAGTTTGATGCAAAATTGACCAGCTTCAACCCTAATACGCGGCAGCGCGGCGTGCAACGACGGAGCTGCGCGCGGCGTGCAACGACGACGACGGAGCTGCGCGCGGCTGCCAGCGGTTTGTAACCGCGCCGCGCCATCAGTGATTAGGGTTGTCAAATAAAATAATAAACAACGAATTTTTAACTTTGTATGGAAAAAAAATGTTGTGCTTTCGTGTCTAATATTCACATATGTGATTCGATACCTAGTATAGATGAACTACAATAAATATTGTTGGACCTTTCCGCCACACGTTGTATATACTATAATATTATATAACAATACAAAGACGTGAAAACTAGGAAGATTTTAGCCATGAACAAAGCTCACCAACTAAAAGCCGACGTTGAACAGTTATATCTACCAATAGATGAGGGAGGGAGACGATTAACCAGCTTAGAGACGTCATATAAAATGCGAATAAATAAACACAAAACCTACATACAAACAGAAAAAGATTATTTACTTAGGGCAATAGTAGAACATGGCAACACCAAAGATAAATATTCAATTATAAAAGAAACACAACAGAACTTAGAAGAAATAGGGCTACGATCAAACGAAAAATATACAGATAGAGAAATTAAGCATGCACGAGTAAACAAAATAAAATAAAAGCCGCTTCACGGACAATTTTATAAAGCTGTTTTGGAGCAGGTAAACATTGATAGGGTGCAGTCGTTTCGATCTTCCGATGCTTAAAATGCAACCTGTATCTCCTGCATCAGAATCCGCCATATTTGCAATTTAAGATCAAGCAGTAGTTACAATCTTTGTGTCTTCAAATCGAAAGTGAATCGGTTTCTTCTAGGTAAACACGCTTCATCGTAGTCCGCATCATCGGTTAAAATCAGGCGAGATGGCGGTAAAGTGTAAACCTATAAAAGTTAAAAAAAAAATACAAATCGAACGCGACATCTTAAAAATACCAGTTGACGTTGATTTGGGTTATTGAAGAACCTTGTTTCTTCCTACCACCTTTATGCAGATGATTTGCAAATTTATTTTCAAGCTCCTTTTAATGAGTTGGATATCGCTATTGCTAAAATTAATGATGATCTGAATCGTATTATTCAGTGGAGTAAGTCTTTTGGCTTAAAAGTAAATCCTACGAAAACACAGTTGATAATAATGGGCAGTTCGTACTGGATCTCCAGAGTGAACTGGAACACATTACCTAGTGTTGTATTTGATGGGATTCCTATACCATTTAGTAGTTCCGTAAAAAATCTTGGAGTAGTGTTTGATCGTACCTTATCATGGGATTGCCATGTCAAGACAATCAGTAGTAAATTATTTGCGTCCGGTAGGTCCTTAAGACGTCTCCGTAACTTTTTACCCACTGCCACTAAAATTGCTCTTGCTCAGTCTCTCCTTCTTCCTATCCTGACTGGCCTCGTGGCTTAGTGGGTAGTAACTCTGCCTGCGAAGCCGAGGGTCGTGGGTTCGATTCCCACCCAGTGCAAATATTTGTGTGATGAATTCAAATGTTTGCACTGTGTCTGGGTGTTTCTATGTATAATAAGTATGTATTTAAAACTATATATGTATTATATCAGCTATCTGGCTGCCATAGCACAAGCTTTGCTTAGTTTGGGGTCAGATGGTGTTGTGTGTGAATTGTCCACCAATATTTATTTATTTATTTATTTATTTATTTATTTATCCTGGATTACGCTGACGCCTGTTATCTTGATCTTAGAGAAGACCAGCTAGACAAACTTGAGCGCCTCCAAAATTTCTGCATACGATTCATATTTGGATTACGCAAATATGATCACGTGTCCCAATTTCGTGTGCGGCTCAAGTGGTTACCTATTCGTCTTCGTCGGACTGCTCACATTCTCTTTTTTCTGTACAATATTTTGTTTAACCCTTCCGCACTACCTTAAGGAACGTTTTACCTTTTTGCAAGATTACCATCAGCTTCCTTTAAGGTCAAATTACTCTCTTTACCTCATGACCCCTTCGGCTCGAACTGAAACTTTTTATGGCAAGTCGTTTACTTACAGGGCAACTCAGTTGTGGAATGAATTACCCGTCCACATCAGGCATTCTCCTTCACTGAATACATTCAAAACCAATGTTAAACAATTTTATTTGTGGAAAATGTAGTTTGTTGTTGTTTGTCGATTTTCTCCAGTTGTAATTACAGATGTATTTATATTGTACTTATTAGTATGTATTATATGTAGGTATTTAATTATTCAATTTTATTTTTATCATAATTCTTATTTTCTTTCCAATATATATGTATATGCTTTGTTTAATTCTTATTTGCACACCCCGTATACTTGTCCAATTATTATTTTCCATCCTAAGGTTGCCTGGAAGAGATCGCTTTCAGCGATAAGGTCGCCCATTGTCGCACTACTGTAAAATGTATTGTTCTTTTGTTTCTGTGTTTAATTTTGTTTGGTGTGTCAATAAAGAGTATATCTATCTATCTATCTATCATTTGTCTTATTTGGAGCCAAAAAATGGATGTTAGTCTAGTACGGGCGGTGGGGTTCATTGAGCCTCGTGCTGACACAATCTCTGGTTTAGGACAAGGTTCAAAACTCCCCAAAATGCGACAATGGAATGTACAGATAAAAAAAAAAATTGGTTGCCTGTAAAGTCGGTATACGGGCGAAAGTTTTACGTGCCAACAACTTTGAGTGGTAAAATAATTTTACGGAAGGGACGCGTGCCTTTCACTTTTTATGTCTGTCTCTCTCGCTCTTAGGCGGGCTAACCATGCCCGAGTGGAAGGGACGCGTGCCTCTCACTCGCTCTCGTTGTGAGCGCATAACGTGAGCGGAGCGTAACGCAGTTTCTTGAAGTGTCACCCGGCAAACCAATTTATAAGACGTTGTCACGTCAAAAGGGGTGTTATAAGTTTGACGTCGATGTCTGTATGTTTATCTGTCTGTGGCACCGTAGAGCTCAAACGGATAAGCCGGTTTCGATGCGATTTTTTTATTTGAAGGTTAATATCCGTGCAGATGTTCTTAGCTATGTTTGGTTAATATCGATTCAAGATGACCGCCTCCACAAAATGGCAGACAAAATATTTTTTCACAACCTACCTCAATATGGCTATCAAATGAAAAGGCTTGGCTAGTAAAATACTATACACTATAAAAACTTTCAAAACCAAAATTGCCGCCACCACAAAACGGCGAATAATATTATATTCTTCACAACTCCCTTAATATGGGTATCAAATGAGACGGCTTGACTAGTTAAATGTTGTACAGATAACAAATCCAAGGTAGTCGGGAGTTAGTCAATTTTTGTTCTTGTTATATTTGTGAATCAATGTTTTAGCCTTATTTGGAAACTACTCATGGCCATAACAAGAACAAAATAAATAAAAATGATTTACCCCCGACTACTTCGGATTTGTGATCTTCTTTGTCATAACGTATTTCTACTAGTCAAGCCGTTAAGCCCTTTAATTTTTGAGATCCATATTGAGGGAGGTTATGAAGAAATATTTTGTATGGCATTTTGGTGGAGGCGGCCATCTTGAATGGATATTAACCAAACATAGCTAAGAACCACCGCACGGATATTAACTTTGAAATAAAAAAACACATCTAAATTGGTCCATTAGTTTGAGCTTTACTATGCCACAGTAGACACAGCCGCAGACAGAAAGACATACAGACATCGACGTCAACCTTATAACACCCCTGTTTTTGGTCAGTGGTTAAAAAAACCGGTAAAATTGCGATAGAAAACCAGCAAGATTGTGATGCCAAAAAATATTTGTGTTTGATTTTGATGTTGATTCTGTATGTTGGTATAACTGTCGTACAAAGCAAAGCTAGTTGTGTCAAGTATTATTGCGTTTTTTACTTAAAAATTAGCCAATTTTAATGATAAAATGTTAAATAAAGCTTCCAAGAAAAGATAAACATGTATGTGATTTATTGGTACCAAATATATCCATTTTATTTACGTCTTCTGGAAGTTCTCGTACTAAATTCATATGTGTCAAAGTGTAGGCCAATGTAATAGAAGGGCCTATGAAATATCGCTTTTAATCCTTATTTGATAGTACATTTTATCGTTTACGAGTTTTTGACCTTATTTATTTAACACGAAGCAGCAAGCGATTACTATCGCAAAAGAAAAAGGTGTGGCGTAGATCGCTAGTCGGCACATCTGGTTCTGTAGTGTTGAACCATTCCGTTCCTTTCTTGTAACTGGTTCATTATTTACAATTTATTTTTCTCTGTATCATACTACTCTGAGTCTAGAAATGTTTGTATTTTTCACACGAAACTGGATCATTTGATATTCTGCTAAATCGCATGTATAATTTTCTTTCTCTTGTCCCCTGCAGTGAATGTGTGTTGTGATGACACCCAGTAGGTTTATGAAAAGTTGTGCTGGTGTGGTGTGTCATTAAAATGGCAAAGAAATTGGATAACAGTGGTGGAAAATTGGTCACGGTGTCTGTAGTTGGTCTATCTGGTGAGTATTTTGTTATTTTTTTTACTAATGTTTAAACTTATGCTATGGGTAAGTTGTTAAAGTTGTTCTTTTATTAACTGCTAAAAATAATTCTGAAAAATTTGTGTACATCAAAATTATCTAAGATAGTAGAGATTATTTCATCAATGTGTTTGTCTCAAGCTAGAAACAAAACATGAGATTTTAGAAATCTCTCTCAACAACAGTTATATCCAGGAATTAAATAAAATCAGAAAATTGAACACAATAATGCTAGAAATATTCACGCATAACAGACAGTATAGAAATATGTACAAAGTTTGATTGTGATATCTGTATTACTTCTAGGCAGAATTATGGCAAAAAATCTTTTTTCTTTATATTTTTCTATTTAATTCTAAAACCTCATACAATTAGGATACATTTAGTAAAAAAATAATTTAAAAAAGAAAAATTTGATTTGTAATAAACTAAGAGAACCACAATGTTGCTTTTTTATATAAAACAAATGTTGTTGAAAAATATTCACACAACACTGTACAAAATAACTCCAATTCCAAACCAAGCAAAGCTTGAAAACTACAAGCAGTTAAAACCACATGGTCTTATTAATCATAAGAAGATATAAGGACTTGTTAATCTTTATTGCAGTTGCTAATGTTAAGCTGCTTTCAACAAACTGTTTTTGTTGATAGGATATAAGTTTCTCATAAGAATTACATTTGAAAGGTCTGTCACTAAAAGTTTGAACAAATCAATGTGAATTTTTGATATTTTGCCATACAATTTTAATTCTGCTCCCTGAAACTAAAAAATCTGGTTAAAACAGGTTACTAATATCAAATATCTGAAAGTTAGGATGATTAAGACCTCCCTTGCTCAATCAACTGCTGCAAATGGCTGGGTATTGTTTTGGCTGGCAATAAATCTACTAATATTCATTTATGATTCTCCTGTGAAACATCAGCCTAAGTAATAATAATAAAAAGTCATAAATCAATGGCAATTGAATGAGAAGTACTCCATTGAACACCAATTGTGAATGAATTGTATCCATTGTTATCTATCTCGCTTCCTGCTATCTCATTTATGTAGGTGTTTGATATAGCATGCTAATATTAGTGTTGACAGTATGCTATCTTCATACAGAACAGTAATGTATAAACTGTAGTGGTATGACTCTTGGCAGAGTCCACCTGGGGAAGTACCTGGATAAGTAAGCAAGCAGTAATGTGCGAAAATTACTGTGTTCAAGTTTGAAGGGCAATGTTTCCAGAGAAATTACAGGGCTTAGAGATATAACATCTTAGATCTCTGGGTGATGAGCGCAGTGCAGTGCTAGGTAATGATTTAGACTCTTCATGTTCCAATAGCTGCTTGTCACTGTGCTGTTATGTGGCAGGCATGTTGCTGACCATCAGGCAGATGAATTGCTCGTCTCATCACTCTTTATTTAAAAAAACATAAGCAGAAATGCTATAAGCAGCTACTAAATGTTCCCACTACTGGGACTCGGGACTTTCTCTCGTAAAGAGAGAGGCAATAATCCACCACACACTGGTCCAGTATAGGTTATGGGATGAGATGTGACCCCAAAAGATTCTACGGATATGTTGGTTTCCTCACAATATTTTCATTCAAGTTTTTTTATAGGAATGGAGTGACTCAAAATCTTTTTTTATTGTAAAAATCTTTGGTTATAACTTGACAAATGGATAGTAAAAGACAAAATCATTTTAACAGACAATTACCTATAATTTGTTATTTCAACACTGAGATACTCGTATAGGCATATCAGCTAAAGCTGCTCGCCTATTATTCAATAAATAAATAAATAATATTTGGTAATGATATTGGTTTACATGAAAATGAAAGAGTAATATGTATCTATCTTTTATCCTGAATTTGACAAATTTTCTGGTGTAGTATGTGAAACTGTATTAATATGATAAATGCCAAAATTTCGATGTTTGTTGATCAATCAAGTCAGTACTGCAAGATGGATGAGGTTGAAATTATGAATGCTAGTTATGATTTGGAATAGCATATAAGCTACCTTTTTACACAAGATAATAATGGGAACTGGAAATATGCGGGTTAAACAGCTATATAGTATAGTATTAATATGTGGATTGAAATACTGTGAATACTGTATATTGCCAACAGCATCAACAGATGCTATCAGAGCTAGATAAAAATGTAAGTTTGTTGTGGGATGAATGGGACTGATAACAGATATCAACTTATCAGGTTCTTATCTTAAATTGTAGTTTAATGGATGTCATCTCAAGTGCAGATATATTTACTATTTTAATAATAGCACTACAATAATTTGTCAGCCATACTGTGTTCCGGTTTGAAGGGTAATGCTTCCTGAGAAGTTACAGGGTAAAGAGATGAATTGTCTTATAACTTATGTAGCAGAAGTCAGCATGGGGGAGTACCACATCTTTGCGTGATGGTCTATTGTCATGCAGTAATGAACTAATATTGATGTGTTCCAGTGTGATAGACAATGTATCCCGAAATATTACAGGGGAAAGAAATCAATTATTAATATTAAATCTATAGATGTTATGATATCCAGTTTAAGGCCTAAGTTACCATACATTTTCACAGATCATGTTTTACTAGTATCTTTGAGAGTTGGTCTTCAGAAAAGACCAATTATATACCTAAGGAGCTGTAAATTTCTTTGGTAAAAAGGTTTAGACTATAACTATGAATCAACTAGTAGCGCTTTGATGTTTTATCCGCATAGTTCTCGTTCCATGATAAAAAGAGGCCTATATGGTATTCCATCCTAATGTAACTGTGATTAAAATTTTAACCAGGTCTGTTTAAACCGTTCCTACGTGATTGAGCAACAGACATCCAAACATCTAAACATCAACAGACAACAGTCAAACTTTCGCATTTATAATATTAGTAGGATAACCTGGATTTCAACCTGAATTCCGAAATGATTCCCAATTTACGCGTGATCTATGCAGTTGTTCTAACGTCGAAAAATTTGAAAACGAATATCATGGATTATTTGGTACACACCATCGATATAAATCAAAGGATGTGCCCTCCCAAACTTCAGGCGCACGGAATTATGTTATCGTTGGGAAGAGTGAGCTCACTCTTTCCGTTTTAGTCGGTTGCAGGAAGTGGTAAGTGCCGGACTATCACTATTCGTTGTCAGTAACCAAAATAAGTAGAACCGCGACATACCTCGCCGCTAGCGATTCCAGGGGTCAAGTAGATGGTAGTTGTAAACCACTCACGTTACACACAGAGAAGCAGTTGGTTAACAATTTTAAGGTGTTCAGTGTCTGGGTATTTTGTAAGTATGTAAAAATAAACAAGTATTATGTCAGCTATCACAAGCTTTGCTTAGTTTGGGGCTAAATGGTGTTGTGTGTGAAATATCTACCAATATCAATATCAGTGGGGTAATGCTGCCAGTGTAATAGGCACCTTTGTGCCAGGTACTGATAGGGATGGGTTATGGACTGGGACTGATGGATAAACTTTGACCAATATTTATTGTTATTTATTTATTTATTTTATTATCGACAATATTTCACAACCAATTTTCCATGTTAAAATCGTACACATTTTTGTAAAATTACTTTAATATTTTTTTATTTTGCAGGTACTGAGAAGGAAAAAGGGCAGCTTGGAGTGGGCAAGTCTTGTTTGTGCAACAGATTCGTGAGGACCCACGCAGACGACTACAATGTAGACCACATCTGTGTGCTCAGTCAGGTGAGACCAAAGAGTTTACATAATATACTATGTATAGAGTTGGAACAAACGCTTTACACCAAAAGCACGAGTCTGATCGCTCTTGCCTTGTCGCTCTTGTGGAAGCGTCATACTTTTGTCGCGGGACATCACTCTGTTGCCATAGAAAGAATGCACGTCATCTGCTTACGATAGGTACAAAGAAACCGTGCGGAAAAACCTGATCTATTTACTTATTCTCTATCTAAGGGTGAGAGACTTTTTAAAGCGATTTCAAAAAATAGAAGACTCAGTAGGAACAATAACAAAACTGTCGGACATTATCAAAAGATTTAGAACAGTTGATTATCAAAAAATATTGAATACATATTTTTTCTTTCGTTTCTTAAACAAAAATGGACGAAGATACAGTGCTTAGTATTTTGGATGACATTACTTCATTGTACGATTTGTACGAAAACGTGACGTCACAATCCAAATCATTTTTGGTTTCTGAAATATAATAAAAAATATGTGTACAATATTTTTCAATAATCTGACTGATAAACTAGTTTTTTTAATTGTCTCGCCTATTTTTGTTCATTAAAATAATAATTAATACAAAAAATCACGTATTTCACATATAATTGCTATATTTTTACGTAATCCAGCTGACTGACTAATGAGAATGATCTCCAATTGAAATAGCAACATTACTCATTGTCTGTAATATTTTCCAGTCGGACTTCAGCGGTCGCGTGGTGAACAACGACCACTTCCTGTACTGGGGCAACGTGCAGAAGGACTACGATGACCAGGAGTACCGGTTCGAGATCGTCGAGCAGACGGAGTTCGTGGACGATGCCTGCTTCCAACCGTTCAAAGGTAAACTAATGCAACATTTAATCTTAAAATATATCTCCAGTCCACCAGTTATTAAATAATATTGCACGCATATATTCATATGTGCATATGACCCGACATAATAGGCATCACGACAGGTCCTGCGATTATATTAAATTATTCGATATAATGTCAGTATTGACGTGACAACGTCTTTTAAATTGGTTTGCCGGGTGACACTTCAAGAAACTGCGTTACGCGCCGCTCACGTTATGCGCTCACAACGAGAGCGAGTGAGAGGCAGCGTCCCTTCCACTCGGGCATGGTTAGCCCGCCTAAGAGCGAGAGAGACAGACATAAAAAGTGAAAGGCACGCGTCCCTTCCGTAAAATTATTTTACCACTCAAAGTCGTTGTCACGTAAAACTTTCGCCCGTATACCGACTTTACAGGCAACCAATTTTTTTTTTAAATATAATAAAATATGTACCAAGTTTAATTTAGACATCTTTTTGTTTAATTTTAAGATCATTCAAATTTGGTTGGGCAAGTCCATTTTAAAAGTACGAAATTATTAGAAAATGTATTTACTATTGGATAACCCGTTCAATTTAAAGTGACATTTGTTATGAAACCAGTTTCCTAAACGCAATTTTTAATAAATCTAATATACAAACTTTACGTGGGACGCATAGAAAATACGACACAGTGACGTCACGCTTCAGTAGTGTTTTTGGGAGAGTCCAAAATTGTGATTTTAAAATCGTGACATAACGGGAAGTTTTTAAGATAACGAAGTCATTATTTCACCTATGTTTTAGTTATTGGGAAGCCTTTGATGGAACATTAAATAAAAAATTAGTCTTCATGCCTATTTTCCAAACGCTGCATGCTGACAGACAAAAATGCAAGGAGAATAGGGAGGCCTTTCGGGGCAGTACGAACGAATACGCATAAGTACGAATATGCATAAGTAGCTCACACTGAAAATAGAAATGTTTCCACTTTTGGGACTCGGAGCCTTCTCTAACTAAGAGATAGCACAGGCTGCTGCACAGAGTCCAACATGATGGCCCATTGCGGTTTGGTGGATAATGTGTGACCTAGAACAATTCTTGGATCATATTGTTTTTAAACTTTCGCAATTTGAACACATAATGTTTATGTTGTACCTGGCTTAATCACAATTTCTTGTAAAATATCGATTTCCTCACGATGTTTTTTTTCCTTCACTGTCTTTAAGTTGGCAAGATCATTGGGACACAATGACCTCTTAGTAATAATAATCAATAATTTCCAGTGGGCAAAACGGAAACGTACGTAAAGCGCTGCGTGGCCACGAAGCTTCAGTCCGCCGAGAAGCTGATGTACGTGTGCAAGAACCAGCTGGGGATCGAGAAGGAGTACGAGCAGCGGTTGATGCCCGACGGCAGGCTGGCCATCGACGGGTTCCTCTGCGTCTACGACGTCAGCCTCGTGCCGGGGCGGACTTGGGAGAAGCAGGTGGGGTGATCGAGCAATAAGGCAAATTTATCTAAACTGAAAACCTTTTGTAAACTAAAAACCATATATAAACTAAAACCATTTTTTAACATTTTTTATTACATTTACAGGTTTTTAGTTTACATATCAATACCTTAATTCGCAAAACGAAAAACTCCATAGTAGCAAATTTCACAGGGATCACACTAAATCACCACTAAAATCTTTTGCGTAACTGGTATTTTCATTATTTTAAGTGTTTATTAGTTAATAAGAAACACAATTTCCAAAGGGATGTTTGTTTTTTTCTTTCGCTGCTTAAATTTTTTTTATATTAAGTTTTTAGTGGCCCTTGTGAAATTTGGTATATGGAGTTATTCGTTTTGCAAATTTAGGTATTGATATGTAAACTAAAAAGCTAAAAACCATTCATGGGCTGAGAATTGAGCTCAAGCGTCACGCTCGTAAATTGAATAAATATTCCGGTGAATTTGGGACCACGACCATGTAGTCTAAATTGCCATTCGTAAAAGACTTATTTGGACGAAAATCCTTTGAAGATTAATTCCACACTAGCAGTGCCCTCCGGTTTCAACCGCGTAGTTTCCAAAGTGAGCTATCAAATTCTGAGTTATAAGTTTTCACTTCTATCCCTATGACTACCAATTTTTTTTAACTATTATAAGCTTACAATTGACCGCCATCTCACCTGATGCTAAGCGACGATGCGGTCTACGATGGAACGTGCATGCCTAGAAGAAATCGATTCACTCTCGATTTAAGACATCAAGATTGGAACCATCGGGAAAACCCCATTCAGACAACGTATTCCACGACCTTGACGTTCTTATCATAGATCATAGTAGAGCCAAACCTCGTTCGAGTTAAGAACAATTGTAAAGAAAGATTCCAAAGGAAAACTTAACCGTAAAAATGTCGCTTTTTCGAGCTATGAGGAGTCCGACAGAAAAATGGACAAGGTTTCTTCTTGGGGGAAGGACTTGAGGCCACAATCCGGCACTCGGGCCAATAGGCATGACGACTCATTTTTTATTTAATGTACTATCAAAAGGCTACTCAATAACTGAAACATAGGTGAAAGAATTACTTTGTTATCTTAACCCCCGAGATCCGGAGCGCCGCGCGGGCGCCGCGCGGGCGTCGCGACGTCATATAAAAAAAATGATTACTCGACAATAAAACTATATTTTGCGTTTCTGTAAACGATGAGTTACTCTTTGATATATGTCCTATCTATCAAGAATCGAAATAAAGCCATTATTGATCATTTTATTTGTTTACATGTTGTGTAAACTTTCAAACCCATTTTGTGGGTTACGTGACAAGAAATAAACGAATATTCGTTTACAATGCAAGGAACAAGTATCTAACTGTCTAAATCAGTCAACAAAGTCTTGAAATAACAAAAGATTACTTATTGTAAACACACACTTGAAACCACTTGAAACCTGACGCGACGAACCATAAAAACAACTAGGGACGTCACTCCAACTGCAACTATCAACAACAACTATCGATAAAATCACGACGCGAAAGTTATCGATAAAATTGATTTTATCGATAGGTAATTGTTTGTATGTAAGGTATTTGTACCTAAATAAAAGTCTGAAAAAATAGGAGGGACCACCTTTGACGTATGTTCTATAATTAAAAAAAGAACCATCTAATCGATCCACAATTAGCGTAACATAATATAAAATAAAAGAGAAAACCTCATCGCCACTTTCTCCCAGTTCATCGTCTCCCTCGCTGTCGTCCCCGCAATCTTCATCAGACACATTCTCTTCTCGGTCTGATTCGTCGCTGATGTGGTCGGCGTACAGCAGCCACAAAAATTCAGCCGGTGGCTCTCCAGGTAGTCATACTTTACAAAAAAAAAGAAGAAAGTTTTGAAATAGTACTAACACACCATTTTAGTAGTGATAGAGCTCTTTGTAGTTATATATCTCCGGATGACGAGCGCAGTGCACTGCTAGTAATCATTTGGATGATGATGATGATGATTGTAAGGAAATGTCCAGAGAAATTACTGGGCTAAGAGATAAAACACCCAATATCTCCGGATGACGAGCGCAGTGCACTGCTAGTAATCATTTGGATGATGATGATGATGATTATAAGGGAAATGTTTCCAGAGAAATTACAGGGCTATGACATAAAACACCTTATATCTCCGGGTGACGAGCGCAGTGCACTGCTAGTAATCATTTGGATGATGATGATGATGATTGTAAGGAAATGTTTCCAGAGAAATTACAGAGCTATGACATAAAACACTTTATATCTCCGGGTGACGAGCGCAGTGCACTGTTAGTAATCATTTGGATTCTTCATGTTCAAAATCGTTAATTTTCACTTTTATAACTTTCCAAAAAACAATGTAATCATTTATTAGTATAGATTCTATATACCTGAATCAATCGACAAAACAGAATATTATCGTCCAAAACAGAATTTTATCGTACAACACTCTCGACATTTACCTCTCCCTATTCGGAACAACGGAAAACAATCAGTTTGGAATATACTTCTGTCCTTATCTAACCAAGGAACAAAATGCCTAGCCAGAAAGGGACAGAAAACGCCATTTTGAAACGCACGTGTTTGGCGCCATTTCAAATTTTTGTTTATGTATTTCGTAAAATTGACAAATAAGCAGTTATTTTGTAATGTAAATGAGTTCTAATCAGGTGCAATAGCATGTTTACTCTATTTACTGACAAATCTCGTAACAAAACACATCGAATGCGGTAACCTGAGTGAAAAACCGTCACGACTTTTATCCGACGTATTTTGACGAAAATACGACGTATTTCATGCTACATATTATCTAATTAGAATCATTTTAGAATACTAATCACATTTACAATGAGAAACAGTACTTACGTGATATATTTCCAAATAGAATCACAGTTTCGACACAAAACACAAGCACTTTCACCCACAAAATATAGCGAAACTAAAATTTGAATGACTCATTCGTCCACAGACAAGATGCAAATCTTTTCTGTTCAACATTTAGCTAGTGTCACAGAGAGCGTAACAACCACAACTTCTTCATACAAAAGTAGACTGTAACATACTGAAAATAATGTCTAAAGTCCGCGGTCACGGTTGACCGCTTCGGCGTTGTATGGTTAAAAACTTCCCGTGATATCACGATTTTAAAATCGCAATTTTGGACTCTCCCAAAAACGCTTCACACAAAAACTGAAACTACTACTAAAGCGTGACGTCACTGTCTCGTATATTCTATGCGTCGCGCGTGAAGTTTGTTTGTTAGCTGTATTTAAATAGCGTTTAAGAAACTGATTTCATAACAAAAGTCACTTGAATTTGAATTGGTTATGCAATGATCATCTATCATCAAAAAACATCTCCTCTCTATATATAAAACGTTATGTTGGTTTGTGTACGCTTCAAAAACTCAAAAAGTTCTGCATTGATCGAAAAAAATCAAAAAAATTTCAAAATTAAAGTTGGTACATATTTTATTCTATTCAAATACTGCCATTAAATCAAATAATTTCAGTCAGATCATTCAGGTTTCATTCAGAGAGTCAGATCAGTCGTCATGCCTTTTGCGGGTGTGCAGATGACACGATACTTTAAACTTTAGACAATGTCTTTCTTGGAACACTTCGTCTAGGATAGAAGCATTATGATACACATCAAGCTCAATGAAACTAAATATTTGTTGTTTAAAATGTTGATTGATTATCTTTAAAAATATTGTCAAGTGGACATCCGAGATTCTAATCAGCCATAAATCAACATATGCCTAGAACCTTTCGAAGTCATGTGTCAAGTCAACCACCAACCCGCACTGGGTCAGCGTGGTGGATTATAGCCTTAACAAATACAAAATACAAAAATCTTTATTGCTGTTTGTAGGTAAGATAAGATGATACAAAATATTTTAAAAGTTGCCCCATACAAACTGGCCTCTGCGAGAGGCATGCAATATGTCTGGCAAGACAATTTGTTAGTCTTAATTTATAAATAAAAACAATTAAATAATAGTCAGCTGATTAAAGTCTTCTTCTTCCTCATCTTCTATTAATTTCTGGTTTTTATTTATGCCATCTGATTCTTCATCTTAGATTAATTTCTGGCTTCTATTTGGTTGTGATATATATTTGTGTGAGATAAATGTTTGGTGAGCACAATTTCGCCAACGTCTTGTGTTTCATCAGGATATTGTCTTGTGTTTTTGAGTTAGTAACTCTCTCCTTGCGAGAGAAGGTCCAAGTCCCAACAACGGAAACATTTAGTGGGCTGTTAATAATGACGATGATTCAGCCATAATAAACAGTTACGTCAGTGCAGGCAACGACATTCGCCTGAAGTATGGGGTCACCACTATTTTATTATATGAATTATTAGCATCGCCCCGAGGTTTTACCCGCGGAGTGCCTGTTCCATTTATTTTCCGCGATAAAAGTCTATGCGCTATTCTAGTCTACAATATAGTTGTGTTCCGAATTTCAACCCGATCCGTTCAGACATTCCGACGTGATTGAGCAACCAACATCCACTTTTTATCCCGGGAAATACAAATATCGCGGGTGAAACTGCGGGGCGCTGCTATTTTATAGTATATCAGTAGGATTAGCAGCAACCGCGGTTTTAACCGTGTAGTTCTCGTTATTTTCCCGGTATAAAAAGTAGGCTGTTTTCTTCCCAACTGTAATTTAACTTTGTTCCAAATTTAAGCCTGATTCATTCAGACGACACTTCGCAACAAACGTACTAACTTTGACACTTATAATATTAGTAAGATAATATCGGTAGGTGACTATGGGCAGACCACATCGCTCGCAGAACTGACAACCGATGGGGAAGAAAGGTTCTCGAGTGGCGACCACGAACCAGAAGACGCACTGTTGGACGACCTCCCACTAGATGGACAGATGACCTCACAAATATCGCTGGAAACCGCTGGTTGCAGGTTGCGCGGGACCGTTTGTTGTGGAAATCTAGGGGGGAGGCCTATGTTCAGCAGTGGACGTCTTGCTGCTTATGATGATGATGATAAATATCGGTAGAATAGTAGAGATAAATAGTGAATCTCCCTTGTGTATTTTCAGAGCAATGCTTTCTAAAATCTTAGTTCCACAAAATCACCAACTTCTCATGCATATTTGTAAAATTGGGCTCAGATAATCTTATTGAGTCCAAGATGCCTCTTTGTGTGCTCAGGTATTATAATATGTGATACGCAATTTAAAATTATGCATGCAGTGAGTCATTCTCCATGATTGTAGTCATATCATTACCTCCAAGGAACACTGAGCTAATCCTATTCGTCTATAATTAAATTTAATCTTACTAATGTTATAAAATTATTATTAATAATATTACATTATTTGTTTGATTTAATTTATTATTTGTTAATATTGTCCATCTATACTAATATTATAAAGCTGAAGAGTTTGTTTGTTTGTTTGTTTGTTTGTTTGTTTGTTTGCTTGAACGCTAGGATCTCGGGAAGTACTGGTCCGAATTGAAAGATTCTTTTTCTATTGGATAGTCCATTTATCGAGGAAGGCTTTAGGCTATAGAAAATAACTCGACTATTAATTGAAGCGGAGCATGAAACAAGAATGTAACAAAATCGGGAAAAATATTCCCTTTGAGAGTTTTCGTACGTTTCGTGCTTTGACATGACACATGACAGCATGTGTCAAAGATTGCGTCATTGAATTTCAGTAATCTGTGCCTCGAATACAAACCTTTGCTAATTTTTTTTTCTAAATCTGAGTTGGTACGACCAATTTCCGACAGGTGGCGTAGCAGGTTGCTGAAGAGGTTTTTTGTTTGAAATCGATATTCTCAGGAATGAGTGAACCGATTTCAGTCATTCTTTCACCGTTGGATATGTACGGGATCCCGATGAGTGCTATATAATATACCACGGGCGAAGCCGGGGCGGGCATCTAGTCTAATATATAAAATTCTCGTGTCACAGTTTTCGTTGCCATACTCCTCCGAAACGGCTTGAGCGATTTTGATGAAATTTTTTATGCTTACCCGGTATCTATGAGAATCGGTCAACATCTATTTTTCATCCCCCTAAATGTTAGGGGTAGTCCACCCCTAAATTTAATTTTTTATTTTTGAGACAAAATTTTTAATTTCTATTTTTTTATGATACAACGTACAAAAATACATACAATCTTCAATTTTCACCCTTCTACGATCAACCCTTATTTTATTAGGAAATTATTTATATGGCAAAACAACGTTTGCCGGGTCAGCTAGTCTAATATATAAAATTCTTCTGTTACGGTGTGCGTAATCGAACTCCTCCGTAACGGCTCGACCGATTCTCATAAAATTTTGTGAGCATATTGAGTAGGTCTGAGAATCGGCCAACATCTATTTTTCACACCCCTAAGTGAGTAAGTAAGTGAAGAGTTGTTCACCCCTAAAAATATTTTTTTAATATTTTTGGTAAATTTTTTTGTTGTTATTTTTTTATAATGTGGCATTAAAAAATACATACAACCCTAAATTTTTACCCTTTTATCATCAACCCCTATTTTTTAATCTATATATAATTAAATAAAAATCAATGCCACTTTTCGTTGTAAGTGAACTCCTTCTAAACGGCTCGACCGATTTGAATGATTTTTTTTTGTATACGCTTGGATTTTGCAGGGCCCTGGAAGGTTTAGATTCACAAATCAGCCCGGTTGATGGCACTGCACTTGATATTTTGGTTACTATCCGAGCGAAGCCGGGAGGGGCCGCTAGTATCTTTATATTATTCCAAATAAATTCTATCAAATATATTATAAAATATTATTTTGTAGTGGCAGGACTCTGCCAAAAGTCCGTTTGGGGAAGTACCACATCTTTACCAGATATTCTACCGCCAAGCAGTGATGTGCAAACATTACTGTGTTCCGGTTTGAAGGGCAATGTTTCTAGAGAAATTACAGCGCTTAGAGATATAACATCTTAGATCTCTGGGTGACGAGCGCAGTGCAGTGCTAGGTAATGATTTGGGCTCCTCATGTTCCAATAGCTGCGTGTCACTGGGTATCCGTTCTTTTGAAAAACTTTTTTTCACAAATGTACACCTGATAACCAACGTTCGACAAACTCACGGGTCGTCAAATGATTATTACACAAAAAAAAACATTTCACAAATTGGTTACATCTCAAAATATTTATTTGACAAACTTTCATTACATAACGTATTATTTGACAATTGATTCGTTTAATATTTTAGTCTATACTAATATTATAAAGTGGAAAGATTTGTTTGTTTGTTTGAGACGATCTTCTTAGCATTCCATGGATTCACCGTGCGGGTGCCGGGTCCATCGTGTGGCAGAGAGAGAAAAACTCGAGTAGTTCCCGAGACTTGTGACTCGGGCGTAGGTTTAAGGGGCCCTTTCTGACGTACATCAACACTCACCTTCACCACTCGTTTTTCTCCCTGCCCAGCCAAATCTGATATGAGCCTAATAGTGCAGCTTTAGATACTCGTTCTAGTATAGAACTTACTGCACTTCTGGATAAGCCAAGGTCTTTCAGTAGGTTATAGAGAGATTTTGCTGGTATACCTCTCGCTCCCACTTCTACAGCGTATAAACTAACTACATAGCCGTTTTTGTTAATTCGTTTAGAGGTCGTAATACTTATTTTGTTTCATCGCGTGGTCTTTAGGTATATTAGTTTCCCACGGTACGGTAAGTTCTACAAGGACTATGCGTTTCGTAGCTCTAGAAAAAGGAAAATGTCCGGTCTGGATGACGAAACACCCACATCCTCTGGGATTTTGTAGTGCTTTTCATACGTGTCCATTGAAATAGTCCAATCAGGTGCTGTACCCAGGATTGAGTAAGGCTTGTTCCTGGAGTTTGAAGTTGAGCCTGCTTTTACAAAGTTAATTTGTCTTTTGTTTGTCGTCAATCCTTTTGGGCTCTAGCTACTGAAAGGCTCATGGCTTCACGTATGATTTCAAGTACTCTGTCATGACGCCGTGAGTAATGACCCCATCAAGGAGCACCTTGCATCTCACCAATATGTGCCTTGCTGTACATATCGCCTCTCCACAAGTATAGCAACATTTTTCAGAGGCTTTTCCCCACCTTACCAAGTTACTCTGGTCAGGAGGGTCATTTGGAATGCATTTAGATAAAATTTTAATAAGGCAGGAGACCAGTCATAGATCAAGGTGCGCCACTTTAGAGCTAATGGGATACAGAACTCACCTATGGTTAACCACTCACTTTGCATTTCTAAATTCATAGCGTGCACTTTGTAACCGTTATTTTCGTCTTGTTGTAGAAAGGTTTTACCATGTCTCGGTCTTCCCTTTTCCTTCTCGCACCCAACCCAGCAGTATTTACTTGTGCACCTGCCATAAATTGTTTATGGAATTGAAGTCTAGATTCCAGGTCTGAAGCAGTTTTGTCTTTTGGGAGAGATGTAATTAAGTCGTCTTGCGACTTTCCCAAAACATGCGTTTTGTAACTCTTAGGTGTTTGTAAAGTTCAGACGGTTTCTTTAGTTTCAGCCCAAAACTATTGTGATCCCTAAAAGAGTAGAGGATCAGCCGGATGTGCCAATCCTAACCATGACTTCAATATCTTTATGACATTGGCATCTAGCTTTGCCAGGAGAGTTTTACCGATGTCATATACTAGGAAAGGCCAAGTGAGACGTGATGTGAGGTAGTTGTCATATATCCATGCTTTTTGATATTGCTGATAGGCTGCTGGTCTACCTTATTGAGGTTGTTCATGAAATTTTCAACAACCACCTCTAATGATGGTGTACGTCCTTTGTGATCTATCTTTCTACCAAGAAATTTGAAAGGCACTGCCTCTGCAATTGTGGCAACTCCTTGGCCACTTATGGAGAGTCCCGGATCGTAAGACGTATATTTGGTATTTCGTCTACCCAGACAAAGACAATGACATTTAGATGGTTTTGTCCTCATTCCTCCGTCCATGTACAGAACTCATCGACTTCGTTCAACAATTCTTGACACTGTTTAGGATTACGTGTAAGTATTGCAAGGTCGTCCGCAAAGGCCAAGATTGACTCAGTGTACTTATTGTTGATTTTAAACCGGTAGCCCCATTTCTTTTCACGGGATATTATTTTGTCTACTAAAATATTTATAACTATATTAAATGCTATTGGTGATAAGCAGCACCCTTGGAATAGTCCTACATTGTATTCAAGTGGTTTTGTGTATTCCTTGTTTACTGCTATGACGAATTTTAAGTGGCAATAATAAGAATTAATTATGTCAATAATTTCAGCAGGAAAGTTATACCATTTTAGGGCAAATATCATAAGTTCATGCTGGACAGAACCAAACGCGTTCTCTAGGTCTATCCAGCAGACTGTTATTTGCCTCTCATGTGTTCTGGCATCTTTCAAACTTTCTGCTAGTAATGTATTGTGTTCCAGGCATCCAGAAATACCAGGCAAGAACCCTTTCTGGTGATTGGGCCTGAAATACTTATTGCTAGTCATAAATGTGGTCATTTTGTTTGCAATATACTGAAAAGATTTTAGAAATTGTATTGGTTAGGGCTATCGGTCTGGTGTCTTTGGGATGAGTTACTTCCTGCTTTTTAGGGATGAGGACAAAAATTGCTCTTCCGAATGCTACTGGGACTTGCTTTCTTGACCAGATCTTAATGAATATATACAAGATATGTTTACGAACTGATGGACACTTTTTATACACTAAGTAAGGAATGCCATCTGGGCCAGGAGCTGATTTAATAGTTTTCTTTTTAATTTGATAGTTTACTTCCTCTTCACTAGGTGGGGTGCTTTGAAAGTTTGTCAGAGGATCATTAGGTCATTATTTGTAATGAATAGGCTCCGAAACTACTGGACCGATTTCAAAAATTCTTTCACCTTTGGAAAGCTACATTATCCCCGAGTAACATAGGCTATATTATATTTAAAAAAAATTAGGAATCCTTACTAAAACTCCAATAATGTAACATAAGGTGTAAAAAAAAGACCTGAAAAATTCCTTACGTCGCGTACGCTGCGAAAACTATTGATGATAGAACAAAATCATTTACTACGACTTTGCAGAACTCATCATTATCTACAAAAAGTGTCGCGAGTCAATGTAATAAAATAAAGTGCCGCGCGGCTCACTCGCGCGATCGGCTCCCTACGCAGCGGTCGTGTGCGTGATCGTATGATTTTAGCTTGAAAATTTTTGAATTCGCTTTAAATTCGTTTCGTAGGTAAATAAGTATATGATAATAAATATTATATTTTAATGTAACTTTTCAAACTGCTTATAGTAGTATTTTATGGGTATTCATTCCTGTTCAAAATTTAAGCAAAAATTTAGTATAAGGTAGTTTTCTACGCCCATATTTTTAATTTTCTTTCAATAAGTACCTACTACTTACCTGATAATAAATATTATATTTTAATTATTCAAACAGCTTAGTACTTCATATAGTTCAATAAGCAAAAATTTAATTTATGGGTCAAATGAACCATCAGGAGATCTATGTAGGATGATAGAATGGTATAAAGTAATAAGATTCAGCACTATGCCGTCACTTGTAAGCTGTCCAACTGAGTGCAATTGAAGAGGGAGGGTTCTAACCCTCGATAATTTCTCCTTGTCGCATGATTTTTAACGGCGTTGTGGAATAATGGATTAGAAGAGGTAATGAAACTGTATGGAAATAATGCCGTACATAATCAAATTACCAAATTTGACCAATTGCTTACGATTTTGACCAATTGCTTACGATTGGTGCAAAGGAACCGAGCGGAAAAACCTGATCTATTTACTTATCCTCTATCTAAGGATGTTATTAATGAATGATTATTGTTATTACAGAATGAAGTCCTCGCAGCGATTCTTCAAAACATCCTCAAACTGAAGAAGCCCGTGGTACTAGTGACGGCGAAGAACGACGAGGTCTGCGACCAGGGGGTCCGGGAGGCGGAGAGACTGGTGCAGAGGAAGGAGTTCAAGGGATGCATCCCGTTAGTGGAGACATCGAGCCATGAGAACGTGAACGTTGATCAGGCGTTCTTCCTGCTCGCTCAGATGATCGACAAATCGAAGGCCAGGATCAAGGTATGGTATCATCATATCAGCCCAAAATCGTGCACTGTTAGACTAAGGTTTCCCCCAAAGATCTCTACAAAGACCGGTCTTGCGCCGCCCGCATCCAACGATTTCTGCCGATTACTGCAGTCTCTAAAGGTATGATCCATTTTATGCTAAATCATATTGTCATCACAAAACATCTTCAAAATGAAGTAGTCCGTGGTACTAATGACGGCGAAGAATGACGAGGTCTGCGAACAGGGGTTTGGAAAGTCGAGAGACTGGTGCAGAGGAAGGAGTTCAAGGGATGTCAGGCGTTCTTCCTGCTCGCTCAGATGATCGACAAATCGAAGGCCAGGTTCAAGGTATGACACAAAAACAAAATTAGCTCTCTAAATGCTGCTGCGACTCGGCACCACCGTTATGGCCTTCACTCAGAACAAAGAGAGAGTGAAGGCCGTAATCGGTCGGCCGGTTGGTGGAGGAGGCATACCCTCGAAAGATTCTAGGGACGTGTCGGTTGCCTGACGATGTTGCCCAACACTGTTTTTAACTAGAGGGGTTACGTACATGGCTTCAAAAAGACCGGGGCTTCAGATCGACAGTTGCTGTACTGCTGCAGGTCTACTACGAAGTCCGATAAACGATATATCGGCCGAAGTTATGGACGTTTTATACCACGAAACACAATCGGTCGGTTGATCTGATCGGGCGTTTCGTTCATCCCGACCGACGCTGATTCGACAGTTTTTGTGTCATCAACCGACCGACTGTGCTTCGTGGTATAAAACGTCCATAACTTCGGCCGATATATCGTTTATCCGACTTCGTAGTAGACCTGCTGTTCTCCCAATGACAATAGCCATAACTTAAGGTATGATATATGACTGGCCTCGTGTCTTAGTGGGTTGTATCTCTACCTGCGAAGCCGAGGGGCGTGGGTTCGATTCCCACCCACTGCAAAGATTTGTGTGATGAATTAAAATATTTGTGTGTTGGGGTGTTTCTATGTATAAGCATCTATTTTTTAGACCTATATAAGTATTATATCAGCTATCTGGCCGGCATAGTACAAGCTTTGCTTAGTTTGGAGTCAGATGGTGTAGTGTGTGAATTGTCCACCAATATTTATTATATATTCTATGCTAACTCATTCATCATTACAAAACATCCTCAAACGAATATGTCTGCTTCCTGTCCTTCTACCACCAACTAAATCGACTTTGGCTTAGCTATCTCTATAATATCAAGCGAAAAGTATAGAGAGAGCAATATCAGAGCTAAGACAGTTTTCCTTGGATTAGGAAAAGAAAAGGAAAATAGGGGAGAATCGGGAACATTTTCAGCCTAATTCTAGTAAGTACTCCCATTTCGTCTGTTGAACTGATCACTACTGGTTGGAACTACGCTAGTAATTGGCTCGACATCATCATTTGATATATTCTATGCCGCCCGGCTCAGAGTCTCCACTACGGCTGCATTTCTGTCCCTGATGGCGATCTATAAGTTGTACTCTCAGATGGTCTTCGGTGATGCAGCCAACGGTCGCCGTACGCACCGACCGATGTCATCGTCGGGTCGTACGGCAAAAAAATAAACATGGTGTGTTTGTGAAATGTCCAAAAATATTTAATAATATTTGTTTATTTAAGTACTACGTTTTATATTTCAGGTGGCGAATTATGCGGAGGCGCTGCGAATAAGAAGAGAGACGCTCGACTTCGTGACGGATGCGTTCACGCAGCTCATAAGGATACACGTGCAAGATCATAAGTGAGTACAAAATTTGTCTATTTGGACGTGGATACGACAAAGGATCTAACCCACTAAACGTCGCGTTTGAGAAAACGACTTTAAGCTATCTACGTTTAAGGTCGATATCTCAAAAGTCACTTTTTGTGGGTTAGATCCTTTCTGCATATCCACGTCGATATAATTTGGATTCAGATTTGTGCATTATAAGAGTCCTATGTCTAGCAGTGGACGAACACAGACTGATGACGGAATCATCATTCACAGTTGAAAACAGGGTGTAATATGAATGTACGAGCTTCGATATCGATTGTTCTCGTCTTTGGGACAATAGCCTATGACACCCATTTATTTGCAAAAGTAAAATTTGTTTCAATCAGTCACAAACATCATCATCATCATCAGCCGCAAGACTTCCACTGCTGAACATAGGCCTCCCCCCTAGATTTCCACAACAAATGGTCCAGCGCAACCTGCAACCAGCGGTTTCCAGCGACCTTTGTGAGGTCATCTGTCCATCTAGTGGGAGGCCGTCCAACACTGCGTCTACCGGTTCGTGGTCGCCACTCGAGAACCTTTCTTCCCCATCGGTTGTCAGTTCTGCAAGCGATGTGACTTGCCCATTGCCACTTCAGCTTGCTTACTCTTTGAGCTATGTCGGCCACTTTCGTTCTTTTGCGAATATCCTCATTACGGATTCTGTCGCGCAAAGAGACTCCGAGCATAGCTCTCTAAACATAATCTTGTAGAAATATTCTAAAGATAAAATTCAGTTTATTCACGGATAATTTACTTGCGGTATGGTAATTTTACTCCATTGAGTGTGGCGAGTTGCTCGAAAAATCATTAAAAATATGTAACAACTATGAATTCTTGCAAAAATTAAGTTATTTTTAACCGACTTCAAAAAACTAGGAGACTCTAGGAGTTTTGTGTGTATGTTACGCGATAAGTCCGCCAATTGTGAACCGATTTTGATGGTTCTTTTTTTGTTTGGTAGATCATAGTTCCGAGGCCCTTTTATAGATAGCCCTTTACACATTTAATCGAAATCGGTGATGCGGTTTTTGATATACGGGTGTCCCAAAAGTCGACGTCAAGCCGAAGTCGTATGATAGGTAAGGTTATAACAGTTATCAGAAAAATAAAAATAAAATATTATGTCTTTTATTTTTAAAATTATTGCAAAAAAAATTATTCGGGAAAATTTACAACCCTGTAACAGTTTTTACTTTCCTGTCGCTACTAATCTTTACTATTGCCATTTTTTTTACTTATTTCATCCTGAATAGTGCTTCTGTAATTTGTAACCTTAAAATCTGAGCTAACTGCGCTAACTTTTAAAGTTACTTGCCAGACTTGCGTGGTATACATTTTTTTTCAGGACCGTCAGTTAAAATAGGGCGAAAAGCGGATTTTCAAAACGTGGTTCTGCAAAACATGACATCTTCTTTCAAGCTGGAGCAGTTATATCAGATTTAAGGTTACAAATTACAGAAGTACTATTCAGGATGAAATAAGTAAAAAAAAAAATGGCAAAAAGTAAAGATTTGTAGCAACAGGAAAGTAAAAACTGTTACAGGATGGTACATTTCCCCAAATTTTTTTTTTAATAATTTTAAAAACAAAAGACTTAATTATTTTTAAATTTTTCTGATAACTGTTATGACCTTACCTATCACGCGACTTCGGCTTGACGTTGACCTTTGGGACATTCTGTATACAAAATTTTTTATTGCTAACTTTATCTTGACAACACAATCTAGATTTCACATTTTTTTTTTATATTTTGCGAGTGTGAGTTCAATTAAATTTTTTTTTTCGGAGAAACTTACCTTTTTATTTATTTTCGTTTTTCAATCGTGTTCCTTTCCACAGGGAGACATGGTCAGCGGCAAGCAAGAGGCTCTCGCACTTCCCCGAATGGGTGAAATTCGTCCAACAATTCGGAATCGATGGAACTCAAGTAAGTTACCCCAACGAGAACTTACTAAAACATTAACTTACACTAATAGTTTAAAAAGACTTCAGACCATCTATCAGCTCAGTAATGTTTGCACATTACTGCTTGGTGTTAGAGTAACGGTCAAGGGTTTGGTAGTACTCCACCCATTCGAAGTCCGAGTGGGATACTACCAAACCGAGTCGATCGGACTCTGCAAAGAGTCACTACTATAATAATTACTCTTTTGCTTGTAGATGATGTTCCGACGACACATAAAGCGGCTAAAAGAGGAGCGCTCCACGAAGAAGCTACGCAAACAACTCGCGAAGCTGCCTCAAGTTCTGTCCAGGCTCAGTCTACCCACTGAGGACTTGCAAGAAAAGTATGTTTAATCTAATTAATTATACCCTACTAGCTTTTACCCGCGACTTCGTCCGCGCCACATATTTATTAAAGTAATTGAGGCAGTACTTACTCGTATGTCTACTACCATACAAATTCACGTTTCCTAATCAAAATCGGTCTAAGTCAAAGTTTTATATTTATTAATAAATGTACAATTTACACGGCAAATTACAAAAAAAACTATTTTCTCAAAAAAATTATCAAAAACAGACTTTAATTTAAAATCATATTGGGACGGTCCACCAAATTTTATTAGAGTATATTAGTAGATATTAGTAGATATATCGTCTGATTACATGAACGCAAATTTTAGTTTGTTGTTCATATTTCAAAACCGCCCCATTGATTTCGATAAAATTTATATGACCACCTCTGAACTATAATCTACCAACCAAAAAATAACCATCTAAATTGATTCACAATTGAAATATAACTGTGTATTGATAACCTCCTCCTTTTTGAAGTCGGTTAAAATAGCATACAAAGAGTGCAAAGATCCTTCCATGCACACTTTTACTCCTCATTTCCACTCTTTAACTCTTTTCTGTGATAAAAGTCGCCGTTGTCCTTTCCTAAGTCTAGTCTATCTGTGCACCAAATTGTAACAAACTCTTTAAGTGGCTTAGGCGTTAGACGGCAACGGACAGAGAGAGCTACTTTCAAATATATAATTTCGTATTAGAATTGAAAACAGGTGTTCCTGATCATTTTATAGGAGGCAGTTGTAAAAGATTACCGAAAAGTAATACGTTTACTCCTCCAAAAAACTCATTTTCGCAGTTCTTAATTTGCCTTAATCGAGCGTCCATCATGCATAACATTTGATAAGACACCATGGAAATCTCGTCGACTATCAAAAATTCTGTCTGATACGCCATTTAGTGGCTGCGCCCATCTTAAATATTGAGGTTGTATAGTGCACTGTATTCTTCTTGTCAAACCCTTTTATTTGATACCCATGTTGATGCGATTGATAAAACCTAAGTTATCCGCCATTGTGTAGAAGCCGCCATCTTGGATTTTAATTTTATATAGTACGTTGTATTCTACTGGTTGAGCACTTTCATTTGATACCCATATTGATGTGATTGATAAAACCTACGTTATCCGCCATTTTGTAGCGGCCGCCATCTTGGATTTCAATTTTTTATAGTATATTGTAGTCTGCTTGTTGAGCCCTTTCATTTGATACCCATATTGATGGGATTAATAAAACATAAATTATCCGCCATTTTGTAGCGGCGGCCATCTTGAATTTATTTAAGTACATTAATTATAAATAAATGATACCGCTAGAAGCGTCTTGAAACGCTCTTGAGAGTAAATGGCTCAAACGGGTAAAAGTAAGGTGGCACTTCATATGCCGAAACATAAACACCGCACTTATGTAACCTGACACCCGTTTTCCCGCCAAATTTGTAAAACGTGAAAAGCGGCCAGTGTATCAAGCGGTTATATAAGTATCCCTGTATAGTTAGAAATTATAAAATTGCTGGAACAAACGTTTATCGACTCCATTTCAAGTGTCTAGATACAAAGTTTCATGGTTTTATCTTCAATAATATTGAACTTCCAGACTTTCACCCCCAATTCCACCCCCGTAGGAACAGTTCGAAACTACAAAACTGCTTAAATATACATTTTATGGTTTCGTGTTAAATATCTAGACGTAAAGTTTCATAGTTCTTCAACAATGACGAAGTTTTCCATATAAACTTTCATCCCTTATTTTAACCCTTTTTTCGGAACAAAAAGTAGCCTATGTCCTTTCTCGGAATCTATTCTATCTATGTATCAAATTTCATCAAAATCTGTTGGTTGGTTTAGGCGGTAAAGACGGACAGACAGACAGACAGACAGAGTTACTTTCGCATTTATAATATTAGTATGGATTTTATAACCCACTAGATGACCAGATGAGCTCACAAAGGTCGCTGGAAACGGTTGCACTGGTTGCAGGTTGTGGAGAGAATCTAGGGAGAAAGCCTATGTTCAGCAGTGGACGTCTTGCGACTTATGATGATGATTTTTTAATCTCCGACGCAAAACAACGGGTTGTTATAAGTGTACAGACATAACTGTGTATGTGGAATCTTGGTTTCCGAACGAATGAACTGCTATTGAAATGTTGATTTAGTTTTATTTTTGGTTTGGTTGAAAAATGAATTAGTCGGCAGTGGTCATAACTATATTAAGGTCAAAGTGACTGCACAATAAATATAATCTCCATATAAATGTCATCATCATCATCATCACCAGCCACAAGACGTCCACTGCTGAACATAGGCCTCCCCCCTAGATTTCCATAACGAACGGTCCTGCGCAACCTGCAACCAGCGGTTTCCAGCGACCTTTGTGAGGTCATCTGTCCATCTAGTGGGAGGCCGTCCAACACTGCGTCTCCCGGTTCGTGGTCGCCACTCAAGAACCTTTTTTCCCCATCGGTTGTCAGTTCTGCGAGCGATGTGGCCTGCCCATTGCCACTTCAGCTTGCTTACTCTTTGAGCTATGTCGGCCACTTTCGTTCTTTTGCGAATATCCTCATTACGGATTCTGTCGCGCAAAGAGACTCCGAGCATAGCTCTCTCCATAGCTCGCTGTGTGACTTTGAGCTTCGTTATGAGACCAACAGTGAAGGACCACGTCTCAGTTCCATAAGTCATCACTGGCAACACGCACTGGTTAAAGACTTTCGTCTTTAGGCATTGGGGTATTTTGACTCAAAGATGTGCCGAAGTTTCCCGAACGCTGCCCATCCGAGTTGGATCCTTCGCTGGACCTCTTTGTCGAAGTTGGATCTACCTAATTGGATCTTTTGACCCAGGTAGACGTAGACGTATTCGTCAACAACTTCGAGTGTGGTATTCCCAACAATAACCGGTACAGGTGAGACATGAACATTTGACATGACCTTCGTCTTGTCCATATTCATCCTCAAACCTACCTGTTGGGATACTCTACTAAGGTCCCTGAGCATAGCACCGAGGTCCTCCATCGACTCCGCCACAATGACTATGTCGTCGGCAAACCGAAGGTGAGTGATGCATTCGCCGTTGATATTGATGCCATATCCGTTCCAGTCCAGTAGCTTGAAAACATCTTCCAGCGCGGCAGTGAACAGTTTCGGAGATATAACATCTCCCTGTCTCACGCCTTTCTGTAGCTGGATATGTTTTGTGCACTGGTCCTGTAATCGGACAGACATTGTGGCTTTGCTGTAAATACACTTCAACACTTCGATATAGCGATAGTCGATGCGGCATCGCTGGAGAGACTGAAGCACTGCCCAGGTCTCGATGGAATCGAAGGCTTTCTCATAGTCCACATACGCTATACATAGTGGCCGATTATACCCCTCGGTTTTCTGTATAATCTGCCGAAGCGCATGAATGTGGTCTATGGTACTATAGCCTTTTCGGAAACCGGCTTGTTCGGGTGGCTGGAAGTCGTCAAACCTGCGTGCGAGACGATTCGTGATTACCCTCGAAAACAACTTATAAACGTGGCTCAGAAGTGAGATGGGTCTGTAGTTCTTCAACAAGGTGTTGTCACCTTTTTGAAGAAGAGCACCACCACTTCTGCTCCACGCTTCTGGCGAACTACCGTCAAGTATGACGGAATCGAACAGCTTCTGGAGGACTTTAAGTACCGGTTTTCCACCCGCTCTCAGAAGCTCAGTCGTAATTCCGTCGTCGCCAGGTGCTTTGTTGTTTTTAAGTTGTTTGAGGGCCATCCTAATCTCATACAGGCTGACTTCTGGGATATCTTCGGTAAAGTGTCGGGTCAGCTTGGCTCTGGGGTCTTTTGCCATGCTAACGACAGGTTGTGCTTGCGTAGAGGTGTATAACTGTTCATAGAACCTCTCAATCTCCTCCAAAATCTCAGGCTTCGACGAGACAACGTTACCACTATCGGTCTTCAGTTTGGCCAGCTGACTTTGCCCAAGAGACAGATTTCTTGCGAACACTTTTGAGCCTTTGTTCTGCTTGATCGCCTCTTCAATACTCGAAGTATTGAAGCAGCGTATGTCGCGTCGCACACAAGTAGAGATCTGTCTATTGAGCCGTCTGTATACCGTCATGTCGACCGAAGACTGTAACCGCATATCTCGTCTGACCGCCATAAGATCTAGAGTTTGATCGGAGAGCTTTTGGGTTCTGTTTTGGCGTCGGCTCTTATAAAATTTTCTGCCAACAGCATGAACAGTTTCCACTAGCCTGTCGTTTATTTCGTCCGCCGTTACGCACTCATCTAAGGATTCGAAGCGATTTTGAAGTTCGAGTTGAAAGTTATCGGGATCTTCGATCTGAGCATAATTTGGTCGGAGCGTGGACTTCATTAGACGTGATCTTTCGAGCTTAATGTTTAGATTCAGCGTGCCTCTTACAATACGGTGATCGCTGCCGGTCTTAACCCTGCTGATCACAGAGACATCGCTGAATATTTGCCGTATAAATGTACACTGTACTAAAACATAATTAAAAAAACCCTATCTTACATTGCTGGAGATCCCATGATACATGACTAAGCCCTTGGCGTCTCTAGTATGAATGCCACTGTCTTTGAGTATTATTCTATTTGTGCACGGTTGCCTTGATGACATCGTTCTAAGTGATAAGGCCGCCAATTCAAATCTCTAGTTTCTAAAATTCTTATGATTTTTTGAACTGAAAACTTCTTTTGGCGCGCCAAAGACAAATTTTTCGTGGGCTGTGAATTGACTTCTAGAGTCACGCGCGGGAATGATAGAAATCTTCGGGTAAAGTCGTAACCATGGCCACTGGCCATCTATGAATGTGGTAGCATTTCCCATAATGCTGTCAAAATGGGAGTGTGGGCAACAACACGGTTTCACGTAGTTTTCACAGTAAGCTATATTCTGAGTTATAATTTTTTTATTCTATTGGCAATTCCTATGGCTGCCAATTTTTTTCTTAAAAGAATCTTCTTATCTTAAAAATATAGATACATGAAATTGTTTTTTCTTTTTTCGTTCCAGTGACTGGCCGATGGTAATCCGCCAACTCCGCTCCCACCGCGACTTCTCCGTGTACTTCAGCGAGGGTCGCGCGCAGCACTCGGGCTCTGAGTCCGGCTCGGAGCTGGACAGCCCGCTCGCCATCGACACTACGCTGCGGGTCGGCGAGCGAGCCAGATATCAGGTAACTGGCGAGCCAGATGTCAGGTGACTCAGTGTGCTTCAGTGAGGGTCACGCGCAACACTCGGGCTCCGAGGCCGGCTCGGAGCTGGACAGCCCGCTCGCCATCGACACTACGCTGCGGGTCGGCGAGCGAGCGAGATATCAGGTAACTGGCGAGCCAGATATCAGGTGACTCGGTGTACGTCAGCGAGGGTCGCGCGCAACACTCGGACTCCGAGTCCGGCTCAAAACAAATCAAATTTCAATTAGTATTTGAAACACTAAAATTACAGGACAGAGTGAGGAATGCTGAAATTTGACGTCGGACGAAGGTGCGAGACATCGGAAAAGCGATCACTTCTCTCAGATGGAATTGGGCTGGATACATTGACAGGCAGGGTGATGGCAGGTGGACTCAAGCAGTTACAGATTGGTGGGCGATGAAGAGCAGTTCGAATGCAGAGCATTCGAACAGTCGCGGCTCATACATGGATGAGACTAGCAAAGGGTCGAGACAAGTGGCGTACACGAAGATCTATGCTACCTATGCTTAGCAGTGGGCGATAACGGAGAAGATTTGAAACACAGAAAATAAGACTTTACAAAAACAGGAGTTAGAACTGTGTTTCGCGATAGCTCCGTCGGTTGTGTATTCTTTTTTATTTGTTTCGTAGTGAATACTTCGGAGGTGGTCCTGTATAAATATGTAATCCTAGTGGTCCCGTATAAATCGATGGAGCAGTTTTTGAAATTAAGTTTTTTATTATTATTTTATTATATTATTACTTTTTAATAAGTTTTTGTAACACAAAAATTTAAGAAATTCGGAGATTTCACAAAAATTATGAAATTTAGTAGCTGAGTGATAAACGATTTGTTTATTTCTCTCTCTGCTTGCAGACATTGGGGCAGTCGCAGAAGATACCGTACGAGATCTTGGAGTCGAATGAGGCCGCGTCCGTCTTCAAGACTTACCTCCACGAAGCTCAGGAGGAGCAGAGAAATTATGAGTGAGTCATATTTGACTATTACGATTAAAATCTTATCTTATACCTTTAAAACGAGCAATTCTTGTATGTATCATATATAGAATCTGAATCTCGGAAACGGCTCAAACGATTGTCATGAAATTATGTACACAGGGGGTTTCGGGGACGATAAATCGTTCTAGCTAGGTTTTATTAAAAAAAAACGCCGTTTTATGCGCGTTTTTAGACAATGAAAATTTGTTACATAAAGATTAGAATGTTACGATAAATTTCCCGACGCCGCGCGACTATATATTAGCTCAGTCGTAAGATGGGTCGGTCATAATATGGTAGGTCCGGGTTCGAATCCAACCGGCCGCCTTTCTTTTTTCATGTAATTTTTTTGTGAATATCAGTATGTATCTAATTAACCGAGCGAAGCTCGGTCACCCAGGTACTTATAACGTTAATGGTGGTACAAAGTTTTCCGGGTCAGCTAGTATTATACCTCACAACACTATTAAGTTTTGCATAACTTTTAAATATTTTATCATGCGATCGAATTATTTTTTTAAACAGGAGGACCACAGATCATGAAAATATGTTTTCTACGTGCTTATTGAACGCTATCACTGCCTCTTCGGAGTTGGTAAAAGTGAAACCTCTCATCAAATCTTTGATTTTAGAGAAAATACAGATATAACAGGGGCCTATGCGCAGGATTGGTGACGAGTTGTACTTTTTCGGAAGCTAAAAATGACTGTTTCGTTGACCGTGTGTGAAGAAGCGTTGCCATGATGGAGAACGCGGCTTTTAGGTCGTCTTTCGCGAACTTTTTCTAACACCCTGCGTAAAGAAATCGTAGAATACCACTCGGCATTAACACTCTTTTGATCTTCAAGTGGAATCGTACAGATGAACCCCATATCTGAGAAAAAAACGCGAATTTTTTTTCCCTATGATTCTCACCCACCTCACTTTTGTTGGCCAGTTGGCCTGTTCTCATTTTCAAACACCAATTCACAAGATTGCTGGGTTTCGGGTTCAAAACAGTTTCCACGTTTCGTCTCCTGTGACAATGTCA
Source organism: Ectropis grisescens (assembly GCA_017562165.1). Classification (NCBI taxonomy): domain Eukaryota; kingdom Metazoa; phylum Arthropoda; class Insecta; order Lepidoptera; family Geometridae; genus Ectropis; species Ectropis grisescens. The sequence continues at coordinate 12,745,403 of CM029793.1, read as the reverse complement.
TAAACATCGTGTTCGTACTTCAGTAGCATCTGTGAGCACCATTCTATGCGAGCCCGTTTCTGCTCCGCTGTCAGTTCATGAGGGATCCAACGACAACAACGTTTCCGAACTTTCAATTCTTCCTCGAATTGTCTCATAATATGTGTAATCCGCGGGTTTTCTTTAATTAGTTGCTTAACGGTAGCTACATTATTTTTGTTGGCGGCAGTTGAAGGTAACACGAAATTCGTCATGTAAAGAAACTAGACCTCTCTCGAATTCAGAAAACTATCGCCGCACGGTGCTCAAACAGGGTGCTTTTCTCCCAAAAGCATTTTGAAGACGAACGGCGCAGTCTTGCGGAGAAAGAGAGAGAACTTTTAAAATCATAAAACAAGTCATCGCTCTAAAATCTTTTCGACTTCATTCCATTTTCGTTGTGTACATAGAGAACTTTGATGTGTGATAAAAAACCAATTGACAAATGATTTCCCGCCAATTCGTTTTTTTTTATTACTAGATAATAATTATTTTTAAAATTTATTCTTGACCATGGATACTAGTTTTTCAGCCGCATTTAGCCGCTTTTATTACTAAGAAGATTTAAGGTTGCAACGTTTCGAAACATATAACATTCGAAATTCAAATAGTTCCGATTAGCTAGAAGTGCAAAACTTTTAGTGTGCCCAATGTATAAAAATCACTAGACGTTAAGAATTGCATGAATTATAATGAACGAAAATTCTTTATTGTTGACACCATAAAGGCTTGTTCGCATTAGGCTAGCAAATTAGTCTAGTAGAGAGTAATTTAGTAGCTAAAATACTCGCTACTATTCAAAAATCGTTCGCACCGTGCTTTAGTACAGTTCACAAGTTTCGCAATATGAAGATCCTACAACGCAATAAAATAAATGAATGAATAAGCTAATCTTATCGAATCGTAATTCTATTTTAGAAGAGGTGAATGAGGAAATTTTCTGATCAATAAAATAAGTTATTCCACAGACAATTTCGTATTTGGAAAATTGTTTTAAGGTTTTTTTCTCTCCAGACTAATTCGACAAGTTCGAACCTGTTTAATCGGCGAGCCAATGAGCGCACCGCTCGCAACGAACGCATGGTGGGGGGTGCTACTCGCCCGTTGAAAATAGAACAAAATGGATTGACTCGACTAAATCACTTCCTAAACTACTCTACTAAATTTTCACTGTTCATTCACGTTTAGTTGCTAAATTACTCGCCACTAGGCTAAATTACTAGCATAATGCGAACAAGCTTGAAATGATACATACAATTTAGGAAAAAAACATTGGAATTGGTTGGAAATATGGTGTCAAATATTTCTTAGATGGTGCCAGCAGTTCAAGCGTCTGCTAGAAGAGACGGGGTACGTGACCCCCGGGAAGCAGCTGCCGGAGGTGCGCGTGCTGCTGATGGGGCGCGAGTGCTTCGAGGCGCTGTCCGAGCAGCAGCAGCAGCGGGTCTACGACGCGCACCAGCGCACGATACAGCGGCGCGCCAAGCACAACCTGCAGGTCGGTGGGATGCTACACCAGCAGCAGCGGGTCTACGACGCGCACCAGCGCACGATACAGCGGCGCGCCAAGCACAACCTGCAGGTCGGTGGGATGCTACACCAGCAGCAGCGGGTCTACGCGCACCAGCGCACGATACAGCGGCGCGCCAAGCACAACCTGCAGGTCGGTGGGATGCTACACCAGCAGCAGCGGGTCTACGACGCGCACCAGCGCACGATACAGCGGCGCGCCAAGCACAACCTGCAGGTCGGTGGGATGCTACACCAGCAGCAGCGGGGCTACGACGCGCACCAGCGCACGACAGCAGCGCGCGCCAAGCACAACCTGCAGGTCGGTGGGATGCTACACCAGCAGCAGCGGGGCTACGACGCGCACCAGCGCACGATACAGCAGCGCCAAGCACAACCTGCAGGTCGGTGGGATGCTACACCAGCAGCAGCGGGGCTACGACACCAGCGCACGATACAGCACAACCTGCAGGTCGGTGGGATGCTACACCAGCAGCAGCGGGGCTACGACGCGCACCAGCGCACGATACAGCGGCGCGCCAAGCACAACCTGCAGGTCGGTGGGATGCTACAGCAGCAGCGGGGCTACGACGCACCAGCGCGCAGCGGCGCGCCAAGCACAACAACCTGCAGGTCGGTGGGATGCTACACCAGCAGCAGCGGGGCTACGACGCGCACCAGCGCACGATACAGCGGCGCGCCAAGCACAACCTGCAGGTCGGTGGGATGCTACACCAGCAGCAGCGGGGCTACGACGCGCACCAGCGCACGATACAGCGGCGCGCCAAGCACAACCTGCAGGTCGGTGGGATGCTACACCAGCAGCAGCGGGCTACGACGCGCACCAGCGCACGATACAGCGGCGCGCCAAGCACAACCTGCAGGTCGGTGGGATGCTACACCAGCAGCAGCGGGCTACGCGCACCAGCGCACGATACAGCGGCGCGCCAAGCACAACCTGCAGGTCGGTGGGATGCTACACCAGCAGCAGCGGGGCTACGACGCGCACCAGCGCACGATACAGCGGCGCGCCAAGCACAACCTGCAGGTCGGTGGGATGCTACACCAGCAGCAGCGGGGCTACGGCGCACCAGCGCACGACGCGCACCAGCGCACTACACACCACGAGCGCACCAGCGCGCCGCCAAGCAACCTGCAGGTCGGTGGGATGCATGACGCGCACCAGCGCACGCGCACAGCGGCGCGCCAAGCACAACCTGCAGGTCGGTGGGATGCTACACCAGCAGCAGCGGGCTACGACGCGCACCAGCGCACGATACAGCGGCGCGCCAAGCACAACCTGCAGGTCGGTGGGATGCTACACCAGCAGCAGCGGGGCTACGACGCGCACCAGCGCACGATACAGCGGCGCGCCAAGCACAACCTGCAGGTCGGTGGGATGCTACACCAGCAGCAGCGGGGCGACGCGCACCAGCGCACGATACAGCGGCGCGCCAAGCACAACCTGCAGGTCGGTGGGATGCTACACCAGCAGCAGCGGGGCTACGACGCGCACCAGCGCACGATACAGCGGCGCGCCAAGCACAACCTGCAGGTCGGTGGGATGCTACACCAGCAGCAGCGGGTCTACGACGCGCACCAGCGCACGATACAGCGGCGCGCCAGCACAACCCGGTGCAGGTCGGTGGGATGCTACACCAGCAGCAGCGGGCTACGACGCGCACCAGCGCACGATACAGCGGCGCGCCACACAACCTGCAGGTCATGCTACACCAGCAGCGCGCACGCGCCAAGCACAACCTGCAGGTCGGTGGGATGCTACACCAGCAGCAGCGGGTCTACGACGCGCACCAGCGCACGATACAGCGGCGCGCCAAGCACAACCTGCAGGTCGGTGATGCTACACCAGCAGCAGCGGGTCTACGACGCGCACCAGCGCACGATACAGCGCGCGCGCGCCACGCAGGTCGGTGGGATGCTACACCAGCAGCAGCGGGTCTACGACGCGCACCAGCGCACGATACAGCGGCGCGCCAAGCACAACCTGCAGGTCGGTGGGATGCTACACCAGCAGCAGCGGGGCTACGACGCGCACCAGCGCACGATACAGCGGCGCGCCAAACACAACCTGCAAGTCAGTATGCTGTGGGGAAAAATCTTCCTGAGATACCCAATTGTATTGAGGTTAAGGTTATCTGGGATTGTACCCACTAAAATCGTTTTGGCATCCTGTCTTACGATATCAGGATCTTCTCTATCAGACCGGCTAACAGACCGGCTAAAAGATTGCAGGAATCGATAGGCGATAGATCCTCCCGTTATAATAGAGTCATAATAGAGTATCCCCTTCTAAGATGTCAGATCGGTCCTAACGACGCGGCGTCAGTCTAAGCTGAATTCGCACACGTTGTAGTACTCGTTGAGTAGATACGGGTATGTAATTGGGATTAAAGTAATTGGGACCTGCGCCTTTTGCGCCAACCCAACGTTCAGTAGGTAGTAGAGGCTGGTTAAAACCAACTGCCATAGCTCCCCTTAAAAAAGAAGTGTAGCAACCTTGTCACGGACTAAAAACTTCCCGCCAAAAACGACACCGCACCTCGAGTACCCACTACATAGCGCGACAGTGGCAGCGCGCATGTGTGCGTGACCGGGGACGCTCTCAGTTCAGAGACTACGTTGGATTACGTACGGGAATTACGTGCTGACGGTATTTGTCACGCACACATATTTAGCGTGTTTTTACGCTTTGTCACCGTGGACGCGCGTCTGAGTATGAAGAATGGACGTGTACAAAACGTCGGACATAGTCTCGCTACAAAAACTGCATAGAGTCGGCCATATTTAGAATGACCCACTGATGCGTAGCGCGTGTCAACCTGTGTGGCGTATGTAGCCGACTCTATAATTGTGAATTAAATTAAATTTGTGTAAAAGTGTGAATTGTCCACCACCAATATTTATAAACACAGTTTTTCTTTTAGCGAGACTACATACGATTGAGAATGCACAAGACTAGCATGACATGTGCCTGATGGTAAGCAACACGCGTGCCCATAACAGCACCGTGACACGCAGCTATTGGAACTAAAGGAGTCCAAATCATTACCTAGCACTAGCATATACTGCGCTTGTCACCCAAAGATGTAAGATGTTTTATCTCTATGACCTGATAAATCTGATCTGAGACCTGAACAGACTGAACATGGTGATGTTTGCTCATTACTATTTGACGGTTGAGTAACTGGTTAAAGTATGACACCTTCCCCAGGTGAACTCTGCAGTCCTAAGTCCTACCGCTATAAAACTGTTTTGTTATTTGCAGGAATTACTACTAGAGCATGCAGATCTATTCTACCACTTCAAGAGTATATCGCCGACCGGCACGATCACCCAAGAGGACATCAAGGAGATTACTGACGTTTTGCAAGACGATTTTAGGCAAGTATTGACTTTGTTACTAATGTATTTTGTTCTCAGTCAATCTGTACTAATATCAGCTAATTAATACTGATAGTTACTAGCTATGCTTAGTCATGGGGCTTGATAGTGTTGTTAAGAACCATCCAGCAATATGAAAAACTAGCGACCCGCCCCGGCTTCGCACGGGTGCAATGCTGATACTAAATTAATATAAGTAAACCTATTTATAAAATTCCGGTCCGGCGGCAAGACGTTTCGTTTTACGTAGTCACATTAATCACAGTTTTTTGTGATGGATACTTTTTAGGCGCGACGGACGCACGCAATGTATTGATTGATGGAACGAAACGTGCTTCAGCCCAAAGATGGCGACAGCGGTTTGTTTGTCAGTGCCATCAGAATTAAACGAAATTCTCCATAATCCGAATTTTGTGGGCATCTGTTGTCGACTCTTAATCAATATTTTTTATGTTTTGTTATTCATAAAAGGCTTCGATCAAGTCTACCGTAACCCTTGATGAAACTATTAATATAGAAGATATCCGTCAATATTTATTTATTAAGTCATTTGTAATGTTTTCAATATGAGCTGTTAATAAGTATGATGATAGAAAGAAAACTCATTATTTTGATCAGTTAGCTATTCGATTATTATAAAATATTGCACACAGATGTTTTCTTTTAAACAAAAAACGAAGACGATAGAGTGCTTAGAAATTTCGAGTGACGTCACTTCATTGTACGATTTCTACGAAGGTGCTATGTCCCAACCTACCACTCAGGAACTTTAATGATCTACATCTTTGTCATTTCTTAATAATTTGATAAAACAAAAAATATGTAGATACCCAGACAAGATCTAACTCACAAAAAGTGATGTAGGAGATTATCGACGTTAAGATATCGTCCTTTAAGGTTGATATCTTGAATGTCACTTTATGTTGGTTAAATCCTTTCTGCGTATCCACGGACAATTCACCTAAATGATTAATTAGAATGGTATATATTTTAACCTAGTCGTTATCCCAATTATTCAACAGATACAAAATGTTGGACCGTATGGAGCAGGACAGAAAGCTGATGTTGTTCCAACACCTTGGCTTCGTGCACTGCCCGATGCGCGAGCACTGCCCCGCGGGCGGAAACTGCCTCGACGGTACGCTGCCCGTCATACTCAACACTAGAGTCGGGTGAGTACTGCCTATACTTACCACTTTGACTTTACGACTTAGTACTTATAGTTACAACTTAGACTTATTCTAGTGACTTAGACTTATATTTACGACTTAGACTTATTCTAGTGACTTAGACTTGGACTTATACTTACGACTTAGTTACTTAAAAACACAAATACTTGCGTCTTAGTGTAAAATAAATTAGACTTGTAGTTATACTTGAGTCTGAGTACTTGTACTTACGACTTAGCAGTTAAGTTGATGTTGTCCCAACACCTCGGCTTCGTCCACTGTCCAATGCGTGAGCACTGTCCCGCGGGCGGAGACTGCCTCGACGGTACGCTGTGCCCGTCATACTCAATACTAGATTGGGGTGAGTTCTGCCTATACCTTATACGTACAACTGAGACGTATGTATACTTATGAATTACGACTTATATTTGCGACTTAGGCTTATACTTGCGAATTAGTATTTATACCCACGACATAGTACTGATATTTACTACTTAGTACTTATAATTAGACTTAGTATTTTTTATACTTGCGTCTTAGTACATTTATTTACGACTTAGTACTTACATTTTGGACTTAGTACGAAAACTCGCCTAAAAGTTTTCACTCCAAAAATCGAATGATTTGTTAATTTATTTCAGTTCGCTAACTTCTACGGGGGAGTCGCAGTGCCACGCGGGCCCGGCGGCGCCCTGGGCGCTCACCAACGATTCCAATCAGATCAACGTCATCATACTCGGGGTAAGTCTATAATAATAAATATGAAATATTTGTTTTAAACTATTCAGACGCATTACATAGATAGCTTGCTTCTGACTATTGATAACTTAATGGTATTTTTTACAAATTTACATCAAAGGCGTATAAGTTTTCTAGCTACAAAAACGACGAAACTTCCATACAAACTTCCCATATATCTCCAGACAGACAGATAGAAGGACGGACAGTGTAGAGGTGTGCACCTCATACAAGAGTCACCTCAAATGTCCCATACAAAATGACAGAATGTCCCATCACCTCAAAAATACATTTTGTCCCACTTCAAATGAGGCACGAAATGTCGCGAACCTCACTCATCGGCCTGCGCGTTGTTATCCCGCTTACATTATTTGTGAGCGAGCGAGAAGCAGTAACGTGCTAAGCAACTCAAATGAGTGGGAGGGACAACCAAAAGAAAGTTCGGTTATTGTTTTAATTTGCATTCTGAATTGATTGATACGATGCCAATAACGCAGGACATTATAATAACACTCTGCGATTGTGTTATTTATCTAGGACGTAAAAAAATTAGTTTACCTACCTGTTATTTAAGTATTGGCATAAAACAAAATTTCAAACAACGTAATACTACAATAAGTAAAATAAACTAAATCGGTAGAGCATAGTATGTCCTACCCAACTCTAGGACAGTGCAGTGTTAGTAATAGGCCTGTTTAAACTGTTTAAACTCTACCTAAAAAGAAGCCGTGATTTAGGTAGGGTAGTGATAAACATTAGGGTAAATTATGAACTTGTGGGTAGGTAAATAAATGGTGTTCTTTTTATAACTTTAATAGGTATACACTTGACCGCCATCTCGTCTGTCATGTTAAGCGACGATGCGGTCTAATCATACGCATTTATTCATAAACATTGTGTGTAGCTTAGATAGAATAAACCAATTAAATGCTTTCGATTTGAACAGACCAAAATTAGAACCATCATAAAAAACCAACTCGGGAACAACGGGCAATGAACCGTCATAAAATGCACTCGGGCAACGCATTCCACAGACTTATCACCAAAGTAGAAATTAAATCTCTTTCTTCTTTCTTCTCTTTGGAACGTCAACCATGAAACGATGTCGCTTCTTCGAGGTACGAGAAGTTCGATTGAAAAAAGGGCAAGGACCATGCAGATAGTTGTCACCGGATCGTTCCGACTACAATTACTGCTCTACTTTTGAATATGTGACATAATATTCTACTGAAGCTTATCAAATTTTAATGGACTGGCCTCGTGGCTTAGTGGGTAGTAACTCTGCCTGCGACGCCGAGGGTTGTGGGTTCGATTCCCACCCAGTGCAAATATTTGTGTGATGAATTCGAATGTTTGCACTGTGTCTGAGTGTTTCTCTGTGTAATAAGTATGTATTTAGAACTATATAAGTATTCTGTCAGCTATCTGGCCGCCATATTACAAGCTTTGCTTAGTTTGGGGTCAGATGGTGTTGTGTGTGAATTGTCCACCAATATTTTTTTTATTTTTTTATTTTATTTAATGTCGTGAACAGGTGGAAGGTGTAGCGGGGGAGTTCGGCAAGCGCCTACTCGCTGGCTGCGACTCGGAGCACCGCGTCACCACCGGCGACGCGCACACGTGGCGCGTCGACCAGCGCGTCAAGACGGACGACTTCAACAACACGCCCATCGACGACTTCGCGCCCAACGGTCAGTGGCTTGTCTAACCAAACGAGCAGTAGTTACAGAACATCAGGCGGTCCCAGCCGCGAATTTTGGAGAGGCGGTCACCAGTCGCAGATTTATGGGTCACCAGTAGAAATACAATAAATTGAGTAAAAAAGACTTGATTTTTTTTTTAGATTTTTAACTAAAAGTATCCGATTTTTTGGTCATGTCCCCTATGACCCTTTCGGACCGCGCATGCAGAACATTGCGAGATTTCGTATTGACGATTTCACTCCTGGACGTCTACTCTCTTTCTTTTTAGGAAAAAATCTTCGATGCGTCGTTTCTAAGCCTACTCTAATTACGAGTAGTAGGTTTAGAACATTTAAACGACAAACAATGTTCGATCGGATGAAACAAAGTAGAACTGGAGCAGGAAAGTCGCGAGTTTATTTTGAAATTACGTTTTTCGTAGCCCTGACCGTGAGTGGGTTATCTGGTTATCTCTCTAAACAAGTGACGACTTCGCTCCCAACGATGAGTAGTTCACCAAAGCTTAAATCACCAGTTAAGCCGAAATTTCAAGTCTAATGGCTAAGAACTTCCACAATACTACATTGACAATTTCGCTCCTAATACATAAGCACAGCATAAGAAGCGCATCAAATGTTCCTACTGCTGGGCCTCTGGGGCCTTCTTACGCGAGGAAGTCACGGCTTAAATTACTTCAATACGAGAAGTTTGGAGTAAGAATTTATTTTTGTTTTAGGTTATTTCTGCGTATTTCAAGACCAAGAGTCGTTCGAGTACATACGAGACTGCGCAGAGAAGACGCTTCTCACCAGCCTTGAACAAGAGGACAAACTACCTTTCCAGGTATTATTAAAAGGCTTGAAACTGCGTTACGTGGACGCTAGCGCGGTTCCATACAAAACTACCCCGTGCGGGGCAGTTACGAGTAGCAAGCATTAGATAACATCAAATGTATAAATATAATAATATAGCTGATAATAATTTTTATAACAAGAACAAAATTAAAAATTTTGATTAACCCCCGACTACCTTGGATTTGTTATCTGTACAACATTATACTAGCCAAGCCCTTTTATTTGATACCCATATTGAGGGAGTTGTGAAAAAAGAAATGTAATTCGCCATTTTGTGGTAGCGGCCATCTTGGATTTGAAATTTGTCATAGTGCAAAGTAATGTAATAGTCAAGCCCTTTCATTTGATGCCCATATTGAGGTAGTAGTGAAAAAAATTATATAATTCGCCATTTTGTGGTGGCGGCCATCTTGGATTTGAAATTTGTTATAGTGTATAGCAGGGGTCGGCAAGTAGTTTTAGGCGGGGTCCGGATGAAATACAGAAATTTTAACGAGGTCCAGAAAAAAAATTAGTGGTAATAATTGCTTAAACAGCCCACTAAATGATCTTACTGAACCTCGGGGTCGGAGCCTTCCCTCGCAAGGTGAGAGTCAAGACCATAATCCACCACGCTAGCCCAGTGCGGATTGGTGGATGACACATGACTTCGAAAGATTCTATGTACATGTCGGTTTCCTCACGATGTTTTCTTCACCGTTTAAAGTTAGCGGCATTATGAACATGCCTTCGAAAAGACAGTGGTGCGCGTGGTTTTGAACCCAGGATCTCCGGATCGGCAGTCGCCGTTCTCCCGATTAGACCAGCCGTAACTTGGTTATAATTAAAAAGTGCTACTTATTTATTGTACGGTATCAAACTCAACTTGTAATTATAAAAAACACAAGACCTAAAATCAATGCGACAAATTACACCGATCCTCTTGAGCCAGCTCTTTATAGTTTGGTCCTCGAGAAGAATAGCAAATTCGACGTGTGCCTTCTACGGGTAATTGGGAGTCGGTTAATCTCGAAAATGATTTGTTTAAAAAATAATTGACCCACATACGTAAGTCGAACCAAACAAAGTAGCCAAATTGATAGCTAGTTTTTTGCGATTTCCATATTTTTCTGAGATGTGTTTGGCCCAAAATTCTTCAGTGGATACAGTTTTATACATTTGCAAAGATACATCTTCTTGAATATCAATTATTTCCATTTGAAGTGAAGCCTTTGACAAATTGAACAATTTGGCAGTGTGCCAGCCACAATAGCTCCAAAATGGTTCATGAGAGCTTCGTCCGCCATAAAGCAACTGAAACTGAAGGCGTTTCGGAAACCATTTACCAACGCAGAAGCCATGCTTCGCACTCTGGTTTTGATCAGGTTTCCGATACGGTGCGATAGCTTTTCTCTTAGATCTTTTGGTATCTCAGTTCTTGTGGTGATGATGGTGTCCTTATCTACGTCGAAGTTTCTAATCACCCATGTTGTCTTTCCACATCTTGGAATCCGTTGACCAACTGTATTCTCGGTATCTCCCAGTTTTTCTAATCAGATTTGACATTTGAGTTCTCTTCGATGGTCTTGGCCTTCTCTAGGATTTTGTCGTCCAGAATAATCTTGGTGCATCGGGCAGTAACTACAATTGGGTCTTTTGGAGGTGTTGCATAAACAGGTCTTCCCATGCGCTCCATCTCTTGTTAGCCATTTTCCCTTTTCTCTTGATGGCCCGGGAAGTGGCATTATTGTAAATGACTGCTTCAGTCTCCTCGAGTTTCACCTTTAAGAGGTTTTCACTTCGTAACTTATAAGACTGCATGATGTTTTCGCAGATCTTGAGATTGACTTGTCTTGTCGCTGTCAGTGGGGCTATAAATTCGAAGAAAGCATAAAGTGCGTGACACCGTGGCACCGTCGTTGGTTGGCCGAGGCTGTCCTTTGCTGGGCTCTTTCGGAGCCGGTTTGTATGGTCGAACTAGGAACAGGTGCCCGCCCCCATATGTCAGTTGCATTTGTTTGATCGTGCAAAGGGGTCTGAGGAAGCTCAGATTTTTCCACTATCTTCTTATATGACAACCTCATGATGTTTACCAGCACTTCTGCTCAGATGTTTATACAAAGTTTATAAAGGTGTTCGACCTTTCGAGTACTCTATTAATGCAATCGTTTTGTTTTTCGATCGCTCCTTCGCACCGAAATTGGCGGCCGTCTACCTCGCACACATTACGTCGTAGGTTTCCCTCTTCATTGTGACTTATGCGGTACTGCCATTGAGCAGGCAAGGCAATCCAGGTGACAAACGAGCTCGTTTCCGTTCCCAGACGAAGCAAAAGCTTATTTCCAATCTTTCTTTGTTGCTGTCCATGAAGAGAGCCACTCCGCGGATACGGATCTCTGCCTCCCTTCGGTCTGCGTTCTCTAGCACCTCCTGGACGGAGATGCTCTTCGAGGAGTTATCTTGGGCGGGGACCTCATTCCACGTTCGTGTCCACGGACAGCGAGCCAGCGTGTGGTGGCGAAGAGGGCGTGTATTTGCAAGTGTGGGTTTCTCTTAGCCGCTTTGCGGAAAATATTTAATAGAAAAATAATTTATTTACTAAGGTAGATTCTATGTGTCAAAAAACTATTATTTAAATTAATAAAGGTAGGTACAGTGTACATTATCTACATTTTAAAATGTATACTTGGCTTACAATACAATATTTGTTATTGGCGGTCCGAGGTTCGACCCTTCGCGGTCCGGATACGGACCGCGGTCCGCCTGTTGCTGACCCTTGGTGTATAGTATTCTACTAGTTAAGCCCTTTCATTTGATACCCATATTGAGGTAGGTTGTGAAGAAATATTTTGTCCGCCATTTTGTGGAGGCGGCCATCTTGAATCGATATTAACCGAACATAGCTAAGAACATCCGCACGGATATTAACTTTCAAATAAAAAAACCGCATCGAAATCGGCCCATCCGTTTGAGCTCTACGGTGCCACAGACAGACAGACAGACATATATCGACGTCAAACTTATAACACCCCTTTTTTGGTCGGGGGTTAAAAATAAATAATTAAATATTGGTGGACAATTCACAAACAACACCATCTGAGCCCAAACTAAGCAAAGCGTGTACTATGGCGGCCAGATAGCTGATATAATACATATAGTTTTAAATACATACTTATTATACATAGAAACACCCAGACACAGTACAAACATTTAATGTGATGGTTTGGTTTTAGGGCCTGCCTCTTGTGGTGATGTTCGTGCAAGACGAAGGTATGGACAAGAAGGAGTTGGCGAGGTTACAGGAAGAGGGACAGAACCTCGCTGAAAAGTAAGTACAGTTTAGTTCTTCCCTCTAAATATAACAATTCAAGCAACAGAGTTCCTTAAAAAAAAAAAACTAATTTATGAATCTATTAACGGATCAAAAGGATTTTATATCTTAATATATAAAAATCCAGCGTCGTCATTCGTCTTTTCGTGACTACGGCGGTTGTAGTGTTGCCGAAACGTCGAGGTATTTAAACAATGAATTATTCGTGATCAAGCCCCGTAGGTACTATATAAACATGATGTCGTTATGTTTGTTTCCAGTGAACACTTCAACCGATATACGAAAGTTGGCATTTGTGTGTCCAATTTGGTCCAACTCGAGAGATAAGATAGTTTTTATTTCCATTAACGGTTTTTATAGGACAACACTGTCCAAACTGGAGACAAGAACAAAATTAAAAATTTTGGCTAACCCCCGACTACCTAAGATTTGTTATCTGTACAACATTCTACTAGTCAAGCCCTTTCATTTGATACCCATATTAAGAGAGTTGTGAAAAAAGAAATGTAATTCGCCATTTTGTGATATCGGCCATCTTGGATTTGTAATTTGTCATAGTGCAAAGTATTCTACTAATCAAGCCCTTTCGTTTGATACCCATATTGAGGTAGTAGTGAAAAAAATATATAATTCGCCATTTTGTAGCGGCGGCCATCTTGGATTTGAAATTTGTTATAGTGAATAGTACTCTACTAGTGAAGCCCTTTCATTTGATACCCATATTGAGGTAGGTTGTGAAGAAATAATTTATCCGCCATTTTGTGGAGGCGGCCATTTTGAATCGATATTAACCAAACATAGCTAAGAACACCCGCACGGTAATTAACTTTCAAATAAAAAAAACCGCATCGAAATCGGCCCATCCGTTTGAGCTCTACGGTGCCACAGACAGACACACACACAGACAGACAGACAGACAGACAGACAGACAGACAGACAGACAGACAGACAGACAGACAGACAGATAGATAGATAGACAGACAGACAGACAGACAGACATCGACGTCAAACTTATAACACCCCTTTTTTTGGTCGGGGGTTAAAAAGTAGCAAAAAACAGAACCAAATGGGCATCACTGGAAGAGGCCTTTACCCAATCTGGGGTTCCGGTAGAGTTATAAATAAAAATTAAGTACATAACTACAAATAACATGATATAATGCATAGGATACACAGAACATTATAAGTAAGAGACAAATAAACCGAGCGTAGTCGGAACTGGCTAGATCATAAAAACTAAATTATTATAATGTCTGTTTCAGCCTACACTGCGCGTACCTAGAAGCGTCGGTGAACGAGCTCGGAACTGAAGCGTTCACCGCAGACGCTGTGCAAGAACTAGTGCGAGCCAACCGAGACAAGGCGAGCTACGCGCATCTCTACAGAGACGACGTCATCGTGTGCTTCGACTCTGACATACGGTGAGAGAGACGAGCCGAGCTAAGCGCATCTTTACAGAGACGACGTCATCGTGTGCTTCGACTCTGACATACGGTGAGAGAGACGAGCCGAGCTAAGCGCATCTTTACAGAGACGACGTCATCGTGTGCTTCGACTCTGACATACGGTGAGAGAGAGGAGCCGAGCTAAGCGCATCTTTACAGAGACGACGTCATCGTGTGCTTCGACTCTGACATACGGTGAGAGAGACGAGCCGAGCTAAGCGCATCTTTACAGAGACGACGTCATCGTGTGCTTCGACTCTGACATACGGTGAGAGAGAGACGAGCCGAGCTAAGCGCATCTTTACAGAGACGACGTCATCGTGTGCTTCGACTCTTACATACGGTGAGAGAGACGAGCCGAGCTAAGCGCATCTTTACAGAGACGACGTCATCGTGTGCTTCGACTCTGACATACGGTGAGAGAGACGAGCCGAGCTAAGCGCATCTTTACAGAGACGACGTCATCGTGTGCTTCGACTCTGACATACGGTGAGAGAGACGAGCCGAGCTAAGCGCATCTTTACAGAGACGACGTCATCGTGTGCTTCGACTCTTACATACGGTGAGAGAGACGAGCCGAGCTAAGCGCATCTTTACAGAGACGACGTCATCGTGTGCTTCGACTCTGACATACGGTGAGAGAGACGAGCCGAGCTAAGCGCATCTTTACAGAGACGACGTCATCGTGTGCTTCGACATCTGCCATCTGACACACATATATTTCGACGGAAGGAAGGAAAGCAAATTATAGGTGTCAGACCATGGGCTAAATGTTACCAGCTAGGATACAATACTATTTAGCTTAAATTTTCTTATATCTAATAGCTATCGTGTGCTTCGACTCTGACATACGGTGAGAGAGACGAGCCGAGCTACGCGCATCTTCGTCTTCGTTGAACGACTTCATGATTGAATAGACTAGATAGAGAATAGATGGTCTCAGGATAATGTATCGTTATTTCCAGGATAATGGTGTGCATGTTCTGCGACGACCCGTACTCGCCGGAGCGAGTGCTGAGCCCGCTGCTGTCCCACCGCGCGTGCTTCCTCACCGGCGACCGGTCCATCGTCATCGAGACCTTCCTCGGAGACTCCAAGCGGAAGGTTGAGGTAACGCCAAACAGTTTACATATATATTTTTTTTAATAAGAAGTGACGAGACGAGCAGGACATGTGCCTGATGGTGAGCAACACGCCTGCCACATAACATCACAGTGACACGCAGCTATTGGAACATGAAGAGTCCAAATTATTTATAGCCTAGCCTTTGTATAGCTGTTATATCTCTAAGCCCTGTAATTTCTCTGGAAACATGCCCTTCATGCACTGCCCTTTAAACCGGAACATAGTAATATTTTTTAACACTTATACTACATATAGAGTTGGCACACACGCTTTTCACCGAAAGTACAGCCCCTCTACCGCCTAACTAAATCGGCTATGGCTTTCCTATTGCTGTCTCTATAATTTCAAGCGAAAAGAAAACAGAGAGCAATGTCTAAGCTAAGACAGTTTTGGTTAGGCGGGAGACCCTCTGGTCTGATCGCTCTTGCCTCGTCGCTCTTGTGGAAGTGTCATACTTTTGTCGCGGCACATCACTCTGTTGCCATAGCTGGTATGCACGTCATCTGCTTACGATTGGTATAAAGGAACCGTGCGAAAAAACTGATCTATTTACTTATTGTTTCATTATATATGTTTGTTCATAATAATTTCTTAAAATACTCATTTCATTTGGCTTTGTTATTTCTTTTGTATGTATTTTTTTCAACTCTTTCCATAGTTGTTTGTTTTATTGGAGGACCTGAAACACACGACACAGGATAACCTAGTGTTAGTTACCAGCGCCTTTGTTAGCTTTGGCTTACCAAACGGTCACAAATCGGTGACGCGTAATGGGGAATGCATGCAATGACTCTCTTGTGCGTCTTCAAAGACTTCAAAGTCTAGTTTGTGAAACAAAAAAACACACATACGGGGTCATAACACATACACCACATACAGCATCCTGCTGAAGCACACGACGTTGACGTAATTGTGCTCACCAAACATATCACACTTACATAGCACAACTGGATAGAAGCCAGAAATTAATAGACGATGAATCAGATGACATAATATGATGAGATATAATTTAATATGATACAACCGATTAAAAGCTAAAAAAAAATGAAAAAAGAAGAAGACTATCAGCTGACTATTATTATCATTGTATAAATTCAGACCAATGGAAACTGTGTTGCCAGACATATTGCATGCCTCTAGAATAAGAGGCCAGTTTGTATGGGTCAAGTATTAAAATGTTTTGTATCACCTTATCTTACCTGCAAACAGCAATAAAGATTTTTGTATTAGT
Organism: Ectropis grisescens; assembly: GCA_017562165.1. Taxonomy (NCBI): domain Eukaryota; kingdom Metazoa; phylum Arthropoda; class Insecta; order Lepidoptera; family Geometridae; genus Ectropis; species Ectropis grisescens. The sequence goes on along the minus strand of CM029793.1, from coordinate 12,728,920 downwards.
ATAATATTTTTAAAAATCTGTCTGACGGACCAATTAGTTTTTGTAGTCATCTTGTGCCTGTTGCGTTGGGTTTTTTTAATTTTTTTTTATCGAATGCGTACTTGTTCAGGTTATAATATCGTCGTACCACGGCGCGACGCAGTTCCGAGACGAGCTCATCCACGGCTTCATCCTCATATACTCCGCCAAGAGGAAGGCGAGTCTGGCTACGCTCAAGTAAGTGCCAAAAATTCCATAATAAATCTTAATTTCATATAATTCAATTACAATTTATTTTACACGTTGGGTACGCCCAGTGAGCGTGGTAAATACATGGAAAGATTGAAAGTATACTCTATGTATTTGGTAAGGTGGTAAGTATAGTTAATAAGGTTGGATGAATAAGCCCTGCGCTATCTAATCTAATCTAATCTTCTGCGCTAGCTTAAAGTTCTTTAGTTAAAATGATAGCATATAAATTGTATATGGTAAGCACACAGACGAGCAACAGCTGACTGTATCTTTCTCGCTCGCGCACACTCGGCGGTCCCGAGTTCACCCGAACGCGAATCTTTGACTCCCAAACGTGACGCCTCAGTCTCATTCACAGCCTACGAAAAAAAATCTATGTGGGATGTGCCAAAAGTAGTTTTCAATTAAAAAAATAGTTTTTGTTTGCACTGATAGGTATCGTATCTGGCCCTCTTTTACATAATTATAAGTTACAAGTAGTAAGTTAGTAAAATTACAAGTTTATAAGGGGAAAGTGGTTGAGCAAGTTTTAACTGCAAAAATGTCATATTTCCTTAGTGCATTTTCGATGAACATCCCGAACCTGCCGATACAAATGGTGGCGGTGACGGACGGCGGCGGGTCGGCGGCGAGCGCGTTCTTCGGGACCGACGTCGGGCACGCGCTCATCACCGAGGGGAACGCCACGGCGGACCGGCTGGCGGCGCACTTCACCACCTACACGTGCAGCGGGGAGACCAAATGTGAGCTATTTTATATATATATTTTATAGTATAGAGGGGTATAGAGACGAGCAAGACATGTCCCTGATGGCAAGCAACATGCCTGCCACATAATAATAGCACAGTGACACGCAGGTATTGGAACATGAAGATTCCAAATAATTACCTAACACTGCACTGCGCTCGTCACCCAGAGATCTAAGATCTTATACTAGTATCTCTAAGCCCTGTAATTTCTCTGGAAACATTGCCCTTCAAACCGGAACGCAGTAATGTTTGCACATTACTGCTTGGCGGTAGAATAACTGGCAAAAGTGTGGTACTTTCCTAGGCGGACTCTGCTAGAAGTCCTACCACTACAAAACTATAATTTGCTTGGCGTTTCCAATGGAATATAACTAACGATAATTGTTCCAGCCGCATTCTACACGCCGTTCTTCAAGGAAGTGTGGGAGCGGAAGGGAGAGATCGAGCGCGCCTTCCGCATGGAGCAGCCCCACAACCTGCCCGACGTGGCGGCCGCGCGCCCCGCGCCGCCCCCGCGGAACCACTCATACCATCTCAACCACATGTCAGTACTACACTACTGCACTATTATCACTGAAAGGCATGATGGCTAAAAAACTAATTAATCGGTTAAATTATTATTCCGAATCAGCCCTAACGGCCAGATCTGGTCACGAATTTTAGTACGGCATCGAGGCGACAGCGCAACGCACGTGGTCAAAATAGTAAAAAAAATTGGCAGTCATAGGGACTGCCGGTAGAAGCGAAAACTTATATCGATACCTCAATTTGCAAAACGAATAACTAACCATAGTAGCAAATTTCACAGGGGTCACACTAAATCACCACTAAAATCTCTTGCGTAACTGGTATTTTCATTATTTTAAGTGTTTGTTAGTTATAATAAGAAACACAATTTCTAAAGGGATATTTGGGTTTTCTTATTGATGCTTTAATTTTTTTATATAAAGTTTTTATTGGCCCTTATGAAATTTGCTACTATGGACTTATTCGTTTTGCAAATTAATGTATCGATAAGTAACTCTGAATCTGATACTTTGGAAACTACGCGAGTGAACCGGAGCGCGGTGCTAGGCTGGACTAAATCTTCAAAGCAGTATTGTCTAAATAAGTCTTCAAAGCAATCTAGAATTGCCACACCCAATCAGGGTCATTATGGAAACTATAACATGTATAAATAAGACCAACAAATGTACCATAATATTAGCAATAAAATGATTGAGTATTGAGTATAAATTCCGACGCATTTCTAGATGGCCTTGATCATGGCTATGACCAGTCCCGAGTCCACCCGAACATTTCTTTAACTTACTATCGTGACGATGACCTTCATTCACAGCCCACGAAAAATCTGTGTGTGGTGTGCCAAACGAAGTTTCTCTTCAACTAGCGACGTACCGCGGTTTCACCTGCGTCGTTCCCGATCTGATGTTTTTTGGTTTTTTTTGGGATAAATAGTATGTTTCATTCCAGACCATTATCTATGTAGGTACCAAATTCAGTAATATGTTTTTTACGTTTGCAGGAGAGACCATAAACTAACGAACTCTCTGGACCTGCTCATTGGGCCCGACTCCCGCGCAGACATCGACTCTGAATACAGCGACACTATCAACAACTCCAAGAACAGAGGCTTCTTGAAAGGTGTGTATGCATTAAATAAAAAAATATAAAACGAATTGAGAAACCTCATTTTTTTGAAGTCGGTTGAAAAGGAAAATATAACTTTAAAAATCCAGTAACAAAAGAAAAAAAAACATTGCCAGTTATAGGAACTACCAATAGAAGTGAAAACTTATAAATCAGAATTTGATAACTCACTTTGGAAACTACGCAGGTGAAACCGGAGCGCGTGGCCTTGAAATGCTGACGCATTTCAAGTGAAGGGTCACAGGGGGCATGACCCAAAATCGTATACGTTAAATTAAAAATCTCAACACACATTACGTTACATTTACATTACATTACACGGGTAAACAAATAGAACTGCAACTACGCGGGTAAAATCGAGGGGGAGTAAAGTCTTTTTTACTCGATCTACTGGTAACCCCCAAAATCTGAGGATGCGTACCGGTGACCCCCTCCTAAAATCTAAAATCCTAAAACTGGGACCGCGCCTGTGGCCGTGGTCTTTTGGTGTGTCAATAAAGTGTATCATTCTATATTTTATTATAGGTTTACTCTTGACCGCGATCTCGCTTGATGTTAAGTGATGCGGTCTACGATGGAGTGGGATTACTCAGAAGAAGCCCATGTGCACTCTAACAAAATAATGACTACAAACACTAATAACACCACATGAATGTATTGTACCTGTATATCTCTATATATAAAAACGTTATGTTGGTTTGTGTACGCTTCAAAAACTCAAAAAGTTATGCACCAATCGAGCTGAAATTTTAGAATGATATATAATTCGCATCAAGGATTGTTTTTATCTCATTTTTGTATCGCAATGTGCCACAGCGAAGCGTGGCAGGGTACAGCTAGTGTAAAATAAAATAAAAAAGTAACAAAAAGCAAAAAAAAAATTTGTCACTGTAAAATTTTTTTCCCCAGGTTTTAGCGTATACCCGCCGCCTAGCACGCCACCCGAGCCCGCTCCGCCGGATCACAGAATGCATGACTTATCACGTATGTAATACTTTAGAAAATCTTTAGTATTTTCAAAACAAAATATATCAGATCTTATTTTAACTTAGTTACTCCTTAGTCGAATCACATACTTAGATATATGATGAAAATATAAAAGAACAATAGCCAAAGTTACACATTATAACAACAGCTGTTTTCATGTTAAAATCCCGTTGAAATTGGTCCAGCTGTTTCAGAGATTAGTTGGAATAAAAATACAGAAAGACAGACAAACATTTAAAAAAATGTTTTTGTTTTGTGTAAGGATCATATATATTTTCATATACCTTAACTGAAGAAGTAAAAACAATAAATTTGGCGTGACCTTACAACGAGATTTAGAAAGACAGACATTTTGTAAAATTTTTTTTATATTGTGTAAGTATAGGAATTAGAAGCATGACTGTTTTAATTCCAATTTTTTCTTCAATTTTATTTATTTGTATAGATAATTTCGATAGATTTAAAACACATAACAGAAAAAGCTGTTTTTATTCTGTGATTTAGAACAATAAATTTTATTACATTGAAATAACGTACAATATTGTAACGCAGCGGACCTCAACTGTTCGGAGGATTCTCTCAGCACCCACGAGTCAGGTGATTGCATGAACAAATACCGACTTCATTTGCAATAGTGGAGGGTTCAATTTTGTTTGTAGATAGATTTATGTGTTTGTCGACATTTACGAAAGGAGAAGAAAAGTATTATATTTTTTATTTTGCATGGAATATTTGTAAACGTTAAAAGTAACATAAATATCGGTTGATATTTTTCACACAACACCGTATAGTACTAAATAAAGCGTAGTTTGTAGTATGAGAGTCATATCTGATATATTTAATAACTATATGTGTTTATTGTGATGTTTTTGGTACTATTTGTGGATATACTGTGATATATGTTTATGTCACTGTAAAAATTTTAACAGCGGCAGATTATAATCTAATGCGGGTTACAATCTTACGGTAGGTTAGGTTAGTTTGTAATCTGACGTCGTTAAACTATCTGACAGATTTTACAATATTAAGGTAGCGACAGGCACTTGACACTATGGAATTGTATGGGCGCTAGTTCGCGCCGAGACCGCGACAGGAGACCGCGACACGTGTCACGAGACACGTGTCGCGGTCTCGGCGCGAACTGGCACCCATACAATTCTATAGAGTCAAAAGTGCCTGTCGCGGTCTCCTGTCGTGGTCTCGTGTTGCAGTCTCAGTGCGAACTTGTACCTTTACGGTGACATATATAGCTTTTCGCCTACGTTATTGAGTTGGCACAGCGACTTTGGGTGTTCATAAAAGTGACAAAGACAAACTGATATTTTATTAGGGGGTTGCATGCAAGAATGTTACTCGTAGAATTCTCGGCGAAATTTACGACAGGAATGTGGAAAAAAATACACACACATATTTTAGAAAACATTGGAGAGTAAGAAATGCCACTGTCCAAATATATTATATCCAAATGACAGCTACGATTTAAATGAGATTTTGTAATACAATACCTATAAGATCCAAAATTGAAATACCCGACATTTCGATAACATATAGGCATCAAAAAACATCACTTTAAAAGTTCATCGTACAGACCAACAGGTAATATAATATTTTGTTTCGTGTTTTTGTATATTAGTCTTATTCCTTAGACTGAATGTTACGACAGTTATTCTCACATTTTATTACGTTTATTTTGTAAATGCACGTGACTTTCGCATGCTTTTAGATTAGAATATAAGGTCAAAGTCTGCGATGTTTTTTCACAAGTCACTCAAAGTGAAGTAATTTTTTAAGGATCACGTTCTGTTATTTTTGTGTTTTCATAGGCTTTTATTATTTTTGGGACTCTGTTGCAACGCTTTTTGTCTCGTATGAGTTTTGAACAGGGGAAAGTGAATATGTGCTTTCAAATTTAGATTGAAATGGCTTTGAAAGCTGGCATTTTCTATCGTAGACTACATCGTATCGCTTCAGGAAAAAGCAAGCGCAGCCTATGTTTGACAAAAAAAAATACATCCATCCCCAAATGATCACGTCCCACATACCATGGATAACAGATTTTCTAATCCGTAAATTGGCGAAAAACTTAAAAAAAGATACCGTACAACAATGCTGTAAGATGTTATGCACCGTTTAAATGCCAACGCACCGTCAAAGTACCGTTAGTAGCACCGATGTTAGCAAATCAAAACATTCATCTTGGCCAGGGGCAAAAAAATCACATTATAATTCGATTGTGGTTTGGGGGCCGTTCAATCATAACATAAGCAAATTTTTTGCAATTATTGACCCCCCTTCCCCCCGTGTATCAAAAGTAAGCTAAGCAATTACTCCCGATTGCTTACGTAAACATTATACAAATACAAATACAAAAATCTTTATTGCTGTTTGCAGGTAAGATAAGATGATACAAAATATTTAAATAGTTGACCCATACAAACTGGCCTCTTCTTCTAGAGGCATGCAATATGTCTGGCAACGCAGTTTCCATTGGTCTGAATTTATACAATGATAATAATAGTCGGCTGATAAAGTCTTCTTCTTCTTTTTTTCATTTTTAACTTTTAATCGGTTGTATCATATATGTCATCTGATTCATCGTCTATTTATTTCTGGCTTCTATCCCGTTGTGTTATGTTAGTGTGATATGTTTGATGAGTACAATTACGCCAACGTCTTGTGCTTCAGCAGGATAATGTTATGGACTTTGACAAGTGTGTGGTTTCATGTAGAATCCAAGGTCTTGCAGTAGTAGCTCTCATTGGTACCTATTCTGCGTTTTCAAGTTTAGATAATGTGTGAGTTGCCATCTGTGTAAAAAAGAAATAACTACTGCTGACGTAATTACCATTACCATAGAGTCTACAAAAAACATACATTATGGGTGATGTCCTCTGTGGGCCTCCCATTTCGACCGTGGCTGCTACAAAGTCTAAACGCGGTGTAGTGACGTGAAGGCGTTGGGTACAGATGGCGGCGGCCTCTGGCAGCCGGCCGGGTACGGGCACCGCGCCTTCACGACGGGCCGCGCGCGACCGCACCCGCCGCAGCCGCCGCCGCACCGCCTCACGCACTCGCAGACGCTCAAGGTAATCTTAATCTATTCAGGTGTTATTTGCCTTGCTTTTGATGTGTTTATTTTCATTTCCTTTCTTTTGATGTGTAACTTTTCCTTCCTTTCCTTTGGTATGTTACTTTCCTTTCCTTTGGTGTGTTACTTTCCTTTCCTTTGGTGTGTTACTTACCTTTCCTTTGGTGTGTTACTTTCCTTTCCTTTGATGTGTGTTAACTTTACCTTGCTTTGATGTGTTAACTTTCTTTTCCTTTAAAGTGTTAGTGTCTCTTCCTTTCAGTTGATATGTAACTTTCCCTTCCCTTCCTTTGTTTCCCTTTCCTTGCATTCCCATATTTCTTGTGGAAGTGATTTTGTGAAAAGAGACGGAAATGTGTCACAAACGTCGACAGGTATTGGACGTGATTAATCGACAAAAAAACATAAATCTCATTAATAACATTAATAAGGAGTCCGGACCCTTCATCGTCCAACTTTTATTAAAACGGGCTTAGTCCTCATCTTTCTTAGCTGCGGATTAAGTGGAGGGAATCGGGAGAGACCTTTGCCCCGCAGTGGGAAAACAGAGGTTAATTGAAAAATAGACAGTATGATGCATTATGTGTTACTCACGTGTATTTTGATGGGGTTAGCACGAATTTTGTTGCAGCCGCAGTTTTTTACTGCGTTTGAAGTCACAAACGTCGAAAATACTATAAACCCTTAATTGCACATAAATAAATAAAAAATACAGAAAAACCTCAAACTTCAATTTGAACTTTAAATTTCGTATAGTAACGAGTACGTTGCTTTCCAGCAACCAGGCAAGCTCGACATGAACAACTACACAATGGTGAGCGACGCTTTGCAGCATATCACCATCGGCCCGCCGCCGCCGCACAACAGAGAGAGAAGGTACAATACCAGTATTATCATACCACTGTCTGCTTCAGCATCAATTCTTTGAAGTTAGTTAAAAACACAATATAAGTTTTTTAACTTCAAAGCATTATCTTGATTGAATTTGATTAATACAATTGAGAATTGTATTAATAAAATTTAAACAAGATAATTATAAATCATAATAATAATAGATTAATACAATTGAGAATTGTATTAATCAAAGAGTTTACATATACTACGTATAGAGTTGGCACAAACGCTTTACACCGAATGCACGGGTAGCATCTTTCTTGCCTTGTCGCTCTTGTGGAAGTGTCATACTTTTGTCGCGGCACATCACTCTGTTGCCATAGAAAGTATGCACGTCATCTGCTTACCATTGACATAAAGGAACCGTGCGGAAAATCTAACTCTGTACGTAGTAAATGTAAACTATTTGGTATTCATTTTGTGTGTAATATATACAATATATGTTTTTTTTTTATAATAAAGACGTGACGAGCAATACGTGCGTCTGATGGCAAGAAACTTGAATAGTCCAAATCACTACCTAAGCGCTGTACTACGGTCGTCACCCAGAGTTGTAAAATTGTTTATCTCACTCCCGTTCAAACCGGAACACAAGTAAAATTGCACATTACCGCTTCGCGGTAGAACAATTGGAAAAGGTGAGGTGGTACTTCGCCGGGAGGTGTCTACTACAACTACAAACCATAGAAAGAGGAAATGATTAAGAAACGTGTGCCACATGATAGAGGACACATCCTTTAATTTATGTATAAATATTGGATATTCTACCATATTATTTGATCCAACGTGTAATATTTTATTATGGAATAAGTTATAGCAATAATCTGCCGCTAACATAAAACGGTGAAGGAAAACATCGCAAGGAAACCGACATGCACCTACAATCTTTCGAGGACATGTGCCATCTACCAACCACTGGACCAACGTGGTGGATTGTAGCCTTGAGTCTCTCCTTGCGAGAGAAGCCGCCGAGTCTCAGCTGTGGGAACATTTAGTGGGCTGTTGTTATGGTATGGTATCAGTATTAATTTTTAATCCGAGTTTAACAAATAGAATTCATGAAGTCAATCGAAACTTGTAACGTTCAGTCGCAGCGGTCGGGCTGGTCGCACTCTAGCAGCCAGCCGGGCGGACACCATCCGTCCGGCGTCAGCTCGGAGACTGAATTAGACGCGCAGTACGCACAGGTAAATATCATTTATAGATTCATTAGTGAACCAGTAAATATAAACTAATGTAAATGAGGTGAAAGAGTGGGAGGGGAGACTGATAGACTATGTGAGGGAGTGGTGTGTGATAGCTTGGAGATTGAAAGGGAAGTTATAGAGTAGGAGAGGGAGTGGAGTGTGATAGATTGGGAGAGGGCAGGCGCGTCCCAGCCTCGAATAGAGGGGTCAGGTAGCAGCCTTAGCTTTTGGGGGGTGATAAATACAATAAATCGAGCAAAAAATACTGGGTTTTTACCCGAGAGATTACCCGTTCTAGTTGATAAAAAATAGTCTATGGAGAGGAAAGATTTTTGTTTAACTTATACGATTTTGGGGGGTCATGTCCCCAGATAGTGGGAGAGGAGGGGAGTGATACAGCGGGAGAGGAAAGTGGAGTGTTATAGTGGGAGAGAGAGATTGGGAGAGTGGGAGAATGAAAATGGTAGAGTGGGAGAAGGAGAGTGGTAGAGTGGGAGAGGAAGAGTGGAGTGATAAAGCGGTAGAGGGAGAGTGGAGTGATAGAGTGGAAATCAGAGAGAGAAGGAGAACGGGTTGAGGGAGACAGAGAGAGGTGAAGAGAATAGGTCACTGTTGCATTCTATTGTGTCGGTATTGGCGTTGTTTTAAACTATTCTATTTGTTTCAGATAAAGGAAACCAATGAGTACATGGAAGCTCCGTCCATGACGCGGCTAAGGAGGCATAGACGGCATGAAAAGTCCACAATGCATCAACCTTGTGAGTTGTTCAAACTATGCTTTCTGTATAAAGTTCATTGGAAAGTTACATTTAGGGTTGCTTTTCGTTGAGGACGCAATTTCTCAAATTGTTTTAAATTTGTGGGGTTTATCTGTGAAACTAATGTCCTAGTTGTGGGGTCGCTACCCTTGCCCCTTGGCAGCTATTTTGGACAATAGGGGTACAAAGAGTTATTGTTCTGTATCTCGTAAAGTAGCAACCCTAGAGAACATTGTTTGCAGCAAATCAATTGGTCTACAATTTGTGTTCACTACTTGTTAACGTAAACTAGATACTAAAAGAGTTAATTATAAACAAATATAACTGAACATTTTTGAACAGATGTTTTTGGGAGTTATAACTTTTAACACGTAAAAACACTCGATTTAGGATTTTTTTTTCGTAAGCTTGATAGTATATCCGGGTTTTATATATTTTTTATTTTTAACTGTGAGTAAACCAGTGTTTTTTTTTGTTTAATTAGCAGTCAATAAGTACAAATGGTTTGTGTTATGTTCGCAGCGTTCTCCGAGACGGACAGTTCTGGCTCGAGCTCGGCGTCGGGCAGCGCGCGGCCGCTCGCACGTCGCCGGCACCACGCGCACCACGCGCCACGACACTACAAGAAACGGTACCACTATATACTATTAGAAGACCGAAGGGCTGACGGATGAAAAGTCTATACCAGGCGGTGCAAGCGCACCGATCGCCACTTCTTGCTTGAGTCATCGCCGGAAAATTGCTAGCTTATCGGTTTTTTATCGGATACACTTCGGAGAGTGTGCGACTGATTTGTACGATCTAATACCACCTTGCCCTTTTTTCTATCGGAATGCTCGTAGCTCGAAAAAGCGACATCTTTTCATGGTTTATGTTCCAAAGACACGAACGAAGAGATTTGACTCTACTTTTGTGATAAGAACGTCTAGGCTGTGGAGTGGAATACGTTGCCTGAGAGGGTTTTCCCAATAGTTACAATCTTTGTGTCTTCAAATTGAGGGGTGAATCGGTTTCTTCTAGGTAAACACGCTCCATCGTAGACCGCATCATCGTTTAACATCAGGCGAGATGGCGGTCAAGTGTAAACCTATAAAAGTAAAAAAAAGAGTCAGTGAATTGTTGCGTGCGGCAGAGCGTTCTGAATTGATTATTGTGTAATTAGTTTGATTATCGCAATTTCTGATCTATTGAGTTAAATAAGTAATCTGTTAATAATTAAATTAGTTTAGGTTAAATCACTTTGTATATTTTACGTTAACGTAACGTTAGTTGTTCAAAATCATATTTTTACAGAAGAGCGTTCCAAAGATAAAATGACGTGACAACGTCTAATAAATCGATGAACGCCTGCTGCATGCACGAAAACATGTCCCGTTATGTCCCGTTACGCTCATTGTACGCTTGCGCCGCATCTATCAATGTTTTGTTATGACGTTGTCAAGTTAAGCTATCGTCCGTAAACCAACCGACTTTATCATAACCATCATTTTTTTTGTTGTAAAATTTGGTATATGTATATTTTCTTACCCAAATTTCACATGGGTGAACTGTCATGTACCTTTTTTTCAATATTTTTTTTTTAATAAAGAGTGACGAGACGATCAGGAAATGTTTCTGATGGTAAGCAACATGCCTGACACATAACAGCACAGTTACACGCAGCTATTGGAACATGAAGAGTCCAAATCATTACCTAGCACTGCACTGCACTCGTCACCCAGAGATCTAAGATCTTATATCTCTACGCGCTGTAACTTCTCTGGAAACATTGCCCTTCAAACCGGAGCACAGTAATGTTTGCACATACTGCTTGGCGCTAAAATAACTGGCAATGGTTTGGTACTTATTATATATGTAGGTAGGAGCGGAGCTAGTGACAACACGGTGGTTAAATGCGCACTGATTTATTTCGTGAAGTAACTGGCGGTCGCAGCCGCTGCCACACATCTCCCAATGTGTGGGTAGATATATGTACACCTATATAACATCTTTCCCCCCTACAAAAAAAAAGTTCCTATATTGAACATTGGGCCGGTCTCGACGGACACGGAGGCCGCGCGGCGTCGCCGGCGCCGGCTCGCTGCCGTCGGCCGGCTCGGGTGGCGCGCTCTCCTGCGCCGGCGTCCTGAACTCCGGACTGCTCACCGGCACCTGGAGCTCGGGGGTGCGCGGCGCGGGCTGGGCTGGGGACTGCGGCTCGGGGCTGTTTGCCGCGGCCGCGACCGAGGCGGGCTCGGCTCGACATGCTCGGCTTGCTCGGCGCGCGGCGCGCTCGGCCGCGCTGCCGCAGAGGCGGACCGCTCCGCCGCGCTCGCTCCGGCAGTCTTCTCCATCGGCAAGATCAACTCCCATGCGGCTTCCAAACTCCCGTCGTTTGACGAAAACGAGATGTCCCGTAGCTTATTTTTGCAAATTTGGTTCTTGTGCCGGACGATTCGTTGATTATTATTAACAAGTTGAATTTTATACAGTACTATAATATTTAGCAAACACTTTGTCACCTTCCTCGAAATCTGGCCTTTGTTTGCCGCCGTAGTTCTTAGCCTGCGAGCACTGTTTACGTTCGACGAGTTTAGATAACTCCGGTGACGGGGACGAGGGTGCGTCGGTGGACGTCAACAAGTCTAGCCTCGAACGAAGTCTGTGACCGAACACTAGGTGAGCCGGCGAGGTCTCCGTCGTCCCGTTACGGGAGTTACGGTAATCGAACAAAAATTTAGACAAATGACATTGGAGGTCATCGACCTTGCTACTCGAGAATAAACATTTTTTATCCTTTCTTAACGATTTTTACGAATGACTCCGCCTGACCGTTGCTCATCGGGTGAAAAACCGGTGACACTAGATGTTTGATGTGGTTTAACTCACAGAATTCTTTAAATTTATGTGAGGTTAACGATGTGCCGTTATCAGTCACTAAGGTATTAGGGATTCCAAATCTAGACATAAAATCACATAATTTCGTGATGACAGCTTTCGTCGTGATATCATTGTTCATAATGTAGCACTCCACCCATTTCGAAAACGCATCTACAATTACGAGAAACATTTTATTATGAATTGGCCCCAGAAAATCTAAATGGACACGGGAGAAGGGCGCGGGCGGGTGCGGCCAGGGTGCGAGCGGCGCGCGCGGCGGTGCCGGGCGCAGCGCCGCGCACACGGCGCACGCGCCGCCAGCCGCTCAGGGCCGCATCCACCCCTGAACCAAACTCGGCCTCGGGCCTCAGCCTTCATCTTTACAATTCCAAAATGTGAACTGTGAAGCTCGTTCAAAATTTTGTCCCGGTATTTTGCGGAATTATGACTTTGTGCCCTCTCATTAGTATACCGTTTTCTATTGATATCTCGTTTCGGCATAAGAAATACGGTTTTAGGACTGGGTCGGTCACTTTCGTAGGCCAACCTTTCGTTACGTATTCAGACACTCGTTTAGATATCGAGTGAATAAACTCGAATTTGAGTGAGTAAACTCACCGTCATCGTTCTCATCACCAGAGCTACCTTGCCCGACGTAATTAACTTCCCTACTGGGGCACACCCTCCTCAGGTGACCCTTCCGTGAACACTTCCTGCAAGTATAACTCGCGAATCGACGCTCGGCCGCACGATGGCCGTTGTAGCCGCAGGCGGTACACGAAATGCTTCGTCCCTGGGGTTCCTTCCTGGCGGGTCCTCTTCGTTGGTCGATCTTGCAGACGGCCCCGCCGTCGTCGTCGCCGTCGGGCGGGCGCGGCCCCGGGGCGGCGGCGGCGGCGCCAGCGCGCGCAACGCACGCTCTCGGCCAGCTCGACGGCCTTCCCCAGTGTGAGGTCGTGCGTCGAGCGTGAACAGCCGGTCACGCTCGGCGCCGGCCGCCATGCCCATCACGAACCGGTCCAGTAGCGAGTCCTCCAGGTTCCGGAAGGCGCAGTGGGCGGCGAGCCCGCGCAGGCGCGCGGCCCACTGCGGGTGCGTCTCGCCGGGGCGCTGCACCGCGCCGTAGAACTTATACCTTTCGGCGAACCCGCATCGCTTCGGAGTGAAGTGATCGTCGAGGATCTGAAGGATACTCTCGAAGCTCTTCGTATCTAATTCGTCAGGTAGCGCGAGATTAGATGCCAACTGATATGTGTTCTCGCTGAGTGCGCTGAGGAGCACGGCCTTTCTCCTCACTCCCGCTTTGTCCGTTGCCTCGTCCACATTGTTCGCGATGAACCACTGGCACAGACGACTCTTGTAAATTCTCCAGTCTTGGTTCTGATGGTCGAAGTTCGTAACCGCACCAGTCGATACTCCGAACATTCCTGATTTTTTTTTTTCTTCACAAGTGGGTAAACCTCGTCGCCAATTATTATATATGTAGGTAGGAGCGGAGCTAGTGACAACACGGTGGTTAAATGCGCACTGATTTATTTCGTGAAGTAACTGGCGGTCGCAGCCGCTGCCACACATCTCCCAATGTGTGGGTAGATATATGTACACCTATATAACAGTACTTCTCCAGGCAGACTCTGCCAAGAGTCCTACCACTACAAGTAAGTACAAGAGAGATTATTATAGAGAAGTAAAGTGTCTCGAACGTGGCCTTATAGCGATAGGCTGAAGTCACATCCGCGCAAGGCCAGGCGTGTTATATTATGGTCTTGACTCTCTCCTTGTGAAAAAAGTCTACTAGTCACAGCGAAGGAAATATAAAATACCCGCTTACGCTAACTTCTACTAACTATGGTGTTATCTGTGTATGCAGATCGCTGGGCAACCTCGTGGCCGTTCAAAGCCCACGCGTCCCAAAGCTGGGCATGTTCGTGGGCCCACCGGAGCTGCCCACTGGCTACCGAGCTAGGACACAGGAGGACAAAGGTATAACTCATTTTTGAAGTGAAACTTATTAAAGCACGTTTGACTTGGGAAGGAAGCTGGTGAATGCGTTCCGAGGGCGTTACGAAAAGTGTGATCGAGCGAGGTAAACGTAAGTTGAGTGGGAGCCATAAGTGAAGACAAAAAAAGTTAGGTTATGTAAATTACTGTAAAGGTAAGAGCGAGATGTCCAATTACACATTTTCGTTCATTATTTCTTGTTCTTATAGCCAGTTACGTATCTTATATCTAAGACAGGTACAAAACAAAAGTACAACTCATTTTTGAAATAAAATTTCTTTTCGCACACTGAGCTAGGGGAGTAAGCTGGTGATTGCGTGACGAAAGCGTTACGAAAAGTGTGATCGAGCGGGGCAAACGGAAGTTGGTAGGTGAAGATATAGTAGTGTAGGCAGTATATAAGCGAAGATAGAAATAGTTACGTTTTGTATATATAACTGTAACGGCAAAATAGAGATATGTCCAAGTACACATTTTCTTTCTCTCCTGTTCTTATAGGCCGTTATGTTTTCTATATTTAAGAGACAGTGCAGAAGAAGAAGAAGTTTTACTTCAGTCACGTGGTCTAAAGTACACTTTTGTTTTATTTTATTTTGTAAACTTAAAGGAATAACGGTCCCAGAAAACAATGACCAGAAGACCTCGACGAACATCAGAAAAATATTAGCTATAGAAAGGGAACACTGAAGGGAGGTCTTTGCCCAACATTGGGGTAAAACAGACACATTCTAATAATATAAGTGGGAAAGTTTGGATATTAAAAACGCGAACGAAGAGATTTGACACCACGTTTGTGATAAGAACGTCTAGGTTGTGGAATGCGTTGCCTGAGTGGGGTTTCCCTGTTGGTTACAATCTTGGTGTCTTCAAATCGAGAGTGAATCGGTTTTTTTTCTAGGTAAACACGCTCCATCGTAGATCTCATCATCGCTTCACATCAGGCGAGATGGTGGTCAAGTGCGAACCTATTATAGTTAAAAAAAAAATTAAATGGTAGCTCAATCAAGTCGAAACGTCTGAACAGATTGGGTTGAAATTTGGATTAGAATGTAGTCTGGATTAACACATAGGCTACTTTTCGTCCCGGGAAAACAACGAGAGCGGGAATTGAGCGTGTTGTTGCTAGTTTATAATAATTAGCTGTACCCTACTGCACATCGCTGTTGAACATTTTGGCTGGATGAGACCGCAATGACCGTTGAAAAAGTAAAAAAAAAATGTTATAAGTTTGACGTCGATGTCTGTCTGTCTGTCTGTCGGTCTGTCTTTCTGTCTGTCTGTCTGTCTGTCTTTCTGTGTGTGTCTGTCTGTGGCACCGTAGAGCTCAAACGGATGGGCCGATTTCGATGCGGTTCAAATCCAAGATGGCCGCCACCACAAAATGGCGAATTATATAATATTTTTCACTACTACCTCAATATGGGTATCAAATGAAAGGGCTTGATTAGTAGAATACTTTGCACTATGACAAATTTCAAACCAAGATGGCCGCTATCACAAAATGAATTACATTTCCTTTTCACAATTCCCTTAATATGGGTATCAAATGAAAGGGCTTGACTAGTAGAATGTTCTACAGATAGCAAATCTATAGTCGGTTTCAAAATTTTTAAGTTCTTGTGTTCAGGAAAGGAAAAACATAGAATACAAAAATTACTTAAACATTGAGTTACGTTATATGGTTTAAGAAAAAACAGAATTATTGATATCACCACTTAAATTAGGATGATGACTGGTTCAAAAATACACCATTCTAATTATAGCCAGCTGGATTATGTAAAAATAAGGGACACATATTGCTTTGGTTATCAAAAAATATCGATAAAGATATCGTTCTAGTGGAGTTGGTCACTTCTACATAAAAAACAAATATACATATAAGATTACGTAACGTCACGTCAAAAATATGTGTACAATTTTTTTAATAATCTGATTACTTAATTAGTCTTTTGTAATCACCATGGCCGATTATAGATGAGCGATAGAGCCAAAAGTCCGGAACAAAAAAAAACTGCAATATGTAATAAATGATTCCAGCAGCGAGTGAGTCGAGTGAAGGAAGTTCTGACGGAGAGACCAGGAGACCCAGGCCGCTGCCGCCGCCGCCGCATCATGAGCCCACTCACAAGGTACGGACCACAATCACTTGAACCTTTTAGTCTAAGATCCACCTATACAACGACCTTCACCGAGCTGTTTATTGGATGAAAAGTGTTTAATATGTAATTTAATATGCCAACAAATATATTGCAAATGGGTTGCCTAAAAATTTCAGTCCAGAATATGATTAATTAACAATAAATATTTTTTTTAAATATTTCACTTAAATTGATTGAATTTTAGAAAAAACTATATAACATAACTCGAATAACTAACAGACGTCGACGTCAAACTTATAACACCCATATTTCTGTTCGGGGGTTAAAAAAATTATATGCAGAAAATGTATGTGTATTTTTTTCGAATCCTGTATCTTTTTAGGCTCACATGATTAATGAAAGACATCTTAGAGGTCATTTACCTACTTATTTAAAAAACCCTATAGTCAACCTAACAGTCATCCTACACAATAACATACAGATATATGTATATTTTGCAACACAATTCCAATAACAGCAAACAGCTTCGTTCGGGGTCTATCTATCGCTTACGGAGAACGTTCTTACTTTGAAATAGAAATACATTTTATTGCTTAAAACCGTATACATTGATGGTGTTACAAAAGCTTAGTATCAACAGTTTATCCTAACGGACGTGCAACATATAATAGTTGTGCCTTATAATTAAGAAGGTGATATTTAGA
This sequence comes from Ectropis grisescens, assembly GCA_017562165.1. Lineage (NCBI taxonomy): Eukaryota > Metazoa > Arthropoda > Insecta > Lepidoptera > Geometridae > Ectropis > Ectropis grisescens. The sequence goes on along the minus strand of CM029793.1, from coordinate 12,711,713 downwards.
TAGAGAATAGTTAAGTGAGTACATAGGTACTTAGTGAGGACATAGGTACTTTTCTTATTATCTATTAAACACCTTCACAAAACAAATGATTTAATTCAGGCTTAGTGACATTTTACAAAGTAGGTATAAACATCAATTACAGTTAAATTAGTCTTCTCAATACTTATTTTTTATGTGAATAGCTGCAGTAAATGTATAATATTCTTCCAAGTCGTAAAAAGTTTTATCACCGAGTCAATTTTTCAGTGTGTTTTTGAAAATACTGTTTGAGGTTATAGATTTTATGTAGTGTATGTTGGTGGGCTGTTGAATATTTTTATAGATGTGTTAAATGCGCTTTTGTGAAACATTGCATTGCTTGCTCTCTTTTCATTTCGCTTGAAAATTTAAAGACAGCAATAGCAAGGCCAAAGCCGTTTTAGTTGGCGGTAAAAGAGCAAGAGTTGTGGAACGTCAGCCATGATACGGTGTGATTCGTTCGTCAGATAATGTCGGCGGATTACCCGTCGTCGGCGCAGGACAACTCGTCGTCGAGCGCGGCCGACTCGCGTCGTCGGCACCATCCCTTCAGCAAACACGACCGCAGGCACAAGGTGACTCCTACATATACTTCATACATACTTCTATACTAATACAGTAGAACCTCGATAACCCAAACCTCGGTAACTTAAAAACCTCTATAAATTCAAAAAATAATTTGTTCCCTTCCCACCAGAGCCCAAAACCAAAGCCCTTGATAACTTAAAACCTCTATAACTTAAAATGTTTTTTGTTTCCCTTGAACCTTAACTTATCGAGGTTCTACTGTTTTATAAAGTTGAAGATTTTCTTTGTTTGAACGCTAGTATTTCGGTACTACTGGTCCGGGTTGCCAGCCGGTGTGCAGGATCAAGGAATGACCTGTAAACTCTAGACTTAATCATTACCCTCTATACCGGTATATATCAATATTTGCGTTGCGTTGCGATTATACGTAGTATAGAACGGACACTTTTGAACCTCCCGCAAATAGGAGCGAAAAAAATAACAATACGTCCAGTCTAATAGATATTTTGTATGAAATAACTATTTGCTATTTAAATTGAAACGTTTTTTTTATCTTCATTCAGGAATTCTCCAAAAGCAAAGATAAGAAGAATTCTTCTCAGCAGATTACGAATACTCAGTCGGCACAAAATTGGGGACCGCAGGTAAGAATAATTATTACAAATTCACCATTAGGTTAGATTCGTAATTTCTTTCTCAGTAAAATAAAATCAGAAGCTACTGGGGCATTCACAACTTCGATATTTGGTTAAAATTACGATAAAATCATAGGAAATTATTTAGATATTTTTTTTTTGTTAGTCATTTCTTTAAGTGCACTGCTTATTTATTAATTAACTAAAACGGGCGTACAGACCAATTTTAGTTAACCAAAACATCAAATAATGTAATATATCATGCATCTCATTTACATGTCCACTGACTTAAATTCAGTATGCACAATTGTACAATTTACTGCTTATGTTTGTTCAAAATGTAATTATATACTTAATACATAGGTTCCTCACTTTCGCAGGGTGCCCACGGCGTGCCGTTGTTCGTGGAGAAATGCGTCGAGTTCATAGAACGCGAAGGCCTCGGCTCCGAAGGCCTGTACAGAGTTCCCGGGAACCGAGCGCACGTCGATATGCTCTTCAATAAGTTCAACGAAGGTATGACAAGATTTTGAGCAGGAGTGGTTGAGACATGTTCTTGTGTGGTTGAGACGTGTTTCGGTGTGGTTGAGACATGTTGTGGTGTAATTGACACATGTTCTGGCGTGGTTGAGACTTATTCTGTTGTGGTTGAGACATATTCTGGTGTGGTTGAGACATATTCTGGTGTGGTTGAGAAATATTCTGGCGTGGTTGAGACGTGTTCTAACCTGGTTGATTCTGATTTTTTTACCGAATGGAATTCTTAAGATAATTTTATAATTCAGCCTCAGTTCGAACTCATAGGATAGACGGGAAATGCAGAAAACAAGTAAAATATCAAATAAACTAAGGCATCAACATTTGTTGACATGTTGCATAGCCCGGCCGGGCCTTTAGTATCAATAAACGAAGTAATCGACATTTTTGGATTTCAGATCCGAACGTAGATTTCTACGCACTAGATATCCCCGTGAACGCGGTAGCGACCGCTCTCAAGGACTTCTTCTCCAAAAAGTTGCCGCCGTTGCTCGATGACGACAGTATGGCTAAACTAGAGGATATCGCCAGTAAGTAATAGTAGAATTTCGCTAGTTGTAGGAGTTACCCAGGGGGATCCACCCCTGCCCGATATATTTATACCGAGCTGTGATGTACATGATTGTACGGCATAGTGCTGTTATGGACGGTTTCAGACTAGTGGTGTTTCGGTCTATAAAAGCTCCTTTTAAGAATTTCATGCAATACGTAAGCGAGTAAGTTCGTCTATATTGCGCAGTACAATTAATCGTAGAAGCTGTAAAAAGTTGTTAGTTGAAAAGTTACATATAGGGTTGAGTTTTTCAGAGGATGCAATGTTGTTTTTTGATGTAATAAAATTGCGCCCTTTGAAAAATGCACGTTTAGGCCTAAAAAATGTAACATTTCAATGGACTTAAGAAACTCTATAGTCAGTGGTTATCCACGGAATGACACTAGTTCGAACTGAACCGGACACACGCACATTCGCTTTCTTGAAGTCCAAAATATTATGACGCTTCATAGAAGCCGACGACATGAAAGCCGAGTATTTAAACATGAAATGAAACGCTACTCTGGAATCGTTCTTAGTATTAACATTACATTGTGTTTTTTTAGTTCTTTTGATTAGCCTAACGTTTCGTTTAATTGGATTAGAAGAAGAAAATTATCTCGGTAAAAAAGTAAACTTTATGTTAATTCAGTTGATTGCAAAACGTGTCGAATTGTGGTATTTAATATGATATCACAATTGCATAAAAATGTGAAATATGTGTTATAGTTTCTAACGACTCCAGAGAATTTTGAAAAATTAGAACTATTTCTTTGTTTTCCTACCTTTTATATATTTAATGGAATGTAATAGAGTTGTGCTGTTTCTGAAAGAAGTATTGCACAATGTGCAATTGTTGACAATTTGTTGCACAATGTGCAATTTCTAGCGTATTGTGTTATTGACGCTCCGCCATTTCGGACTCTTTTCAGAGTCGGGGCTCGCGGGTAGACTAAGATCTCAGCCTCCCGACAGTAAGTACTGTCGAACCGTAGCTTTAGCTCAGTCTAACGCCTTACATTAACACACACGCGCCATCTTGCGGTATTATAAGAGTTATTAAAAGCTTTACTAACCCAACTAACAGCTTAGTTTATTAAGTCAACTCCACTAAGGTCGTTAAAATATAACTGTTTGGTTTAATTTTTTAATCATCGATTTGTTTTTTATTTCCAATTTATATAAAGTAATATTTTTCAAAAATGTGTATGCAGTAAGTATTCTTCTATGGGGAAAACGAAATCAGATAATGTTACTGTGGGATCGGTCTAATTCAAATGGGGGTTGCCAGCACTGACGTTCAGCTTGGAGTACTACTCAGTCTAGTTCTTTGTACAACCAAAGTACTTCCAATCACTTTGTTTGGATTTTAAGAACGTCAACCATAGAACTGTTGCGTTTTTTATATAGCTGAAAAAGACGACACCATGTTATATGCCTTTTGTCAACCTAACCTTACTAATAAAATACTTTAACAAATTGAGTAAAACTAACAATGGGATTGTAGATACACTCTCTGTGAATATATCATCAACCATACTAAAATTTGGAACCTTCTTCAAAGTTCTCCGGTTCAAGGTGTCGGTATCAAATAATGTTTAGAGGGTTCTTTCCCTGACGTGGTTCACTATGTTGACATGTGTGTACGCACCTTAAATTTATAATCAGAATATAACATCAGAATAACTATAATTAGACAGGGTCACTGCTAATTAACCTGCATTCATTTAAGAACATATTCTGTATATTTGAACAAACTACTCTTGTTTCATTACAACTTTTGCTAAAATTCATTACATGACCCAAAAAAAAAATTTTGTTCTCTCTAACACTGTCTCTATTCTCGTCCCACTTCACTTCATTTATTGAGTATTAAAGAGTGCGAGCGCTCTTGTTACAAAAAGATGTTTAAGACCGAGCAAATTTTTTTATACGAATTTATAAATACCATATTACCAAACTGGGGACATATTTAATGTACTTAATTTTAAAAGAATGCAGCCTGATTACCAATAATCCTGGGAAGTATACATAAAATTGTGATGAAGAGAAGTTTAGGTCTTCATGTAGTCTCGGACAGTAACGTCACGGCAGCTCGTAATTAAAAAGCAATAAAATGTTCTGGAACAATTTTTAATTGTAGATTTTTTTTGCGTAACATGTCACATTATTATAGTGTGACATGTCACAAAGACAAAGCGTAACATGTCATAGTATGAGTAACAACACATTAAAATAGTATAGAAAGACATGCCGTGATAACATAGTGTAACACACCATGTTAACTTAAAGGAAAATTCCATCTTAACATAGTGTAACATGCCGTGATAACATAGTGTAACACACCATGTTAACATAAAGGAAAATTCCATCTTAACATAGTGTAACATGCCGTGATAACATAGTGTAACACACCATGCTAACATAAAAGAAAATGCCATGTTAACATAGTGTAAAATGCCATCTTAACATAGTGTAACATGCCGTGATAACATAGTGTAACATGCCGTGATAACATAGTGTAACATGCCGTGATAACATAGTGTAACACACCATGCTAACATAAAAGAAAATGCCATGTTAACATAGTGTAAAATGCCATCTTAACATAGTGTAACATGCTGTGACAACATAGTGTAACACATTAAGTGAACTTAGTTGTTTAACATACTATGTTCCCAAAGTGTATCATGCCGTATTAATATACTGTAACACACCATGTTAACATAGTGGAAAATGCCATGTTAACATAGTGAAACATGCCGTGATGACAGGGTAACACGTTAAATTAACTTAGTGGTTTAACATACTATGTTCACAAAGTGTACCATGCCGTATTAACGTAGTGTAACATATCATGTTAACATCGTGTAACATGGTGTACCATATCACGCTAACATAGTGTAACATAGTAACGTAACGTTTTGTACAGCGATGCGCGGTTGCATGGCAGGCGGTGTCGAGCTCAAGGATCGCAGCGTGCGCGTGCTCGCGTTACGCTCGCTGTTACACACGGCGTTACAGCCGCGAGCGAGGGCCACGCTCGACTTTCTACTCGACCACTTTGCAAGGTAAACAATGAATAACACATTTCTACAAAATTGTATTTCTCCCTGTGTGTATATTTCTGTTTTTAAGTATACTGCTAATTATCTATACACAAGAATACTTTGATTTTGTGCTAGTATTAAATGTTGTTGTCATATTCTCTAATGTCTAAGTTTATATTTATATGAACATGTACATATGACATGGATTTCATGTACGTGAGCGTTCGTATAATTGACATAAGTTCAACATACGTAGGCATATCACACAACAACTCACTGTATTTTTCTTATAGTAGATGGATAAGTCTTTATTGCACTAAATTAAAACAAAACTTCTTATGAAAAAGAAAACATAACTAAAAATCTTTGAAACAATTTGCAAACAAGTATAGCAAGAGTTTAACGTACGTAGGCGTTTAAATGAATGAACCGAATAATTTTGTTTATCGTTCACACCATTAATAAATAAATAAATAATAAATATTGGTAGACAATTCACACACAACAGCATCTGACCCCAAACTAAGCAAAGCTTGTACTATGGCGGCCAGATAGCTGATATAATACTTATATAGTTTTAAATACATACTTATTATACATAGAAACACCCAGACACAGTGCAAATATTTAAGAATAATAATCTTTATTGACAAAAAACACACACAAGATACATTAATACATTTCAACATAATTAGAATTTGAAATTTGAATTCATCACACAGATATTTGCACTGGATGGGAATCGAACCCACGGCCCTCGGCTTCGCAGGCAGAGCTACTACCCAGAAAGCCACAAGGCCAGCCGATAAAAAACGATGCATATAATTTAGGAAAAGCGTAAGATTACTGCAACAAATGGCGGTCTTATCACTGAAAGCGATTTCTTGAGTGTAAAATGAGATTAACGTTTTTAACCCGCGACCAAAAGGGGGATGCTGTAAGTTTGACGTCGATGTCTCTCTCTTCACTATGGGTATGAAATGAAAGGGTTGGACTAGTAGAATAACATGACGAATTTCAAATACAAGATGGCTGCCATCACAAAACTGCGAATTAAACTTTATTCACTACCCCTTCAATATAAATAAATAGACAGATATTGATGGACAATTGACACAAAACACCACCACAATATGGGTATCAAATGAAAGGTAATCGAATACAAATTTCACATCCAAGGTAGTTGTAGGTAAATCAATGTTTTAAATTTCGTTTTTGTTCCTTTATCAGGGTGGCAGACAACTCAAAGTTGAACTCCATGGACAGCAAGAACTTGGCGATCTGCTGGTGGCCCACCCTGCTGCCGGTCTCGTTCTCCGACATGGGCCGCTTCGAGATGACCCGCCCGTACCTGGAGGACATCGTGCAGACCATGATCGACCAGCACCCCTTCCTGTTCCGCGGCCGGGAGGCTTTTGTCATGGTGTGAGATACCACCGGTGAGGGGTGTTCAAGTTAAAAGTTCTTTTAGGGAAATCTTCTAGGTTCACATGTTGATGGAGAGGAGTAGCTTCGGAGCGGCAGCGGAGCGAGACTTGCGCATTTTTTGAAGTGAAAACTTTTGGCGCGCCACAGGCAAATTTTTCGTGGGCTGTGAATTGAATTCTAGCGTCACGCGTCACGGTAATAATAAGAAATATTCGGGTAAACTTGAGACCATGGCCATTGGCCATCTAGCATTTCCATTGGCCATCTAAAAATCTAGATGACCATGGTCATGGCCACGCTCTCCGGTATCACCAGCGTAGTTTCCAAAGTGAGCTATCAAATACTGAGTTGTAAGTTTTCACTTTTACCGGCAGTTCCTATGACTGCCAATTTTGTTGGTCCGCATAGCCCTGTTTAAATGTTTCATTAGTAAATCTTTCAATTTATTGAGATTTCACCTTTCCCTTTCAGGCCCCACGATGCGGGTGGCATTTGTGATGGACGACGTGTGACGTCACCGTGACGTCATGGACTAAGCCGCGGTAGATCTGCGTCGAAAGTGGCGCCAACAAGTGAAGTAGCTATCGTGACTAGTTGTAAGTTTGGCTATTTGTAACCGAGCGGTTTTGTACTCTAACCGCTAAGGGATACGGTCCATAATGCTATGGGCTGTTTATGACTGTTTCAATAATATGCAAGCTATCGTTGTTCTAAAGTAGGATTTTAGTATTAAGACGTTTTTTGAGTGATTTTTTTAGTTAAAAATTGTGGAAGAATGTTAGTGAAGAAATGCTGTCAATCTATTTGAGCCCAGTATAAGTAGACCCCCGTAAACTTAACGCCCACAGCTAGAAAGGGGTCAACTTATAGTGGACTTTAAAGCGATTTGTAGTTGCGTGCAGCGGAATAGCGATATGAACTATTGCATGTTTTAGAAAAAAAAAAACAAAAGAAAGATACTAAAAATCTTCATAGATCATAAAAGAAAAGATTTTGTATTTGGAATGGATTTCTTTAGTAATTAATTTCAAAATAATGCAATGAAATTAAGGTTTGCTGAAAGCAAATAATTGTACGTCCTTGTATGTGGTAGGAAATGCTATGAAACTAATACGTTGCGGTCGAAATAATGAGGCTTTGTTTATGTGTAGATATATTTTGTCTAAATTCTGTAACGAAATTTGAAAAGAGAATATATTTAATATAAACGTTTAGTTTTGTCCTAGAATTGAGCTTCTTTTAAACGATTTTTAAATATCACTATATAATTAATGAGAGCGAAAGAGGGATGCATTTCCTTCTCTTTATTTTAACGGCAACTTGGTATACTGTCTGTTTTGTTAATGTAAATCGAAATGTATGAATACTTGTAAATTCTCTTCCATTGTCTCTCTCTAGAGCTTTTCTCTTGAAAATTTTTAATCGTTTTCACTAAACTCTTTTTCATATCACAATAATTAAGTGGCGTTTCTTTATTTATTTTTAAATTAAACTTTCGATAAATTAAAAAAAAAATACATTGATTGGATTATTTCCGTATCACTTTAATTTAAAGATTAGTAGGAGAATAAAAGGGCAGAAAAACTTATAAATTTATATTCGACACCCGTGCTTTATTTATGCATTTTAGAAAATGAAATTTAAAATTAAAACACAAACATACCTTTCGTTTTCATTTGTAAGTACAGTATTTTTGAATACGAAGATATCGTATTTTGTAATAATTGTAAGTTTGGGAACTGCACAAAAAAGTATTTAACGCGAATAAAAAAAAGGATTAATATTAAGTATTATTGGGATATTTAACGTCTATATTTGTATTTAATGGCAACACCACGTAATGAGCACATTCCGTTCAGTCGAAATATTAATTATGAATTAATTGTTAGTTAGTGATTAATAATGTAATGTTAATAATAAAATAGATATTCGCGTACCCCATCATTTAAAAGATGTATTTAATTAGAATCGATGTTGGCTTTTGTGCTATTTTGACGGACCTCGAAAAAGAGATTTTATGTTTGGCTGTACGTTTTTTTATAAATTAAATTACGTGTATTCTGATGTACTACTAAAAGTTTCTCAAAACTTACACTTCTTCGTATTATTTTCAATTTCCGTCAAAAATAATGGAAGAACTAGATATTATTGCAGTGTGACAAATATCATTACTTTGATTATATAGTCATAACTCAAAAGATTTGTTTAGTTAATTTTGTATGACTGCTATATATAATAAATACTAAAACTCTTTTAAAAGCCACAAGAACAGTAAATAAATTTCAAAAGAAAACATACTAATATCCAAGCATCTTAATTGACGGCCTTATCGCTTAGAATCTATATCAAGTTTTTTGTAACACTTAGGTCCACGTTTGACCACCAACTTGTCTCATAGTAAACGAATGTGTGACACACTAATCTAAAGTTGATTTTTGGTCCAATTTAAATCGAATCTATTTAGATCGGCATGATCACGTCACTATGGTTCCGGGATTGGAATAAAACAACTATTTAACTGGTAGCACTTATATTTATTATCTATACCTATTTTATTTATTTGAAAATGAAGGATATGACGATTGGCTTTGGCTAGTTAAATTAAACGCAGAGTGCATGATTGCATGTCATTTCGCTGTGTAAATGATTTCTTGCAATATTTCCATGATCTGTGCTTTAATCACAAAAATCGAATTCTCTTATGTATAAGTTTAATATCTTATGACAAGTGTAACGTTTTGTGAAACGTAATTAGGTCAAGTACGAATACTGTCGTTTTGGTTAGGCTGAATCCAATCGAGCTTAGATTTTCTAGTAGACATCAGTTCCAAAATTGTCCCTTTGAAATTTAAGCTGTTTACTGATAAAAAGTTTTGCATTTGATCGCTGCTTATTTTACAGGCCACAGTTTATGCTTTTGTATTACGGAAGTGGAGTCAAACCATTACGTTCCAGTCGTTTTCTGAGAAAAATTATTAGTGAAATTCTAAATGGCTATTTATTTTAATAGCTATTCGAAACAAGCACACTCATTTTTAATATGAGCAGAATACAAATGGAAATACATAATATGACTTATAAACGGTAACGTTAATACAGCGTTTTCTACAGGAAGAACATCCGTATTTTTCATAAATTTCATAGTGTTTAAACGAACTTAAAGGAGACCTGTATTCGTAATTTTTCTAATGAAAGGTGTGGACGATATTTTTGTGGATTATTTTCGGTGCAGCTTTGCAAAGTGTAGCCAAGTTATTAATACTTAAATGTTATATTTATTTGAACTCGAAGTGTGATCAATTTAGATCATAGTTATAAAACTTATAAATGCTTAGCAAGGATATTTTTTTGTAAATGGACCCATGGCAGTTGATTTCAGATGGCTACTTGCCCAATGAAATTTGGGCTTTACTAACACAATAAAAACCTAAACTTTTTAAGTATACTTACGCAGAAACCTGAACATACCTGAAAGCGTATGTACATATACGAAGCATATTCACAGAATTAAAATATTTGTACTGTGTCGGTGTGTTTCTATGTATAATAAGTATGTATTTACAACTGTATAAGTATTATATCAGCTATCTAGCTGCCATATGACAAGCTTTGCTTTGTTTGGGGTTGGATGGTGTTGTGTGAATTGTCCACCAATATTTATATTTATTTATTTAGAATATCTAAAGTCATACATTTATTCAGTGATGCCATTCTACGGTTTTATCTAGTTGTTGTGCGATTCCTGTGTGGTATCTGTCACACCACCTCTAACAAATTTCAAAATGTCTTTTAGATAATTTGATCACACTTCTTATGTTTCGCGCATAATGGCCTATGTTGTAATTTAAGTATATCTGTCTAGAATACCACAGTATTGTGTGAAAATGTAATTATTGTTCGTTCGTATATCTGGATGTATATTTGTTGATGTCATTTAACCCAGGCAATTTCCGCATACAATGTTTAGCTACATATTTTAGTCTGTAAAATGTCTTACGTAAATTATTTGGTCTGCAAACAAAACTCCTTGAAATTTGAACAGTTAGGTAGACCATTATAACATGACCTCAAAACTCGCTAAGCTATGGCGTAATCGCAGGTCACGTTATACTGGAGTGTATTTCCTATGTAGGTCATGAGATCAGCCGTCATCTTTCAAAGAGTATTTATTTAACAGGCGTTATAATAGGTGTATAGAAATGGTCATTTTAAATTGTACCCTCTAAGATGTAGTATTATTTTTGTTCATTGCGCCCTGGTAATTTTTTGTTATGTTATTAGGCAGCTAATTTTTACAATGAAGGCTTTTAGATTTAAACTGCACTTAGTATAGTTGTTTTAGTTTACAAAATTTTTTAGTTTTTTAGACATTGTCAGTATAATTTTATTTTTGAATTTAATTTTGTTGTATAAAAAATTTTCTACCACAGAGTCGCTATTTCGATAACGAGTTTGATAGTTTGACAACTAACTGCTTTTAATTTCAGTATTTAGTAGGAAAAACATATTTCTGTTGTATTTTACATAAACCTTTGTATAGTTTATTTTGTGTGCAATTATATACCCTAGCCGCTTGAATATAAGATTGATATTATTTCGATATTTCGCAAAAGCAATTTATAAGCATACGTACTTTGCAAATCGATGTAACTATTTAAGTATATTTAATATATTAGATGTCTCCATTAAGCTTAGACGTAACGTATATTTACTGTAAGTTTTTATTGATATGGTAACGTCATATATCACTGTCTCTTTCCCGCGCACGCACGTGGACGCAGCGCTGCGTGCGTGCGAGAGAGACGCAAAATATCATGTCCATTAGGGGAATGATGTAAGTGGAATTTTTTATATTTTACTATGAATCGAAAAAGACATAGAGCCTACCTGTGTTTAAATTTTTTATTTTTATATAGAGTTTTTTCGCTTTTCTTGAAGATCTCACGTGAAATGATTATATTGATTTACCTAATCGAAACTTCCCCTAATGTTTTATAAAAAATAAATGCAATTTTTCTATTATAATATTTGATGTAAATATTGTACATTCGTTCAATTTATTTTTTATTTATTTATTGAGATTTTTTTATCAGAGTTTTTAAACGTTTTATTTTGTTAATTTTTGCATTATGATTTGTATTTTCTTAATTTCTAATCGTCCATCGTTTTTCCGTTGTTTTGTAAAAGTGCCATTTGTTTTTTTTTGGAAACTCGCGGTGATTTCAATGATTCCTAAATAATGTACTTTTTATAAATTCTCGTAAGTGTTGCGTTGTTCTTATGTTTTTAAAATTCCGTAGGTTCTCGAATGTTCTATTGTAGAATCAATGTACGCTTGGCCGGTTGGCGCGCCGACGTCCGCTATGCGATTTTGGTGTTGATGACGCTAGATATCGTATGTCATAAGGTCGCGTTTCGCTTGTATAGCGTTAAGATTTGGAGTGAGATTACGATGAAGAGTTCCATTAGGTGTGTATATTATTGATTGCGATTGAGATCAATCTACGAAGCTATGGAAATTAGAATGTTCTATGTAAGTTCTCTGATCTGTGTTAAGACGGACAGAGATAGTGAGTTTAGGGTCTCTTTCTATATAGAGTAAGGTTAACACTGTGAAAGTCGGTTAAGGTGCTTTGAATTCATTAAAAAAATAACTAGGTTACTAATGGAAATATCGACTCTGAAAAATAAACAATATTTCAAAAAAATATTAAATACCTATAGAAGTCAAACACATATCTTAACTTTTTTTTTTTCGAGGTTGTCCTCTTAGTTAAATTTGGTCATTATCATGATATAACGTGTTCTTATCGCCTTCAACAGCGTTTCCCTTACTTTGTGTCTCTACGGCCTAAATTGTTTATGTCTTTATATTGGTTTCAAGAAAAATTAATCTGTAATTTTAAGTGAAATAAAAGATAGAGGAGTTAGCATTGGCATAAAGCAAATTAGGCTGTAGAAACGCGGGTATTCGTTATATCATCTATCCCATGTATGGTATACGGTTATTGAACGATCAATAAAAACGTATCACACAATGATAGGAATCCATTGCGACAAATTAACCTGCTTCTGTTACAGTAAAACCTCGTTAAGTCCAAGGGAAACAAAAAATACTTTAAGTTATAGAGGTTTTAAATTATCAAGGGTTTTGGTTTTGGACTCTGATGGGAAAGGAACATAAGGTTCTACTGTATATACCACGACCACGTTATTGCTTCATTTCGCCTTCACGAAAACAAACATGTCTTCGGAACGGCATTTCGTGTCCACATTTTATAATTTCATAGTCAATGATTCTAGTATTTTTCCCTTTTCTTTAGTTACCCACAAGGCAGAGACGCAAAGGCGTGTGCCTGATGTAAAAACAGTTTAATCCCACAACAACACTTTGCCACGCAATTGTTTGAGCATGGAGATTTCAAATCACTGCCTAGTACTGCCACTAGACATATTGATATATAGGTATTATGTCAGATTCTTAAAAGTGCTGTGTCATATCCTTCATTCATTGTTTAAGGCCACCATAGTTATTGACTGCGATAATATTATAGTTGTGGTATATTTACAGTGGTTACATGGTGCAAAGAGTTCCCGATATTTAAACTCAGTTTCATGCACCGCGTTCACGGGTAAACTATGTAGGTACTTTCACGATTGCTCACTGTTTTGTGAAACTATTTTTGGAATAACGGGGACTCGGTCTGGTATTATCCATAATACCAAATAACCACTGTAAATATACCATAATTAAAAATACCAGTAAACAACCTGATAGTAGTTTTAAACAATGACTGACGTATCTGACATACAACACTCACAAGAAACTGGCATATCTGTATGTCAGATTCTCGGAAGTCTACGACTACGACTGTGAAATCTAAATGGATTAAAATCATTGTAACTACGAGTATCGTCAACTCTTGTGATGTTGCGGGGTTTTCATAAGTCGACGTTAGCGCTTACTATCAGGCTTACTAAACATCTTGTTGAAAAATGATTAAAAAGATTTAAATCATCAATTAGCCTATTAAATATTCTTCCGCTGATGGAAATAGGCTTCTCCTAACAATGTTGGTTTTACCATCACGTAGTATTGTTTGTATTACTGCGTTCCAGTTTCAAGGGCAGTGATCCCTGAAAAAATATAGGGAAATCGATAAATCATCTTATATCTGTGGGTGACGAGCGCATTGCAGTGATAGGTAGTACTTTGAATTCATGTTAAAAAAAGCTGTTTAACACCACAGTGTTGTAATGGGGAATCATATTGCTCAAAAATACCGTAGTAAAGAATTTGTGACATACGAATTTGTAATTCGAAGAAATCTCGTATAATTTATACTAATTTTGTCCTGAATCTGTGCTACATTTCCCCTTTTTCATCAATTTCCTAAATGCTCTTCCTATAATAAGTGCTAGATGTATATTTGTCTCGTAGTGATGAATGTTGTGATATGTCGGGGATGCGCGCACGCAGCGGACGTCGGCCCGTCAGCGAGGTGTATCAATTTTGCTATGCATCTCAATTACTGTAAACACAGTTCAAAGGAATGTGTCATATTTTATAATAAATAACCATCTATGTAATGATGTTGTCTTTTATTTACACCTTCCTTGTTAGATTTGTTAGATCAGGCTACTGATTCTGAACGCACTCCGAACAACTTCGGAATTACAATCCTTGTCTCTGTCATTTTAAACGGATAAGACAAGGATCAAGATGCTCGATTCCGTGACGAGATCTATCGGGCTGGTTCAGAATCGCAACGCCGGGTATTCACAACGCAATCTGATTGATTCGGGCTCGTAATTTGACTGGCCTCGTGGCTTAGTGGGTAGTAACTCTGCCTGCGAAGCCGGGAGTCGTGGGTTCGATTCCTACTCAGTGTAAATATTTGTGTGATGAATTCAAAAATTTGCACTGTGTCTGGGTGTTTCTATGTATAATAAGTATGTATTTACAACTATATGAGTATTATATAAGTTATCTGGCCGCCATATTACAAGCTTTGCTAAGTTTGGGGTCAGATGGTGTTGTGTGTGAATTGTCCACCAATATTTATATTTATTTATTTATTGACAAACCTTGGCTCTGTCTGTTATGAACGGATAAAGATAAGAGATTTTATTCCGTGTCTTGGAATACCGATTGCATTGTTGATAAACGTGATAAACTTGTGCCTCCGGGATGTATTGGCCATAATGCCAAAATATTTTTAATCGATTATTTTTCTAAATAAGAAATATTTTCACGATAGTTAACTTTCGGGAGCGCGTTGAAATGTTTTTAAAAACTAATTTAAATAAAACTAACTACGTCTAGATGAGCCGAAGAGTATATTGAGACTGAATTTGCTTATTACAATGAGGCTTAAAGAAAACTTATAATCTAACCCAGTGCCGGATTAAGCCAGCGCGGGGCCTGTTGCAATTTCTGTAAAGGGGCCCTTGGTTTGCTTAAGTTTAGGAAGGGAAGGGTCAAGTTATGCCAGATATTTTCGCTACATATTTACAGTCAGACAGACGTCGGAGCGCGGGGCCCGTAACATTTGCTACTCTTGCTATATGGCTAATCCGCCACTGATCTAACCCAGACGCAACTATGCATTTCTGGGTGGCATGGCGTGATGTCGCCCGATACTGCGTAGGCGCAAACGCTAGGTCAGCAACTTGTGCAGGTTCGCGGGAACATAACGCCTTCCCCCTCAGACCCGAAGTTATTGGAAAAGGATTTTCTATATAACTTCGCTGCAAAAATTTTTTTTATCCTATTTATGTTACTATATGTATCTACTATACTCTAACTTATTACTAATGTTGTCTCTACAATACGCAATTCCAATACTTGAAAAGGGTGAGTAGAGGCAACGAGCTTATTGTTTAACTTAAGTATGTAGTAAAATTGGATTTGAGTTTACATTTTGAGGGTCGTTTACATTAGTATTGTTTTTACATAATTTTCGAACAAGTGGTATAAACTTTTTCCAAATGAGGTACGCCAAGCATGACGATAACACTATATAGAGAACATTTGTGGCTATGCCAAGGCTTTTCACTTCACTTAAATTTGGAACACTTTTCACACTCTTTTTTAAAAGGTAGTTGAGGTGCTGCACTTCGTCTAGGTTGATATCTTGCAGGTTCAGCTTCTTTTGTGATATTCTCTGGTAAGGCAGGTAAGTTCACAATAGGTAAATGGCTGTAGGAATTTCCCAATTCACGGAAATGGTTCGCTCGTAGACGAAGAGCATCAATTATAACATCACACGGTTTCTGGATTGTAATGAGGTATGTTCCTCTCAATGGCTCTTGGGTGACGTCATCGTCACATTTTTGAGTGAGTACCTTTTTATATTTGGAGAATATAATCCAGCTGTTATCTGAAATTCTCTGGACCTTTAAATCTTCTGTAGTAATTCGTTGCGCAATACATTTTGAGGGGTGTTGTTGGTACTGCATCAATTGTTCAACGCAGGTTTCCCTGGAGTAGGGGGCAATGTCGTTCTCGGAGCACAAATATTCCTTGGCAGTTATCTCTTTGCATTTTTGGGCAATTGGGCGATATCTTTTCTCATCCTGGAGTAAATAAGGATATTGGGGAATAATGGTGTAGGTATCGGTAGTAGAGTGGTTGAGCATGGGTAGTGGGTACAATTTATAATATACATAGCATTCCTGTTCTACGAGTGGTACATCGATAATAAATCTTATGCTACTATCCTTAAGGTAAGTTTTGACAGAAAATGTTTCCTCTAAATTAATCAAATTCTGGTCATTTACTGGATACATGAGGTTGCCGTATGTACTTATATCTTTCAACAACTTTAGGATTTCTACAGAGTCTATTACAGTTTTGTGTAGTACTGAAACCTTGCTGAGGGCTAAAGTCGTCTTGTACATCGCTGAGTTTTGTCGAAATAGAGCGGAAGTTACTTATAAAAAGATTGAATACATTTATAATGTGGAAAATTACAAGGTCATCATTATCTCTAGATTTTAAAAACTGTTCTATTTTGTTAAGTCTGTCATTCAATATTTTTGTATTTTCGTTTACAATTTTAGATGAGTTTACTATGTGATCCAGCATTTCAGAAATAATAGTAATTTTACTAGAAACGGCTTGTTAACGGGTTTTTGTGTCCGTTATCAGTTGTTCAAAATGGATGGCGTCGTCGTTGTCTAGATTTCCTGTTACCACTTTAATTAAGGAACCTAGAGGGTTAATAAGGCCGCGTTTTACCCGCTTAGTTGGCCTTAGTTGCCCTAATTTCTCTACAGCCTCGTCGCGGATGTAGTTT
This sequence comes from Ectropis grisescens, assembly GCA_017562165.1. NCBI lineage: Eukaryota > Metazoa > Arthropoda > Insecta > Lepidoptera > Geometridae > Ectropis > Ectropis grisescens. The sequence continues at coordinate 12,694,684 of CM029793.1, read as the reverse complement.
ATTTGGGACTGGAAGTCTTTTAAGTTACTGACAAGAGAAGAAGCATTTTTAGAAGACGATAGTTTGGCACAAAATTTAGAGTACTGTTGCGAATTGAACTGTAAATCGGATGCTATGCCTTTCAGATCTATGGTTTTATTATAGACCAGCTGTCGTACTGTACAAAAAGCACGGCCTTGTTTTACTGGGAGAAGACCTGGGTTTTCATTTACTTCTTGAAGTTGTAGGCCCTGGCTCAGGAACCCTCGGGTTTGCATTATCCATATCACCACCGCCAGGAGGGGGCGCCACCTGCGGAGGGCGTTTTATATTTTTAACTGGTACTTTAGTTTCTCTATCTCGGACTTTTATAGGTAGTACATTACGTTTCACCTCACCACACACTATTGCTTTTTTGGTTTTGCTTTTGGTATTTGTCTTATCTTTAGATTGTCATTTGTTAACCGCCTTTGTGTATAGAGTTTGACCCTCTTGGAACTGTGGTCCTATCTCGCCACCGCGTTTTTCTCTCTCACCGTTTCTTTCTTACTTTTAATTTTGCCGCGATGTGTTTATACAATTCTTGAGTTCGTTTTCGGTGGTCCTTTAATAGCTGTTGTTTGTATGCTTTATCGAATTCCACGTCAAATGTAGAGTTAAGCTCTGTGTGTCCGAATAATACTATTTCAAATGGGGTTAAATCTGTAGCACTATGTATAGTATTGTTGTATGCCATTATTGCATAAGTCATCCTATTTGTCGCGTCTGTATATTTCACTTCATATTTGGCTATTCTGTAGATTTCTATTATAGTAGAGTGAAAACGTTCTACAATGCCAACGGAGTTTGGATATTTGGTGTTGTTATGTGTAGTTTATTTTGTATAAATCTGTATGTTCTCTGAGAAGTTCGTTATTAAACTCAGAACCCGGGTCACAACTTACTCTGCGTGGGATGCCATAAAACTGAAATATTTAATACGGGCTCTCACTACCTCTGGTGTAGATCGAGATGGTATTTCCAATGCTTGGCCTAATTTACTAAATGCATCGACTATGGTTAAATAGTGTTTTGATTCTATTGAAAAGATGTCCATAAATACTTCCTGAAAGGGCGCGTCTTGAGTGTCTGTTAGTTGGAGTATTGGTTTAATTGGTTTCCTGTCATATTTGGTTGTCCTACATTTGTCGCAAGCATTGATAACGGCTGAGACCGTGTCAAGCATATCTGGCCAGTAATAATTTCGCTTAATTCTTTTCACAGTTTCGGTGATTCCACGGTGGCAAGTCTTGCCTTCGTGTAATTTTTGTATAATCAGTTTTTGTTCTGCTTCATCTTCAATGTTGATTACCCGCTCAGTACATTCGTAGAAATTAATTGAGCCTTGCTTGAAAAGGGTGATTACTACGTTACTGAATTCCCGACGGTGTTGTGTTGTTTCAAAATAAATGAAGTATTTTATTTTTGGTCTAATATATTTCTTTAGAAATTCGCATATTAGATCTGGTTTGCCGTGAGGAAGGAAAACTTCTAATATTTTCTGATGCTTGGTGGAGATGTATCGATCAGGGCTACCCGACAACGAAATCTTTTTTGGTTTCAGGGATATTCAATAACAACACGACAAAAATATTTGGAACTACAATCATTGCATGAAAATGTATATAAATTAATGCTAAAAACAAAAACAGTTCTTCAAATCTTTTAGTTGTAATTATGTTCTCCATAAATTTTGTGGAGAGGTTGAAAATGATAAAAATCCTCATCATCTTCACACAGAAAATCAACCTCATCGCTGCTTTCTTCACTCTTGGAGCATAATTGAATTATAAAAGGTTCATCCAAATACCCGTCTTTACGTCTATATTTCTGCAGTTATTTTACTTGAAGTTGTGGGAAATTGAGCATTGATTTTTCCTTCTAATTTTGGGGAATTTCGAAATGGGTTATTGGCAATCCTTCGTAACTTGGCAGCGGCGTTAGTTCGCATTTTGGACATGAGCAAAACACCCTGGTAGCACTTTACTTGGGATGAATCGACACCTCCGATATATGTATACTTGTACGCGATATGGTATCGGTAGATAACTATTTGTAATCGATTGAAAAGTATCGATATTTCCTTATATCGAGATTTTGAAAAAACAACGAAGAAACAATGGGGCGTTTCAAGACGTAACATACCTTCAAATACAGTTCTCAATTTCACCGTAGGTGGCACCACTGTTTTATTTTGTTAGAGAAATTTCACAAAAACCAACAGTGGTGCCACACTTGACAATATTTAGAACTATCTTTGACAAGCCTTTTTGCGTCTGGAAAACGCCTCATTAAAACAGTTTTTCATTCTTTTGAAAATACGAGTCAGTAATGTTTTAAATGGTTGCAGCCCTGTGGTAAAGTGTAGCGGTAAAACGCTCCACACACGAGTCCTAAAATCAGAGGAAATGACGAAAAAGTGTAAAAGTGGGGAGTAGCCTACATCGCAGTAGGGTAGGGTATCGTAGGGTCCTCCCCACTGGTTTTACATAATTTCCTCTGGATTTTAGGGCTCGTGTGTATATAGGGTATTTAAACTCAATTGTGGTGATGGATAATGCACCTTACCACTCCCGAAAATTGGAAACAGCACCAAAAATGAGCTGAAAAAAGCTGCCATTCAAGATTGGCTTTTAAATAAAAATATTCATTACGAACCCGATATGGTTAAAGCTACGCTTTTCGAACTGATTCCAAATAATGAGTCTTTTAATAAGTACGCTGTAGACGAAATGGCAGCACAACATGGAATCACGGTTTTAAGACTGCCCCCTTACCATTGCGAGCTAAACCCTATCGAATTGATATGGGCGCAGGTAAAGGGGCATGTAGCTCAAAATAATAAACCTTCAAATTGACAGACGTGAGACATTTATTTCAGGAAGGCATTCAAAAAATTACGGCTACCGAATGGTCTAAATGCGTATCCCATATTGTCAAAGAAGAGGAAAAAATGAGTTGGCTAGATATGTTAATAATTTTTATTTTATAAAACAAATATTACTGTTATTCTGAAAAATCCTCACTGAAAATAAAACAGTTTTTTTGTATAAAAATGTATTCTCCATTTCAACAGTCAAGCATCAAACTACTACAATACTGATAATCACAGATTCCTTACATTCATAAAAACATATACATTGGATTTAAATTTTATGAATTAATATTTAAAAAAAAATTAATCTATTTTTTGAGGACACTTCCGATGTCATTTATACATTTTACAAAATCATATTAAAATATGGTGACCTTAATGAACTGAGAACTGAGACAGCCAAATTACAAAACAAAATCGTACCCTCTAGCACACAGTTTCATAGGTAGAGATATTTACTACGATAACATGGCCCGCCCTTCCAAATTACTGTTTTAATGTGTTGTATGTAGTTGTAATTATTCGTCTACAGTAGCAGTACGCACACATGCGTGGTGGTGCGTTGTTTATACTTTCACAAACACTTTCAAACGTTTTGAATTCTGGAGGGGCGGGCCATGTTATCGTAGTAAATCTCTACGAGCTACCGCCTAAATAAAATGGTCTAGCTTTAGGATTGTTGCCTCTTTGGTGCATGTGTGCGTGTCACAAACTTGGGTGCATCAGTGCGTGTCAGCCTATCAATGACAACGCACACGTGCATATGTCACACAGGTTTTGTTTTAGAGAGACTACGTCCAATTTTTTTATACATCCATAGGTTGGAGGGAGATGAAAATAGGCATGATGAGCAAAATAAAACTAGTCAGTCCGTCAGTTTAAAAAATATTGTTTACGTATTTTTTTTGTTTCACAAACAAAAAACGGCGAAGGTACTTAGAAGCTTCGAATGACATTATTTCATTGTAGGTACGATTTTTTACGTAGACGTGGAGTCACGTAAGGCCCCTCTGGGCTGTGACGTCACTACTCCAGAAGTATATCATCATTCATATATTTAGTATGAAAACTAACGTGGTTATTACACATTTTAAATAAATACACGGGTAACTCACGTTTAATATAGTCGGTCCAGTCCGAATCAAGTTTCGATCGCGTCCGGCGATATTTTTCAAGGACAGTGCGCGCGCGGGTTCGCATCTCGTTTAGCAGTGTTAAACGACCTGCGAACCTGCGAACGAAAACAACCGCACAACCGAACACACTCTCCTTGAAAAAGATCGCCGGACGCGATCGAAACTTGAGTTGGACTGGACTGACTATATTAAACGTTAAACGTGAGTTACCCGTGTATTTATTTAAAATTAATATCTTTGTGGATTTTTAATAATTTGATAATACGAAAATACCTATAGTGTCCTATGTTTTTGCATAATTTTTCTGACGGACCAATTAGAACGGTATATTTGACCCAGTCATCATCCCAATTCAATGAGTGTGTAGTCTTCTCTCCTTGCATTAGGGTCACTGCTCATTATACGCAGCCGGCACCCCAGCAGCCGCACCACGGGATGGAGTCTTGCGGCGGTGCGGACAGCTTACGCGATTTGTGCGTGCACGCAGATTGCAGCGAGTTCACCGACGAGCACACGCTGTTTGTGCGCTCGTGCTCAGAGTGGGACGTCGTCATCTCCTGCGCGCGTAACAGACAGAGAGGTGAGAACAAATGGAAATGCAAACATAAATGCTGGGGCCACACTAAAGATAAATCCCATTAATTATCGAGATAATAGACGTTTACTGTAGGTGTAAAATACACCTAAAGAACGTTTACCGAACGTATAGTTTGCACGAACTGCTCGCTAATGATCATTTCTTCATTGTCTGCTTGTTACTTTTTTTTAAAATAAAGAGTGACGAGACTAGCAGGACATGTGTCTGATGGTAAGCAACATGCCTGCCACATAACAGCACAGTGACACGCAGCTATTGGAACATGAAGAGCCCAATGATTACCTTGCACTGCACTGCGCTCGTCACCCAGAGATCTAAGATGTTATATCTCTAAGCCCTGTAATTTTTCCTGAAACATTGCCCTTAAAAACCGGAACACAGTAATGTTTGCACATTACTGCTTGGCGTTAGAATAACTGGAAAAGGTGTGGTTTCCCCAGGCGGACTCTGCCAAGACTCCTACCACTACAATATAATTGCTAACATGGTAGAATATATTCCGAATAACGGGAGCAAAGGTGCTGCTTCTTACCGTCAGACGCCTAGGATAACTTTATTGCTTTATTTTTTTAAGGATTAAAACAATAATATACCTGATAGCTGTCCCGCTTATACCGCGGGCCTGAGCTGGAAGACGACAGTGTATTCCTGGGTCGATGCCTCGTACAGTGCTTGTGTTTCACCATTTCATGCACTTCCACCTCCCTGTCGATCAGCCTCTCGTTATCACTCTCTCCGTGTAAAGGCACTCCGTTCTTCGCTACTCCATTTTTTACCTCCTTCTTCTTTTCCTTTCGTTTCCTTTCTCTCTTCTTAAAAGTTAAAGAAAATCGCTTTCGCTTCTTCGCTTTAGGAGACTCTGGCCGTTGTGGAACTGTTGACTTCTCTCGTTCAGATCTACTCGTGTCATCGTCTGGGTGAGGAGCTTGGCTCTCCGAATCAGTTTTCAAAGTCATATCAGTTCTTATCGAGGAGTCCGGTTCACCAGATTTGTATGCAACTTCTTTCTCAAGATTTGCTAGTTCCATCCTTCGTAATCTCTTTGGTAGTTTGTTTACTGTTGCGTATATCGGTTCTTCGTTTTCTCCAACGGGTGCTGAACGCGAGCGGAAGAAAAAATCGAACTTCTTTGGTTTGACTGGAATCCGTCTTTCTACAAACACGACTGTGCTAGCGACTTCAGTCGTTGTTGTCAGCTCATCGGATTTCGGACTGGTGCTTGCGACTGGAGTTCCTCTGGGATAGTCATAAGTTAGTTCTATATTTTTCTCAGTAACATATGATTTTGGTTGATCAGCGTCAGTATTGCTATTTTGGACGGGAACAGTCGGTTGTAAAACGGGTAGTGGCTCACGTTTTTGACAGCAACATTTGTTCATAACCCGTTTCGTATTGCACATGAAGACTGAATTCTGTTGGATGAAGGTGGTCTGTATCGAAGGGTTTGCCTGGACATCTCCTAGCAGGTCTTCGACATTGCCACCCGTGTGAAACCTTTGGGGGTAGGGAGCAACGACGAATCCCGGCGGAGGTGGGGGAGAGTTGATATGGAAAGGGGGAGAAGTGACGGATTGGAAGAATTGGGGTACTTCTGGTGGAGAGTCGTGGACTAGAACGTCGACCACTCTTTCCGTGCCATTGTTTTCCGCGTTTGTTCGTCGGCCATTGCTAGGTGAGGTCATCCGATCGAAGTTCTTTTGGCGTGCTTCTTCTTGACAATCGTCGCACGTGCACGGAGACGCGGCGCCACTCTGCAAAATGGAAACAAAACCATATTAGACTAGCTTATGATTAGACACGCGTGCTTAGAATATGGAGGTATAAATAATCAGTACCTAGTTCCGCTTCCATATTATGTGTAACTGGTAGGTATGTTATGGTCAAAAAGAGTAACTAAAACTATAAATGTAATTCTCCTAAAACATTACGATGGTAGATCCCTCATTTTGGCCTAAACGAATACCTATAATAGTTTTGTGGGTGGTCTATACAATCATTTTCAAGACTAAAATAGAATAGAATTTCTAGGAAATATCAACAAAGGAAGTCGTCAACATGAAAAACTCTTTGGTGCTATGAGTACCACCACTACTTACTCGGAACATGACAGATATAATATTTGAAATTATTATAATAAAATACTTTTTTTAATTTGTATGAATAGGTATTTAGACCATGTAAGAAATGAAGTTTAATTTTTAAAGGTCTGTTAAAATGTCAGAGAATCTATAGGTACATATTTTTAAACGGCCCTATGGCTCTGGACCTCACGTTTCTACATCTACTATCTACTGAATTAGAACAAGAAAGCACAGGGCTCTATCAATATAAAACTTAAAACTTACGTAAAAAAAACAATTCACAATCAAAAAACTGTTCTCTATAAACAAAAAAGTTACTAAAAGTCAAATTAAAAACGACGAAATCGGTAATGGTCAAATTATTCTCACCACAAGCAGAGTTTTCCCGCAGATTTTCTCATTTTCACAGACTTACATTGTTTCAGTTTGTCGCTGAAAATCCTGTATTTATAAACAACAAACCGGGCGGCAACGTTGTCAGAAATACCTTCTTATTTATAGTCTACATCACCTTCGGAAATTCTGTCATAGCTAATTAAGACCTCACAATGGCCCACAAACTAGATGCCCTGTAGCATCACTGTCACTGGTGTTATAAGACCAATAACCTTGCCCAGGAATTAGACTATGAGTTGCAAAAAAGATTTATTTTTCAATTTCATTTAACACTTCCCGACATTAATCTTTTAAAACAAATAATTGGTAATTAAACGTCATATTTAAACGTAGATAAATCCACAAAAACTTGCAAAGGAATGTCATTGACACAAATTGGCAAATCGAAAGAACAACGTGTCCAAAAAATTATCTACAATTCAAACGTAAAATGTTTTCCTGACTGAATCGTGATCACAAACAACACACTAAATCTACGTACATATCTCCACATTCACATAAATTATAATTCCAAAAAATACACGAGAATTGTAGTAAAAATAGTAAAAAAAACACCTTTAAAACCCAGTTCATGTCACATCGCCCGTGATCGTGACAGCCGGTAGCGCGTCTGTCGCTTTAGCTGGACGTTCCACGCGCAACTGAGTTTATTTTTATCAACATTACATTTTACATTATTTTCTTACTTCGGAAACGTCTGCCCTTGACTTATATGACGAAGGAGCTGTAAAGCTTTACAGACGCCCTATATTGGAAAAATTGATGATGGCGCTGTCTAATTTTAGGGGACACATGACCTGGTTTTGTGGATCCCACAACAATATTATGATAGGTAGAGAAAGTTGGATGAATGCACGGATGTTTGTAACTCATGTGAGTACAAAAACGACTGAACGGATCTGAATGAGATTTAGTGTAGGGATAGATTATATTCTGAAGTACCTATTACAAATTACAGAATCTACGTTATGCTCTTTTTGAAGTAAATGAAAAGCGTCACGTTAGTAAATGAAAGAAATCTTCGGGTAAACTTGGGACCACGGCCATTGACCATCTTCAACAGTCCACGCCCGCCGGTTTCACTCTTATAAGTTTTCACTTCTATGGGTAGTCCACATGACTGCCATTCTTTTATTATTGAAGTGAAAAGTTCTTTTGGCCCACCACACACAAGTTTTCTTTCCTAGGCTGTGAATGAGGTTGATCGTCATTCGGAAGTGTAAGATTCGTTTGTGTGAATACTAAAAAAAAAAACTTATTCACTCCTAGCTTCAATCAGGAAAGCTAAGCTATCTAATTCTTGCAGCAAGAATTTGTTTTCCTCGAGATTGTAAAAAGTGGACTTACGTACGCTCTACTAAGTCTAGACTGGCCTGATTCGAACAAAACGTAAACTTGGCGCAGCTCCAAGAGTTTATTGTTCTTAAAAATCTTAAATTGAGATAGTTTAAGGCTGATTAGATTGACATGAATAGATTTTTTTGTAAACTTTGGTAGGTTTACACGTGACCGCCATCTCGCCTGTAGTCAAACCTTTTCGTTTGAGTCTTTGGAATTTCAACCATGAAACGATGTTGCTAGCATCGACGGTCACATGATTTGCTAAATGGTATTTTTGCCTTATCGATGTAAGGTCTAACACTGCACGGACTCACGGGTAGGTTATTTAAAAGTCTAAAAATAAAAAGTCTAACACTGCACGGACTCACGGGTGTGTACGTATTTAAAAGTCTAAAATTAAAAAAAACTCATGTTAAGACACCTCCGTTCAAAATACGTAAAATTGTGATACACAATGTCTTGTTTTAAAATACCTAAGCAAATACCACCTACCTAATAAGTAATACCTAAGTTCAAAATACCGATCGCACCAATTTATAATGTTTAAAATACCTATATAGTTATAACAATTTAGATTCACACACATTTTCAAAATACGTAAAATTGTGTATCTGATTACCTTATGATAAGATTATATTTTTTTATATCTATGTAACAAAATCGTATTTTTTTATATCTATGTAACCGGTCCGGTTAGGTTACGTAGGACCCAGATCCGACTCGGAGCACCTCGAGCTGGTCTTGTGGCTAGACCCTTAGAGTGTACATTAAAAATGCGGGAGCCAAAAGCTCCTGAGTCCACGTGAGTCCAGCCGGAGTCAAATCTCAGTGATAGACTCTAATCGGAACGGTTGTCAAAAGTCAATAACGGAAACAAACAAAGAAGTTGGAAAAGGAAACAAATCAGAATTGATGGTTTTCATAAACAATTTATCGGGTACTCTAAAAACTTTGAAACTTTCAAATTTTGTTAAATTTAAAAAAAGAATTTACTAAATATGTTTTTAACAATTTTAAATTTATAGTACTACTAGCATTTGTAGTTTCTGAGATTCCTTGATGAGTGACCTTTTGCTTTTATATATATAGATAACAATTTTTAGCTAGTTACCTTATTACCTTATTGGGGTCCTCCCCCTCCTCCGGTACCACCGTGAGGTCGTTGAAGGCGACCGCACGCGAGGCACCGTCCATGCTCGCGCACTCCGGGCACGCGCTGCAGACCGACGCGCTGTCCTGCCGGGAATAGGCAGCTTTATTTCGTGTACCGTGATCATACCTTTTCATTTGGCATAGAAAATTAAAAAAAGACATTGCTAGATAGACGTAAACAGCTTGGATTGGATATAGAAAGCTATAGCATATTATAACACTAAAAGACATACCACAATGTCTGAAGACAATGTCACGAGACTTTTTAATCATACAGCCTAGTCATGTAGCGGATTGACTTAGGAAAATCGAGATAGCCAATATATATCCCGATAGATAGCCATGTAAAAAGTACCTACTTGTGATATTTTAGCATCTTAAAACTAGTCTGAAAACTCACATATAATTGGATGGCCGCAAGTTTTTAAATCAGGGGTCAAAAGCCACGAACATCGATTCTTTCTACTTTTTTGCAAATACCTCTGTTTCTATGGGGTTTACGCTAGGTTTATGTTTTTAAATGCTGTAGACACAGAGTAGAGAATTAAATTCTCTAAAACTTTTGTTTTAACATTTATTTCCTTCAAATTCTGTCCACCCTGTCCTGTCTCAAATATAACGGTTTTACATAAAAATAAAACCGATATTATGTGCCGAGAACGGAAAACATACAGCATTATATGAAGAAGCAGTATGTATACTTATCTTATTAATCTGTGGTCGACGTCTATACCATAGACAATTAGCTTCATCTTGACGCCACCAGAGGGCGCCGCAAGCGCGCCACCAGCAAGGCACCCGGCGCGGTGCGATCTTTGGGATTCATAGTCTTCACCAGAAAGCCCTTTCTAGAATGCTGTATGTTTTCCGTTCTCGGCACATAATATCGGTTTTATTTTTATGTAAAACCGTTATATTGATGTGCCTCAGGAAAACATACAGCATTATATGAAGACGTGTTTGTTATCTGCTGGTGTAAGTATGTCCAAAAATAACAACGCTATGATGACTGAAACATTTGAATACTTATTAAAATAAAGTGTTCAATAACATTTTGTAATTAGCTAAATTAACAAAGCTAATTTGTGTGTGATGTAAACTTTGAAGAACATGATTAACCATTTATGTTAATTTTGCAGTAAATTAACCTAACATGCTTAATGTGTTAAGATATTTCCATATTTTGCTTAATAATGTCATCAATCGATTGGGTATTTGATCATCCAAAGGCTACTGCTATATCTGGTCCACATCTCCTAGTTGTACGTTCATGGCACTGTCTCACTGGACTGGACATATCCAATTTTTTAAAACAAGATGTTAAGCAACTGCTATAGATAAAATTTATTTGATTTGACTCGAAAGCTATTCTGTTTTTCTCAGATAGGAACTATAAATATGTGATAAGACACAAATTATTCTCATTTTCCATGTTCATACTGCTATATAGCAATAATACCTATGTATATTTCGGTCTATAATATTTAAAAAGGGGTTATTATTTAAAGAACCGTTCCAAACATATATGTTTTACATACTGTTTTTGGAGGAATTGGAAAACAACCAATCTACATAAAGTAACTCTCTAAGACTTCAGGTAGCTGTAGAATTCAGACGATTATCGCTTTCAAAAATTTTAAAATGTACATAATTATGAAGTTCCATTTTAGTGTGTTGTCTGCAAATAGGCGACATAATATAAGTACATACTATGTGTACTAATTCTGTTTTAAGTGATAAGCTGTTATTTGAAACTAGACTTATCCGTGTTTTAGCTGTCAGCAGTTCTTGAATTTTAATATCAAATTATAATTATTTTGATCAGACTTAAGATATATTATAACATATTTAACACATATAAGTCCTCGCTCGACCATCGTTTCGTCCGGTGCCGAGTGACAGTAAGGGTTGGCAATGATTCACATTGACCTAGCGTTATTTTATAAACTATTTTTTCTGTGAGTTTCTCACTCAAATCTACCCTCATTTTCCCAAAAATCTAGGGTTTTATCAATACTCATGAAGATTTCAATGTAATGATACACTCTACAGCGACATTTACCTAGAATCTTTCTAGGTCACGCGTTATCCACCAGGCCGCACCAGCCCGGTGGACCATGGCTTTTGCCGACTCCCAGTGATGGGAACGAGTCAGAAGGCTGGGCTGGTTTCGTATAAATATAATTTGTTTGTTGGCTAGTCGAGAGCCACTACCTTGTACGTCCTTGTTGTACAGTTCGAATGTGCTAATAATAACCAGGAAAGAATACTGGAATTTGGGTTCATCAGAGCTTGTCGAAAGCATTTATAGGCTTTGTTGACGACATTTTGCAATTATTTGTTGCAAATGGATCTTTTGAATCCGTTTATTTATAAAATATGGTGGTTCTTAGTCGCTGTTTTAAATCTCATCCTCAAGCTTAAACTTAAGATACCGTTTACATAACGGTTCTGCTACAATTATTTCATGTTACTGTTCACCGTATCTACTTTCAATTTGGTTTTGGTGTTATCTCGAAATGATAAAAATCTTAAATCTTTTTCCATTAATATTTAACCTTATTATTACTTATCAGATTTTATAAAATCGAAGAGCATACGGTTTCTCTCTTCAGAATAGAGACTATACGGCAAGCTGGGCACTCTTTCACAAACTAAATATTAATCAACATTATCGCTCATTGGAATTGAAAACACAACTGCGTAAGACGCGTGTTTTTAAATTATCATGTGTTTTAGGAGTATAAACATCATCAGGGAATATCAGAAGAATGCAAACGATTCGTGGTCATAGATTCCTTCGTTGTTGTGATAGAGTATTAGTCGTTAAGTAATTATTCGTAGTTAGTATTGCTCATGGTGCTTTGTGTATTGAAACATAATGAGAAGTGGCTCCGCGCCACCACACCATCGCAGTAGGTACTACAAACATCCTTTTGTTAAATCATGTAAGTACAAGTCATACTTGACGAAGCTGTTACTGGTTAAATCTGAGATGGCGGATATTAAAGTCTGCCGTATGGTACCAGAAACAGTAAAATTTAAGCCACCCTTCAATTCCAATTTAAGCAAATCAGATCTAACTTTTGCGTCAGATGTAGGTAGATTCATGTACTTTTCTATAAACGCTGTTATGTGTAGATATATGTGCGCCATAGTTGACCTGCTCTATTTTCTGTCAATAACCTTCCAGATACATAATGTGAATATACATAGATACCTGCTTTCTCGATCATAGTTTTGAGGCATTTCCAGTGTCTCGCGGCTTCCGCAACCTAGAGACGTAACTTGGAACACTGCACCAGAAGGAAGTCGTTCAGTAAAGACTGACACGACCCTTCGAACGCAAGGTCTCCGCGACCAAACGTGTGTTAGTAGTAAGATATGGTGCGGGGACCAGGTCCAAAACAAGTATTGGTCAAATATATTGGACATGAGTATGTTCCAAGTGTCTCATGGCTTCCGCAGCCAAGAAACTTAACTTGGTACTGCACCAGAAGGAAGTCGTTCAGTAAAGACTGACACGACCCTTCGAACGCAAGGTCTCCGCGACCAAGCGTGTGTTAGTGGTAAGATATGGTGCTGGGACCTGGTGAAATGTGAGGTATCAATTGTTCCAAATGATGTCTCGCGGTTTCCGAAATCTAGAGGCTTATTTAATTTTTTATTGCACCAGAAGGAGGTCGTCTTGTAAGATTAGTGCGAAGTGCGACTCTTCGTACGCAAGGTTTCCGCGACCAAGCATGTTATGAAAAATGTGGTGCTAAGGAGAGATCAAAATTTAAATATGTATACGTATTAAAATAAAACATGCCATAAAACATTTGATAATACAATAGAACATCTACTTGAATGATATATTTCTTATAAATATCTCTGAAATTGGCGACTTGCTTCTCTTCCGCAGAGAAGGTTTGTTTTATAACAGGGACTCTCCCCCTGAATCGATAGTTATCGATGTGATGAGTTGGATGTAGCTGTGAATTTTAAATCTATTGATATGGGTTTATGTGAAATTTTATTCTCCCAAATAGTTATATTGGCACCCAGAGCTCGCCATTGCATATGAAATACTTTTTTTTTTTTTTTTTTTTTTTTTGTGGTATGTAAGAATTTTAAAATGCAATACATTCACGATCGTATTGTATAAAAGATCCAAACTTAGAATATCCTTACATAAATAAATGGTTATGCATGTATGTTTGCAAATTTGTCCACGTTGTAGCAGCTTACTTTATTCGATAGTGCAACTAAATTAAGTGATGGTGTAATTACATTAGTGCAACTGAACTAAGTTTCGTCAAATCTTAGTTAATAATGCGTATAATTATGATATATTCATTTCAACCCCATCGGCACGTCTATGTGTATTTGTATACGTCTGAACTAGTTCGGTGGACACCGAAGGGTATAAAATTTAATTTCGTTTATACCTGTTTTTGATGTTTTAATTAATTTCATAGAATATTATTCAATGTTGATTCCGATTCTGAATAGCCATTTTTCCTTCTTTTTTTGAAAGTGGGATTAGATGTTGCCATAATTATATGTAATATTGAGATACTCTTAATAAGTTTAGCTTCCCAGATGTTACTAAGCAGTAACTTATTGGTTACACACCTTATCAAAGTGCATTAGTATTAGTAGGTAGTTGAGACAAGGTTCAAACAATAAATAATTTAAACAAGCCAGTTAAAAACTGGGAGATGCACCTGAAACCCTTAGTTTTCTTTTAGCGGACACGCTGCCAAGCGGGTAGGTACATGCTGTAGATTTACTTAGCAATTTAACGTTAGCTGGTCTAATAATTTACATAATAGCCTTCAAAACCTTTTTACGTGTGTCTACCCGCATGTCCAAAGAGTATCGGTCACATACTATGTTGGTACAAGTGTGTTCCAGCTATCACACGGTTTCCGCAACCTAGAAACGTAATTTGAACTGCACCAGAAGGAAGTCGTTCAGTAAAGACTGACACGACCCTTCGAACGCAAGGTCTCCGCGACCAGGCGTAAATGATCGAAATGTTTTCGATATATTGGTCAAAACCATACATTAGAGATTAGGCAAAACTCGCACTAGTGAGCCAGCTGCTCACTTTTGGTAAAATGCATATAAATGAATGAAGACTGACCTGCATGTATAAGACCTTGATTCTGGAATCGGTCGATCTCACCTTTTACCACGCAGAGGATTTACCATTTTTCTTCGATGGATGAATTATCCGCTTCACTCACGGGTACTTCGAAAATCTCAATCCGTTGAGATTTCAATAAAATTTCGTGTAATATATAAACACATTTAAAATATTTTTCGATAGTTATTAATTAGTGATAATTGAATATTTTTTTTTTCTATAATTTCGACCACTCGTGGCGAAAGTATACAACGCTATGAATCCCAAAGATCGCACCGCGCCGGGTGCCCTTGCTGGTGGCGCGCTTGCGGCGCCCTCTGGTGGCGTCAAGATGAAGCTAATTGTCTATGGTATAGACGTCGACCACAGATTAATAAGATAAGTATACATACTGCTTCTTCATATAATGCTGTATGTTTTCCTGAGGCACATCAATAGATGCTCATAATCTAGGGCTTGCTTGAAATCGGTTTCGGACAGAAAGCCATGGCAAGGTCTATGTTCAGTATCAACCTACAAGATCGAATCTATGCTATAGGTGTTGTAGAACCCATGCTTATGATTTTTGCACGCCCTGTGGGTTCGGATATAGTGACCTTGCTTAAATGTATTATTTTAAACGCGTGACTAATACCTATATTCCAGCAATAAAGATAATTTGATTTGTATTTGATACGTACGTCCGAGTGTTCTGGCGAGGAGCGGCGCTCGCGCAGCATACTGTCCAGTCTGTCGTACTCATACCGCAGCGCTGAAATCTCTCTTTTCAGCTGCTCGTTCTCTCTCTTCAATTTCTTAATGTCAGATTGGCCTGGAAATTTTAGATCATACGTTGACACATTTAGTGTAGGAATTGCAATGAAGAACCGCAGCTCTACCGCCTAACCCTGCTTGCTTTCTGCTATGCTTTGATTTGTGTCGTTATCTGCCAATTTGGTAACGCCGATGAACAGACAACTACATCTACTTTCCGTATCTATTAGACGGTGATAGGGGATTTTTAGTACCAACCACACTGTGGTAATAATTGTTGTTAAGAAATTGTAATATCTATTAAGCAACAAGTACCTTGTTGACCGGGCTTTGCTCGGTTTAAATGCGTTTATAAAGGGCTCTAAGTAAAAGATTTTCTCAGAAAAAAAGAACAAAAAGAAAAGACCCGAGTGTAACCATCAGGATTCGAACCGGAGCCTGTTGACTCCGAGGGCGAGCATATTCCGTCTGAGCCATTTAGACTTAAAGAACAATGGCTAAATAAGTGATCGTATTCTAATGACGTTGTATGAGTTTTTCATTGTCTTAAAACGCGCATAATATTATATTTAAAAAAAATAAAACCTAGCTAGATAGATTTATCGTCCCCGAAACCCCCTGCATACATAATTTCATGAAAATCGTTCGAGCCGTTTCCGAGATTCAGATTCTATATATATATATATACCTACAAGAATTGGTCGTTTAAAGGTATAAGGTAAGATGTATTGTCTTTACCTCTTTCAACTTCAGCATTAATGTTTATTGTGCGGAGTCGTAGCTCTTCGTTCTCGTAGAGCATACCCCGCGAAGACTTCCTGTCCAACCTGCAACGGAAAATTTTGGCGTTTTACAGGATGGACCGGCTGACCACTGGTTCTCACTTCTAAGACTCGGTGTCGTCTCTCGCAAGGAGATAATCAAGGCCATAATCGGACACGCTGGCCCAGTGCGGGTGCAATTCCAGGGTCAGAAGAAATAGAAAGAATTATAAGGTATAAATAGTAGGTGACCTTCGCTCAGCTGTTCGAAAGATAATAATAGTGTGTAGTGGTAAGACTCTTTGCAGAGTCCGGCTGGGGAAGTAGGGACCTTTGCCAGTCAGTCTACCGCCAAGTAGTAATTTGAAAACATCACTGTGGTCCGGTTTAAAGGGAAATGTTTCCTGAGAAATTAGAGGGCGTAGAGATGATTTTTTTTTAAATAAAGACTGTTATACCAGTTTTACAAAGTGAAACTATTACAAAGGCTTAATTCCATAACCCCAAACAAGTTACATAGAACTAGTTTTTTTTTTTTTTAATAAAGAATGACGAGACGAGCAGGACATGTGCCTGATGGTAAGCAACATGCCTGCCACATAACAGCACAGTGACACGCAGCTATTGGAACATGAAGAGTCCAAATCATTACCTAGCACTGCACTGCGCTCGTCACCCAGAGATCTAAGATGTTATATCTCTAAGCCCTGTAATTTCTCTGGAAACATTGCCCTTCAAACCGGAACACAGTAATGTTTGCACATTACTGCTTGGCGGTAGAATAACTGGCAAAGGTGTGGTATTTCCCCGGGCGGACTCAGCCAAGAAATCTACCACTACTGAATTAACCTAATTTAAATTAAATTAATTAATTACCTAGAAGAAACCGATTCATTCTTTATTTGAAACTTGAAACACCAAGACTATCCATCGGGAATAACCCACTCAAGCAACGCATTCCACACCTTTGACGTTCTTTTCATAAAAGTCTAGAGACTTAAGTGACGGTGGTTGTAATTTCACGGTGATATAAATAAAAATATGGCTTAAATATGTGTTGTAGTGACTTACTTCCGGTTGGGCTTGACGTTGACATCCTTGCGGCGCGTGCGCAGCATGCTCGCTCCCGTCATGCCCGACATGTTGCCGCCGGAGAGCCATGCGCCTATCACCACCTGCGACAATAAAACATATTAAAGCACCTAGATGACAGAGCTTAGCATAAGCTACCCACTAAATGTTCCCACTGCTGGGACTCGGGGCCCTCTCGCAACGCCATAATCCACAACGCCAGTGCGAGCTGGTCGATGACACATGTCCTCGAAAGATTTTAGGAACATGTCGGTTTCCTCACGCTGTTTTCCTTCACAGTTTTAAATTAGCGGCATTTCGCAAGTGACTTCGAAAATATAGAGGTGCGCGTGGGATTTGAACCCGGTGGCTCCGGATCGGCGGCAGTCGCCGTTCTTCCAACTACACCAGCCCTAACGTAGTTAGAGCATAGCTCGGTTTAAAAAGGGATGGAACGACATTTTCTAAAAATGAAACTTAAATAGATTTAAAGCACCCGAAACCCTCTGCGTATTAAACTTAATGAAAATTGTTTGGAGCCATTTCCGAGATTCAGAATATGTATTGCTCGTTTGATGACCTCATTAAGGAAACCGCTGGTTGCAGGTTGCGCAGGACCGTTCGTTGTGGAAATCTAGGGGGGAGGCCTATGTTCAGCAGTAGACGTCTTGCGCCTGATGATGATGATGATGATTGCTCGTTTGAAGGTATTTATTTAAAGCGGTAGTGACGAGGTTTATAGCATTAGCTAATAGGCATTAACGTAGTTCCGATCACCCCAACATAAAAACATAACATGATAAAAAGCGGCTTTGGCGGCATTATCGTTAAAAGCGTTCTCTTCCAGGCAACTGTGGAATGGCAAAGGATTACGAAATAGAGATAGATGGGAGTTCGCCAATAGATAAGAGTGTACAGATACCTACTAAAATAAAGAATGTGTAACATATTAAATTATTGAATAACATCTAGGTACCCACCCCTGACGATTAAAGCCTCCACGGGGTTCCTTTGTCGCTTACGGCTGTATCGTAGGGACGATTTCTTGCTTTCTTCCGCAAAGTCCCCGCTGATAATAATCGAGCGAATAATTGACTTAGATTTTTATATTTTTTTAAGATATATATATATTTTTTTTTGTGATATTTTTTAGCGTTCCGTAAAACGTAAAAATGGAACCGTTAAGGATTCGTCATACCTATCTGTCTGCCAGATCGTCCGTATATCACACCTACTTCTTTCCAAAACTAGAGGTATAAGAACTATACTGTTGAATCTTGTTAAGGCCAGGTAGTTCTGTCAAATTAGGCATTTAACGCTGTCTTGTTCTCGCGACCGTCACCGACCGCGGAATCGGTGCCACAGTGCAGAAATAACATTAAAATATTGGACTATGTAATTTAAACTCATTTTTTGTTCAAGATTTGTTTATACTAGTGATAACAATTTTGTGAATAGTAATAAGAGTTTTTTTGATATATGAACGAAGAAATATTAAATTTATCTATACTCGTAGATATACAAAACTCAACCTTTTCTATTTGGTCACACTATAAGTTGAGAACGGCTTTTCCAATTTCATGCATCTTTTTAAAATGTTTCCTAATAATTCACAAGTTCGTCAAAAATTAAAAAAAAATGTGCTGAAACGTAATGAAAGGCCAGTAAAAATAGAAGGTTTTTTGGTCAACTTTGCACTAAATTTCTAATCCAATTTTTTTCTATGAGCATAAAATTACAAAATGCTCACAGATCCAGGTAGAGCTTCAAACGCCAATTGAAAAAAAACTGTTTTAGCCGATATTTTGAAACTATATATTTTGACAATAATTGTAAAAAATAAATTTTGCATCTTTTGTTGCTAGTAAACTTTTTTTAAAAACTTACCGTTTACGATTTATAACCCATTCAATGATACGATTGCTATGATGCCGATAATAGTGGATGAAAAATGATGTTATCTACGATGGTACTTGTTTCTCTAATAGAAACAAGCACAGTGTACCTCGTAACCCCAAGGTTCGAACCTTCGACAAAACCCACTCTGGCAATGCGTTTCACAGCTTAGTTGTTTTTATTACAAAAGTGGAGACCAAACTCTTCGTTCAACTCTTCAATCATGATGATGAACGGTGCTGTTTATTCGAGCAACGAGCAATGAGATAGAATAACTTTAATTTAAAACCCCGACTACAAAAAATCTACACGTAAAAGGACACTTTGGCGAGTCAGACTAGTCTTAGAATATCTTAGTTACCAAAAAGCCGTTTGGAAGATATGAGGAAATAAAAGATTTACAAACATAAAAGATACGCGCGAAAACATAACCCTTCTTCCATTCCGGTAAAAAGGGTCATGTTTATGCTACTGGTAACAGAATTCACATCTTATTATTTTTACATTGTTATCATCAAATTTGACATAATAAATCGTAATCGGTAAGTTCGAAAAAAAAAAGTTTACTGGCAACAAAAGATGGGAAATTTTATTTTCTACAATAATAATAGGCTTTATAACTTTTCAGAATATCAGCCAAAACGTTTTTCGAGCTGGCGCTTGAAGCTCCACCTGGATTTGTTATTGTTTTGTGATTTTATGCTCAGGAAATGATTCTAAACCTTATATAAAAATACGAATCGGAAATTTAGTGCAGAGTTAAATCTACGAGTAATTTTACTGCCTAAAAGGCTTCTTATCAAATTTGGTCGAGTGTCTAAATTTCTATGAACAATATTAATATTTTCACACAAAAAAAAGAAAAAACAATAAATTTTGGTGGTGTCACAAACTTGGAAAAGAAATAAAAAAATAAAAATTCTAACAAAACCATACGTGTATCTATGGAAAGGTGTTCAAAATTGTATTGAAGTTCCTAACATTTTTTTTCTAAACTGAATAGTTTGCGCGAAAGTCTCTTCCAAAGTGGTAAAATCTGTATGTGAGGACTTTTCTTCCAAGTACTAAGTACCTTACTACCAAAGAATTTACCTAAATGGCATAAATGATACCTAACTTGCATTTATATTAGGGGATTTATGCAGGGGATTTCTCCCCTCTCATTATTTCCTTATCCCGATCTCTGATTTAACGGACGAATATTTTACCGATACTTATCTATTTTCCATTGCATCCGCATTGAATTTTTTACTGATGTGGCATCGACGTCAGTTTTTGAGACTCCTTTTGGTCTACAACATAAAGTAAACAGCGTACTAATTAGTATCAGCGTCTATTTGCAATTCAATGAAAACTGTATCAAAATTCAAGATCATAGCGTGCTTCACTAGTAATACCTACTGATATTGTTATACTGTGGCACTATGATCGTAATATTTAAAATTTATCGGTTGTCAAAATTGCAAAATCAAGCACAGGCCGTCGTCCGTGAGCGCCGAAACGCGACTGATCAGGCTGGCCGAACGGCGCGCTATATATATGGTAGATATTAAAACATAGTGAATAACTGATACTTTTTATCAAGTCAAACTCTGCGAATGCATCTATAACTTTTTAGTGGCTTTCGTTGAGTACAAAAATTTTGTAAAAAAAATTCATTAGTTTAGTCATAAACTTGAAACAACTTTTTGAAAAGGGGTGACTTTGGGATTTTTTTCTATCAAGTAAAATTCATTAAATCGTGTTATTGACTGCGAATTGCACTAGATTAGATCCTTAACTAATACATATATTTTTTTCATAGTTTAATACACTATTTTAAAGGTCTTAAAGTTGTTTTGAAAATTCAAAATTTCGGCCCACACGCCCTTAATTAGATGTAGTCAATACTTTATAGGTACGAACGAAAAGCTTGTAAAATTTCTGATGCGAATTCAAATTGTTATTTATAGAAATCTTCAACATCAAAGTGTGTATGGGTCAATTTTTTAAATGTTTTGTATCACCTTATCTTACCTGCAAACAGCAATAAAGATTTTTGTATTTGTATCAAAGTTTGAGAACGAGCGCAAAGAAAAATTGAGCTCCAATCAAGTGCTTTTTTAAAGTATAGAGTGACAAGACGAACAAAACATCTAATGGTAGGCACCACGTCGGCCCATAACAGCACAGTGCCACGCAGCTATTTAAACTTGCAGAGTCCAAATTACTAGCTAGCACTGCACTACGTTCGCCACTCACAGATGCGCGATCTAGATTTCCTGTTATTTCCCTGGAAACATTGCCCTTCAAACTGGAACGATTTTTTTCTAATGAACAAGTTTTGTGATACGGCGATTTCGCTTTAACAAACAAAACTATTGTTAGTATTTCACTTCATACAGATTGCAAGTGAATCTGCCTCTCGGGTAAACGTGTTCTATTATGGATTGTTTAACATTAAAAGACCCTGAACTTCAGCGTATCGAACCTGCCAAAATATTTGCAAGCTTATTTGTATTGCTTTTAGATATTTATTGGTGTGCATTTTCCTGACTCATCTATTCATGTCAGTCATTTAGCACAGTACCAACTTTTGAAACCTTTTGTACAAAAACGTCTTGTAATTTTGGGGACTGTGTCAGCTTCGTCCGTGGGAAAGACCTGTAAATAGAAACCCCACACGTGGTCCCTGGGTGGTGCTAAACAGCTGACAAAAATACCGGTGGTAGGCCTCGGCCGTGGCTGGTGACCACCCACCAGACTAAGTCATGCCGCCAAGCGGCCTAGCCGTGTTCCGGTATGTTGTTTGGTGACGCCATTAGGGAAAACGGGTCAGAACAGTTGCTGCATAACTGCAAGACTGGAATGCCACGCACCGATACTTTGCATCGGAAAGCTAGTCGTGGAGGGTAGCGGGATCCGAGGCACGGTTGCCGCGGCCGACCGCAGACAGTAGGGGCCCAAGTAGTGAGCTAGCCCCCGCATGAAAGGCTGCCCCGCCATCTAGCGAAAAATCCCGGATGCTATCCTGCCGGTTGGCGACCGGATATCAAGGCCAGATAGACATCCCCGGGGGGGCTCGGGCGTCCCCGCAGTCTCCAGACTAGTTTCCCATAGATGTATTCGTGTTGTGTGTTGTGGCCGATAGTCAGCAGTGTGTAGCCTCGTTCTACTTCCGTTTTCCCACCGTAATTCACCAAAACTACTATGAACAAAGTCAAATACAGAAACAAAGTTAATACGCGGCTGCACTCCTTGATCCTTAAAGTGCACCTCGAGAACATCCGAGGTCTGCACTCAAATATCACAGCAGTCCACCACCACCTGGAGACTGAGCAGCCATCACTGTTGTTTCTTACGGAGACGCAGATAGGACGTCCGTCAGACGTGGCGTACCTAACATATCCTGGGTACACGTTGGAGCACAACTTTAAACCACGTGCTGGAGTGTGCCTGTACGCCCGTGACGATATCTGCTGTCGGCGTCTCCGTAATCTTGAGGACACCAGATTCTCTGTTGTTTGGGCGCTGATAGACACAGGCATAGACAAAATTGTCTATGCCTGTGTCTATCGGTCGCACAGTGGGGATCGGGAGACGACTAGGCTCATGGAATATTTGAGTGAGGCGGCGGATGCGGCTCAGCAAAAGTACCCAACAGCCCAACTAGTGTTGCTGGGGGATTTTAACGGCCATCACAAGGATTGGCTGTTCCCATACCGGGACACTGACCACGCTGGGCTGGAAACGAGAAAGCTAGCTTTATCGTTAGACCTGACCCAGCTGGTCCAAGAGGCCACACGGGTACCTGACGTTGAGTCGCATACCCTTATTGTTTAGACCTTCTGCTAACAACTGACCCAGACCGATATTCCGTGGCGGTATCTTCGCCGTTGGGCAGCTCCGACCACTGTCTGGTGAAGTCAGTATCAATGTACCATCCGCCCGATCCCAGCCCTAGAGGCAACCGGCGGTTGTGGCGATACAAGTTAGCAGATTGGGATGAGATGCGTTCTTTTTTGCGTCTTACCCATGGCAGTCATTGTGCTTCTCTTCTGGTGATCCTTCAACTTGCGCGGACGCTGTGACTGAAGTGATACAAACGGCTATGGAATATTTTATACCGTACTCTGACGTCCCAGTATCCAGCAAAGCTCGCCCCTGGTTTGGCCCGCAGTGTAAAATGCTGAGGCATGTAAGCACGGGGCTTACCTAGCTTGGGTTGATGCTCGACAACGTAAGGCAAAGGACACACACCAGAAGAAGAAAGCGTTTAACAAGGCTGCTAAGGCATGCAAAAAGGTTTTACAGAGGGCTCGTTTCGACCATATTAGTCGAATAGGAACAAACTAGCTTCATATCCTGCGGGTAGCAAAGCGTTTTGGTCCCTAGCTAAATCGGTCGAATCGAACTTCTGTCGCCCTCACTACCTCCAATGCTAAAACCTGATGGGACGTTGGCTCACACCGCAACGGAGAAAGCAAACTTGTTTGCATCTCAGTTTGCGGAATCTTCACGTCTAGATGCTGGTAGTGCGATACCTCCTACTCCACCTGGCAGTCCGACTGTAATGTCTGAAATACATATTCGCCAAAAGGAGGTTACCAAAGCGCTACGCAATCTGGATGTGAAAAAAGCCAGTGGCCCGGACGGAATTCCTGCCATAGTACTGAGGGTTTGTGCACCCGAGTTGTCTCCAGTACTAACGCGCCTGTTTAGACTTTCTCTCCAAACTGGGCAAGTGCCGAAGTCGTGGAAGCTTGCAAACGTGCAACCTGTGCCCAAAAAGGTAGTCGTGCTGACCCTGTCAACTACAGGCCCATCTCAGTCACGTCCATACTCTGCAAGACTATGGAACGTGTCTTAAACCACAGGCTCCTGACATACCTAGAATCGAACGACCTCCTCAGTGACCGGCAATACGGGTTTCGCCGGAACCGGTCCACCGGGGATATTCTAGCGTATGTCACCCACATCTGGAGTGAAGCTATCGAGAAACACGGGAAGCACTTGCAGTCTCCCTGGATATCTCGAAGGCTTTCGACAGGGTTTGGCATGATGGCCTTATAAGCAAGCTTTCTGGCTATGGTTTGTCTCCTGGGTTTATTGCGTGGATATCGGACTTCTTGAGGATCGATCCATACGAGTCGTCATTGATGGCTGCTCGTCGGATCAAATGGCTATCAATGCCGGAGTCCTCAAGGGTCGGTACTCTCTGCGACGCTCTTCCTGCTACATATCAACGATCTGTTGAGGCCCGGTATTTTGGGTACGCAGATGATAGCACCGTCGTAGAGAGTTATATATCTAGCGCAAGAGCCAGTGGGCAACAAACTCAGCTATTGAGAGAGAATATGATCGAACGGTTGAACTTGGCCCTTGAGGCAGTCTCTATATGGGCGATGCCAATTTGGCCAGGTTTAACGAAGGAAAGACACAGGCGTGTTTGTTCTCCGCCAAAAGGAGTCCGTTCCAACTGACTCCTACTTTTCGAGGCGTGTCCGTGCCGGTTACTGACCATCTCGAGCTTTTGGGCGTTTCTCTGTCATCGACGCTCAACTTTGGCACATATATTGAGTCTAAGGCTAAATTAGCCGCCAAAAACTAGGTGTCCTCTCAAAGGTGCGAAGATACTTCAACTCTGAACAGTTGCTCACGTTATACAAAGCACAGATTCGCTCCTGTATGGAGTACTGTTCGCACCTTTGGGATGGATCGGCTAAGTATCAGCTGGAGACTCTGGAATCGATTGAGAGACGCCAAAAGACTCATAGGCAGTGACGCTCTTGTGCGTAAAAGACTTCAAAGTCTTGATCATCGCCGCAAGATCGCTAGCTTATCGGTTTTTTATCGGATACACTTCGGAGAGTGTGCAACTGATCTGCATGATCTAATACCACCTTGCCCTTTCTTCTATCGGACTTCTCGTTCCACAAAAGGGCGGCATCGTTTCATGGTCGATGTTCCAAAGACGCGAACGAAGAGATTTGACTCCACGTTTGTGATAAGAACGTCTAGGTTGTGGAATGCGTTGCCTGAGTGGGTTTTCCCTGATGGTTACAATCTTGGTGTCTTCAAATCGAGAGTGAATCGGTTTTTTCTAGGTAAGCACGCTCCATCGTAGACCGCATCGTCGCTTAACATCAGGCGAGATGGTGGTCAAGTGCGAACCTATTATATTTAAAAAAAATAAAAAAAAAAAAAAAAAAAAAAGACATTTATTGTAGTGGAACATTTATGTTCTTGTCTATTATTTTTTATCATCGAGCAGCAAAATATTTATAACGTGCGAGGATTACTGTGTTTCAGTTTGAATAGCAATGTTTCCGGAGAAATTATAGGACAAAGATTGGACAATGAAATATTTATGTGTGTAACCACATATTTGTATGTTAGTAGATCAATAGGTAGTGATTTAAATTCAAAGATCTCAATACACAGATGTGCCCTCCCAAACTTCAGGGCGCACGGAATCATGTCATTGTTGGGAAGAGAGAGCTCACTCATTTCGTTCCACTCGGTTGCAGGAAGCGGTAAACGCCGGACGTTTTTAGTTATCACTATTCTTTGTCAACAACCAAATTAAGTAGAACAACAGCATATCGCGCCGCTAGCGATACTAGGGGTCAAGTAGATTGGTTATGTGTAAACTACTTACGACACACATAGATACGCAGTTTATTACCAATTTCAAGTTACTCAGGGCACATCCATTGGTTAATGTCGATGTTTAAATTCATTAAATTTAAAATGTTGTGTACTGTAGTGTCGACACGCTTTTTGTTTACCATCAGGCGACCTTCTAGCTCGTTTCGTCATTATTTCTGTAAAAAAGTTGCGACCGGTAACGATATCGTTCGGGTCCTATTTACCCTATTAAGTACATATTCTTTACCTATTTACCTTTGTAATTCATTTATTGCCTGTGATAATTTGGAGAACTGAACGTTTCAAAAAATGTAATATTTATATCTCTAATTTTTTTTAACTATAATAGGTTCGCACTTGACTACCATCTCGCCTGATGTTAAGCGATGATGAGATCTACGATGGAGCGTGCTTACCTAGAAAAAACCGATTCACTCTCGATTTGAAGACACCAAGATTGTAACCATCAGGGAAAACCCACTCAGGCAACGCATTCCACAACCTAGACGTTCTTATCACAAACGTGGAGTCAAATCTCTTCGTTCGCGTTTTTGGAAAATCAACCATGAAACGATGTCGCCCTTTTGTGGAACGAGAAGTCCGATAGAAGAAAGGGCAAGGTGGTATTAGATCATGCAGATCAGTTGCACACTCTCCGAAGTGTATCCGATAAATTAATATTAATATATCTAATTTAAAATCTCTAATTTAATATTATTATTGTCCAACCACTGTATTTAAACAAATGTTGTTTCTAGGCCCACATAGTTTGGAATGTAATACAGTTCTGTACAGTATACTCTTATGTTATAGTTTCTGTTTATTACATTCTGTTTTGTGTGCTCATTGAATAAATAAATAAATGGTATACAAGATTCATTGATATTGTTGCAGTCATCGAACTCTTAAAAAACGGCAGAAGCGGCAAACGCGCTTCTACTATGGCGATGCAAAATCAGGTGATGTCTCCTGATTTAGTCTCAGCCGCAACAAAGAGGTGTGTACGTTCGCTGACAATAATTGTGTACGTTCGCTGACAATTCAATTTTCAAATTTTTCAAACAAATTTTCGCCACGTTATCTTGTCTTTAGATTATAGCATACCTCATCTTCGTTTCTTTCATTATATCGATGGTTGCAGTAGTTACAAATACATATTAATAGTATAAGCAACTCACTAGATGTTTCCACAGCTAGGATTCTTCTTTCTCCATAAGAGAGATAAGGATCTAATCCACCACGCTGGCCCAGTGCAGGTTGATGAATGACATTTGACCTCGAAAGATTCTTGGTACATGTCGGTTTCCTCACTATGTTTTTCTTCACCGTTTTTTAAGTTACCGGTAAACCAGTATTACGCACAAGACTTAAGGAAAGACAATGGTGTACGTAGGATTTGAACCATTATGGATCCGCGGTCACCGTTCTCCAGACTGAACCAGCCGTAACTTACTAGACCTCACTCTAACACACACAATTGCAAAATTTAGCGTTATATTTATTAATTCTAAAAGCAGACTTACTATTTCCAACCAATTTATTTAATTATTTCAGAACACTTCCGCACAATTTCGCACTAAACAGTTCCCTGGACAGCAGACAGTCTGTCTATCACCTAATCCTCCATACCTAGTTACCCTAATTCCTTAATATCATTATGCGAGACGCTTACAGCCGCTAAACACCGCTAGTACTGAAGCGAGTGGCCTGGAGAGCTACTCGACCGGTGTCATGCGCCGTGAAATCGCTGACTGGTGAAGTCTAGTCAGGGACGGACTTTTGTTTTGTGGGCTAATAATAGGCCCTTAGACTTATACGTAAGTCAATATTCATCAACATTCCACTAAATGTTCCCACTGTTGGGACTCGGGCTTTCTCTCGCAAGGAGAGAGCTAAGGCCATAATTCACCACTCTGGCCCCAGTGCGGGTTGGTGGATGACACATAACTTCGAAAGATTCTAGGTACATGTCAGTTTCCTCACGATGTTTTCCTTCACCGTTTTAAGTTAGCGGCATGACGCATGACTTCCAGACCAGCCCAGCCAATGTTAGGAGCGGCCACAATCTTATCTTATACCTTTAAACGTGTAAATCTTGTAGGTATATATATATAGAATCTGAATCTCGGAAACGGCTCGAACGGTTTTCATGAAATTATGTATACAGAGGGTTTCGGGGAAGATAAATCGATCTAGTTAGGTTTTATTTTTTAAAAACGTAATTTTATGCGCGTTTTTAGACAATGAAAAACTCCTGCAATGTCATTAGAATACGATAACTTATTTCGCCACTGTTCATTGAGTATAAACGGCTCAGACGGAATATACTCGCCCTCGGAATCAATAGCCTCTGGTTCGAATCCTGATGGTTACACTCAGGTATTTTCTTTTTTTTTTCTGAAAAAATCTTTTACCTAGATCCCTTTATGAACACTCATTTAAACTGAGCAAAGCTCGGTCAACCAGGTACTAAAAATTATTCCTTGGGACGATATTCCAACATTTAACTTCTGCCTATGAACCTGAATACAGCCGTTGGATACAACATTTCCTCTACCTACTGGACTATCACCGACTAACCTACTCCTAACACAAGCATATTTTTAGCTTAGCTGGATAGGCAGCTTGCGTAAGCAGCTTACCTATTAGTACAAGCTTACAAACGGTTTTAAATAAAAGTGGTCAAGTGCAAGTCGGACTCGCCCATGAAGGCTTCCGTAGCAGCAATTAAGATAGTAAGAAAGTTCTTGTAGTTCGTTGTTACTTCAATCAGTGTTTTAACAATAGTGAATATATGACGTATTAAAATAAAACTACTTACTAGATCTCATTCAAATCAATTTTCGTTGAAAGTTTACATGGTAGTACATCATACATTTATTTTTAGTTTTGTCATTCTCTTATTTTAAAAGTTACACACACATTTTACCACTTTGGAAGAGTTTCTCGCACAAAAAAATATGTTAGAAACCTCAATATAATTTTTGAAGACCTATCCATAGATAACCCACACGTATGGTATTATGTAATGGGAAAAAATTGAATTTTAGTTCTAATTATGGGACACCCCCAAAATATATTGTTTTTTCTATTTTTTGCATAAAAATCTTTAGTGCGGTTCACACAATAGGTATATCTACGAGTACTTACCAAGTTTCAATACTATAGTTCTTATAGTTTCGGAGACAAGTGGCTGTGACATACGGACGGACAGACAGGCAGACAGACATGACGAATCTATAAGGGTCCCGTATTTTACCATTTGGCTACGGAACCCTAAAAAGTCTGTAACTTAAAAATGTTTGAAAAATTGTATACATCATTGTATAAAAACGTAGTATTCATGACGCGTTTATTACCGGCCATTGTGTAAAATATTGTAAAATGGTGAACATTGAGTGAAAAATTACAAATTTAGATTATCTGAGTTGTTAAGCTTGGCACCAAGCTGTCTCTTACCAACCTCGTCCTATATTCATATTGTATGGAATTAGCTACAGTGCTGCCATTGGAATGGATGTATGATATGAATCGATGTTATGTAGTGCTAGACTCTTTGCAGAATCCTTAGTAGGAAGTACCACGTCTTTGCCAGTTATCCTACCGCCAAGCAGTAATGTGAATACATCACTGTGTTCCAGTTTGAAGCCAAAGTTTTCAGTCAAATTACAGAGCATAAAGATAAAACATATCATATCCATCGGTGACGGGCGCAGTGCAGTGCTAGGTAATGATTTGGATTCCATGTTCCAATAGCTGCGTGTCACTGTGCTGTTATGGGCAGGCATGTTGCTTGCCATCAGGCACATGTACTGCTCGTCTCGACTCTATACTATAACAAAAAAAAAATACTTAAGTAATTTCTATAGAATATTAAGTATTGTATAACAAGATTTCGTGTTGAATGATTCAAAGTTCAGTTTCAAATGGAACAGTACTATGATCCACGACGTAATCGGATTATCAGATCAAACGGAGTCAAACCTCTCGGCATTTGTCGTATCCGTTTAGTAATGACAGAGGGAAGGGTTTTCATTCCGAATTTGATTCGTTCGGATTGCGTTCATCAATCAGTACCCAAATGCGATTTTCCCGTGAAATAGCAGCAGCACTTTCGTATTTTCTATTATTAAAGTTAAGAGAATTAAATTTCATTACCCATAATTGTAGCATTAAAGATTTGTGTAGCCGTTTAACAGTAACTGTGTGCGACATTCAAAATGAACCACGGATTAAAAAAACTCAAGTTCTGTCAATTTTGCTTCTTTGAGTATGTTTGACCTCACAAACGTCACAAAATATAATAAATAAATAAATATTGGTGGACAATTCACACACACAACACCATCTGACCCCAAATGAACTCGGAAGCGAGAATAACTTGCTTCTGAAGTCTGTCAAATGTCTCAATTTTCTTAAATGTTTGTAATTGCTTTTACATTGCTTTTAAATGTGCTTCTGTTTAGTTATGGTTTAGTTAGTTTAGTTTAATTTAGTCACTAAATTGCGTCAAGTGTACGGCTTTTACTCAAAAATATGATGCGTTGTGCGTTGTTGGATTGCAAAAGCCTTGAGTTTGGAATATGGCGATAGGTTTGGTATTGTTATACTCAATAGTATTTTTAACCCTCGACCAAAAAAAGGGGTGTTATATGTTTGATGTCGATGTCTGTCTGTCTGTCTGTCTGTCTGTGTGTGTGTCTGTCTGTGGCACCGTAGAGCTTAAACGGATGGGCCGATTTTGATGGCGTTTCGTTTATTTAAAAGATAATATCCGTGCGGATGTTTTTAGCTATGTTTGGTTAATATCGATTCAAGATGGCCGCCGCCACAAAATGGCGGACAAAATATTTCTTCACAACCTACCTCAATATGGGTATCAAATGAAAGGGCTTGGCTAGTAAAATACTATACATTATAAAAAAATCAAATCCAAAATGGCCGCCACCACAAAATGGCGAATTTTATCATTTTTATACTACTACCTCAACATGGGTATCAAACGAAAGGGCTTGACTAGTAGAATATATTGCACTACTTATAACAAATTTCAAATCCAAGATGGCCGCGTCCATAAAATTGCGAAATACATTTTTTTTCACAACTCCCTTAATATGGGTATCAAATGAAAGGGCTTGACTAGTAGAATGTTGTACAGAAAACAAATCTGAGGTAGTCGGGGATTAATCACAATTTTTAATTTTGTTCTTGTTACCTACTAAGAAAGCTCAGTACTGCAGAAACATGTCGCAATAAAAGACATTACTTAATAAAGAGTATGTTACATAACTGTTTCATGACCACTAATCCCTTAATGCAATAAAGGGGTCAGCCTGTAACCATGATGTAGAATAATATGTTGAAAATATTATTTTTATAATAAAGAGTGATGGGACGAGCAAGCCATTTGCCTGATGCCATTTATGTCACAGTAACACGCAGTCATTTGAACATGAAGAATCCAAATTAGCACTACGTAGATTATCTAAGATACAGATAATCACTGTTTTTGCACTGTAATTTATCTGCAAACATTGCCTTTCAAACTGAAATATTTATTTGGACTTCACTGTTTACCAGTTATATGAAAAACTAAAGTGAAAAACAGCGCGGCGCTAGGTAATGGTTTGTACTCTTCGTGTTTTAATAGATGGGTGTCACTGTGATGTTATGGGCAGGCATGTTGCTCACCATCTGGCACATGTCCCGCTCGTCTTGACACTAAACACTTAAAAAAATACACATCAAATTGTTAGCTTTGCATGCTTGTGTGGTTGTTTTCCACTAAGACTTAATCACATACAAAGGTTTTGATTATAAAAATTTCAATTGATATCCAACTTTGTCAAGAATGTTATGGCCACCCAAGTCTAGTCTTCTACATATTTTCTAGAACATTCGATGAGATTCTAATTCAGTTAATACTAGTGACTGTACGCCTACGCACATAGGTCTTCACAGTTACACTAAACTATTTCTATAAGACTTTGGAAGTATTCTGAAGGACATAACTTAAGTTTTTAGGGCATCAAACAGGACAGTTACGAAAATTACGTTAATTACGATTATTTAAGAAAATTAGGTCAGAAAAAATTATCTTAAAAACAAATTGTATGTACTTTTTATTGAAGTGAAACCATGGTGTTTGATATGGGACTGTTCATTGGGATGAGCCTTTTCATCAGTCAACTTAGCGATGGATTCAAATTTTTGGTAAGTCTTGTTTGATAGTGTAAATCGTAAGCTAATAACTACTAAACTAAAATTTCATAATATTCCGAGAGCAGGTAGCATTTTTGGAAAGGTATTTGAAAGCATTTGGTGGTAATTGAAAGCATTTGGTGGTATTTGAAAGCATTTGGTGGTATTTGAAAGCATTTGGTGGTATTCGAGAGCATTTGGCGGTACTTGAAAGGCAGGTTGAAAACTTGTTACATATCTCTCCCATAATACCCCAACACGGTGGTTCAGACCCGAGGGCCTCCCGCCTAACTAAAACTGTCTTAGCTTTGATAATGCTCTCTCTTTTCTATTCGCTTGAAATGATAGAGACAGCAATAGGAAAGCAATAGCCGATTTAGTTAGGCGGTAGAAGGGCTGGCTTGTGAGTAGCGGGGCAAAATGAATCCATCATTTATATTTTAATTATTTTTTCAACGAATATGTTTGAAGCTATTTAATATTTTTATCATATGTTGTTGTTTCATGTATAGAATAAAAATAAAAATAAAGCCAGATGATTTAAGTGTGGCTTTAAAATTGACGCGTGCAAAAATGTTTGGATACAAAATATCTTAATAAATAAAAATGTTATGTTGGTTTGTGTACGCTTCAAAAACTCAAAAAGTTCTGCATCGATCGAGCTGAAATTTTAGAATGATATATAATCTGCATCAAGGATTGTTTTAATCTAATGTTTGCATCACAATGTGCCACAGCGAAGCGTGGCAGGGTACAGCTAGTATAATATATATTTGAGACAACTTGAAATTTTAATTCGATTTTATTTATGACTAAAAACACTCGATCGTCAAAAAGTCATGGGGCAATGATTTGGGCTCTAAATGCTCCAATAGCTACGTGATGTTGTGCTGTTATGGGTAGTTGCGGGTTGCTTACCATCAGGCACACGGCCTACTCACCCTGTATAAATAAAAGAGTCAAGATAAAATAACCAAATATGTATACATAGCAGGTATCTGCCCAAGACTTTATCCTCGCACGCTTTAGAAAAAGGCCTATTCCCTAATGATAATAATTTTATTAGGAAAAAGGATTAGCTGTGGAACTCTACACATAATAGATAAAACAACTACAATCAATAATATTATATCTATGTATATGTTCCGCATTTTAGACTGCTCTGTTAGTACCTAATCTGTCGATCTGTGAGTGATCTGTCATGTTCAAATTATGAATAACATAAAACACTACGATACCATAAAAAACAATAGAGAAAACAGTAAGTAATAAAATTATTTACTGTTTTCTCTATTGTTTTTTATTTTATTATATAAATAAATAATTAAAAAAAATGGGTACAATTGCGAACATGCGATCTTGACGCTAATAACGATCCCTTTGGATCCTTTAACAGATATCCTTTTGGTTTTGGAATAATTTCTCAAGGTAAGGACAGTGAATATAGAGGTAGTATTAAGGGATCACAATCTTATTTCTCGCGGCGAAATAACACGCTGGTAGCAATTTAGTATAGAGTTAGTTTTAATAGCGAGCCCAAAAAAAACTAGGAGCCTACAAAAAAGTAGTTCTACTTAAGATAGCCACAAAAAAAGAAAGTTGGACCCATTACTGAGTATTATATTCTATTTATAAGAATCCAAAATTGAGAAAGATAACAACAAGAGATATCTAAGCAAATCAAACCGATTCGATACTTAGAAATTTGTTTATTGTCGAAAGCTTATGATTTTGGGTAAAAATAAAACCGAGCCAAGACGAAGGTACCTCTTTACTTTTTGCGGTGCACTAGGGCGCCGTAGTATATAATATATATATGCCTTCGGCCTGATAAACAAAACATTTACTTACATATTTTGTCTTTGACTTTTTGTAAAATAATAAATTTCCTATTACCTACCTAAAATTTTGGGTTAAAATTTTAAAGTCTGCTCTACATAACATGCCTAATAACAGTCTGATATAAATCGATTAATACGCTCATAACATCGTGATACCGTCAAAAGCCCGAAGCCCCGAATGCCGCGGCAACATTCTTGTAAACGCGAGACGACCATTTTATCGCTTCTGGAGTCGCTATCGCTACTCCGACGCGAGCCACAGCGACCACACCCTAACATACCACTACACTATCGTGACACATGTCAACCATTACCGCATAGTTAAGTGAACTAAATCACGCATCGAAACGAAACAAGCAATGGTTAACCAACAGAAGTAGGACGTAACCGCGACAGCGGAACGTAGTGCGTCAATACAGCGGATTTTGCGCCGCACGAGCGACGAGGACAGCGATAGGAGTGAGCGGGAGCGTGCGTACATGACGCTATCGCTTCAGTTTGAAGTCGCGCGTCGCTCTCTCCACGCGTCCCGCTAATCGCTCGCAATGAAGACGAAACAACGCGGCGCCCGAACCAAAAACATGGACAAGCTCATAGAGGCTGTCCAAGCGAGGGAGTGTTTATGGGACAAAAGCTACAGAGGACACAGAAATAGGTTCAAATTGGAGAGATACTGGAACGAAGTCGCTGCAGAAGTGGGCACATCAAGTAAGTAGATTAACACATAGTTTGTTCGTAGTCCGTAGCTTGACATAGTTTGTACGTAAATATAAGTGATAGTTTGTAGGAGCGGTCGCGGTCCCGTGTCCGCTCGAAGTCAGCACAAGGTTAACGGCCTGTAATTGATTGTGTCGCCGTCCGATGGAGCCAGTATCGCGTTTTTGAATAAAGCACTGAAATAATTATCTACAGAGTTTTGTTAGGAATTTTGATCGATCCTGTAGTTATTTCGGTCGATGATATTAGTTTGAAAAGCGAGGAAAATGGTTTGCTTATGCACGAGCACTTGTTTACATATTTTATTTATAAATAAAAAGTTTTATTGACATTATCAATAAGCCTTTGTTTGATTACTTTATATAATTTATACTGGGAATGCATTTATATTACAACATAGTCTAAAAAAACCTAAGTATATTTTGCATGAAAAGTCAAAAAGCGCCTGTAGAGTTAATACACTTTTCACATATTTGGCAGTGTTACGTGACATTGACTGGGAAAATCACAATAGGGTATTCATACTTGGGACAAAAAATGATTTTTAAACTATTATGGCTATACACTTGACAGCCATCTCGCATGATGTTAAGCGACGACGCGGTCTACGATGGAGCGTGTTTACCCAGAAAAAAACCGATTCACTCTCGATTTGAAGACTCCAAGATCTGGGTTCATGCAACGGAAAAGCCCACCCAGACGACACATTCCACACAGCCTAGACGTTCTTTTCACAAATGTAGAGTCAAATATCTTTGTTCGACTCTATGAAACGTCAACCACGAAACGATGTCACTTTTTCGAACTACTAGTTGGAATATGTTGAGTAGAAGCGATGATGCTAGATTTATAGGGATTGGGAAGAGACAAGATTGGGAGAATCCTCGCGCCCTAAGCTAAAGCCTAATTAGGCTTAGGGCCCATTTAGCAAGCCCTGTGTATTATAATACACTTAAGTACCTACGTAATTACAAAAAGTAACTGTGACAGTTTTTGAGATGGAAAAAAGACAATTGAACTCGTAACGCTGTTAGTGTCACTATTATTTATAAGTATACAAATAATTTGTATTGTCTTTATTTAGGTAGTTCTGTCGGCACTCCCGCCCTTCTCCCGAGTCGGCCTTAGCTTTGTTGTCCCTTTAATTTAAAGCTAAAAGTTGTTGTTTCCTATCGTATTTTAGTTAGGCGGTAGATATTTCGGAGTTCGATTGTTTTTTACCGGTTTTGATAATGCTGAAGTTAGATTCTAATAGAAAGAGTAAAATGTAAAAATCCGAGTAACATATCAAAAGCAACAATTTTATATACCCTACAAGCAACGGAGTATATTAAAATAACTGTTATGGTTTTGGCTTTTTTTTCTTTTGGCCACTTAGATGCGAAGTATGTCAGGGAGCTAGTTAAATTAATAATTAGGATAGGAAGTTATACTTTATACTTCGTAGGCATAAAATATGACAGTACATTGTTACGATGCATGTACACCGCCACGAAAAACAGACACCCTGAAGTTAGCCAGCCAATATTTTAGTAATTTCAGGTCCACCCTTCTTGCTTTGAAGATTTATTATCTCTTCTATGTTTGAAGGTAGACTTCTTAACTCGAGGAATCAAGAGAAGAAGTACTAACTTCTTGAGTGCGCATATACTTCAACACACATACTTTTATTTTATAATAATACTGTGATTTACTCTGGATAAATAACCCTAAAACCTTTGGTAATGTTTGGACATTGTCATTTGACTGTATGACAACTGAAAGAGGTGTCGTAAGTTGCCTAACATTTGTTGGTGCTCAGTTGTAGATCGCGTCGTCGCCTAACATCAAGTCAATGGCAAACCTATTATCGATAAAAAAAAACAAAGGTGAACTCTGCTAAACTGTAACATTGCAGTAAGCGACCGAACAGAAAAGAAATAATCTTACTTTATCATGTTTAGGGACAAATTTCATTTTACTGCGAAAGTAATGATTACTAATATTACTATATCCATATTTTTACAACCCATGAAACCTATTTTTGCAGGTATAAACTGTCGCAAGAAATGGAAGAATCTAAAAGATCAATGCCGAAAAGAGATGAAGAAGAACGGAAACGACCCAACCAAGTCAGAATGGCCACACTTTTCAAAATTATCATTCATCCATCATCAGTTCTTAGCAGAAGACGAGGAAGGTGACCAGGATACAGCAGATGAAGTCTTCAACTCCTTAGATGAAACTATAAAGACGCCAAAGCTTGGATACACGATGAGGAAGAAATTGTTGATGAACAAGCGAAGGAATATAGAGATAGATATGAATAAATTAATAGACTTAGTGAGGGCAAGAGAGCTGATCTGGAACAGACAGTTGAAAGGACACCACAATTGGTATAAACTGGACGAAAGTTGGAAGGAGATTGCTCAAGAACTAGGAGTAACAAGTAAGTTTTAAATGTAACTTTGTGTACGCAAACAACTGTACTAACTCAAAAGGGTCGCATTTTGTCATTGACTGAAGAGATAAATCATGTTATATCTATGGGTGACGAGTGCAGTGCTAGGCAGTGATTTAGACTCTATTAAGCCCAAATCAGTAACTCCGTGGGTCGTGTTGTTGTTAAGATGTCTAGCTATAGTCAGGCGCACAACATATTCCTTCAGTCACTATAAAAACAAAAACTACTTTTAATAAAAACACACATAAATCGGGGTTGAGCAACCAATAAGAATATATACCACAATAAATATTTATGGGTCATATGATACACCAGGATACCTATGTAGGATGATAGAAAGGCATAAAATAATAAGATTCAGAACTAGGCAGGAGAAAAGATCAAGGGTTGCAACCCCTCCTTCTTCAACTTGCACTCAGTTGGACAGCTTACAGATGCCGGGATAGTGCTGAATCTTATTATTTTATACCCTTCTATAATCCTACATTGGTATCCCGGTGTATCATATGACCCAAACATCTTGTTCACAGGCCTGTAGTCTACGATAACGTCACTCACATTTTAACATTACACTTTAAAACTAAAACTGCAATGTTCTAAACTGAATTTAGAAACGAGACGGTTATTAATATGAGCAGTGAAAGAGAGATCTCGTCGCTCATTCAAGAAAATTGCATTATTTTTATGCTCTCAACGTCAACACATTTCAATTTTAGTTTGGTTTTCAATGTTGTTTAATTTTAGTTTAAATTGTTTGACATAACCGCCACGGAAAAAAATACATCTTCCAAAATAGTTTCTACGATTTTTTTTTCAATAGATGTATAGATATAGGTATCCCAAACTTAATAATAAAATTATATTTTATTACAATATAAAACTAATTTGGTTTGTTGTTATTTATCTATAAGCCCGAGGTTTTGCAAACGTAGTCCTCGTTCCCGTTATGATCGAGTTAACAAAAGTAGCCAATTCTATTCCTGTCTAATTCATTTAACTATGATCTAAGTTTCAACTAGAACTGTCCACGTTATGATTGAGCAACTTTAGCACCTGCCTTTTGAATTTTTTTTTACATTAGTAGGAAGGATTATTATTTTCCCAATTTGGGCCAACGGCCAAAGACCTTTGTTCCCCTCCGTCCAGTATTGTCTGCACTATAATAGGACAATCTTTTGGGAGAATTTAGTAATGTTTAACTAACAATTCCAAATTTTTCAATTCCAGGAGACGAAGCCCGCCTAAAGTGGAAATACCTACGTGATCAAGCCCGCAAAGAATGCCGAAAGCAAGATTCAGAATGGGATTTCCTTCCTAAGCTCCAGTTCCTAACTAACCAGTTCAATGACTACGAAGGAAACGATCTTCAAGATGATCATTTTAACCTGAGCCAAGACTACGACGCAGATCAAGGATCGAGTTATTACAATATACACCCAACTGTTGACATACCACCCGAACCAGTCGTCACCACGGCAAAAGACGAGGAATTCGACGAGTTTGATTCAAAACCCGTGATAATGGAAACTGATTTCTATGACGATGATGATGAGGCTCAGAAAAGCGTGACAGAAGAACCCAAAGACGAAGATGTTGGCTTCTTTGATAGCTTACTGCCGCATGTGAAGAAATTAGGGCCAGCGAAGAAAATGATGCTTAGGATGAAGATTCAGGAGTTGGTGTATAATACGGTCTACAATGAAACCTGAATAACATTCTTAACATAATATTTAATTTTCTTTATTGAGGAGAACTTTCAATGCATATTGAAAATATACTAACATAATATTACCTAAAGGTTGATTAAAATTACATTAATGGCCTATGAATAGGTAAATAACTAAGTATTTAGGAAAACCTGGAAAAGGTCAACGCAAATACGTTAAAATCACAACATATATCCTTCCTTACATTTCTCTTTGAAACACTACGGCACCACAACTTTCTTTACCAAATTACTCTACCTACAAAGAAAGCTTTTAAACTCTCGAAGGTCTGGAGTAAATGTTTGGAATGCGGGAGTTAATTCGCTCAAATTAAGTCGTTAGCAAAGAAAACTAAGTTATTGATACTTGCACAGAAAACTTGAATCAAATAATATAAATAAAAATGAAAATATTTGCCAAAACGGCTTAACTTATCCAAATTTGCCTAATTACTCAATGTAAAGGGATATTTAATATTAGCAATATTAGCAAACTATATCGTATAAATAATAGGTACTAGTAGCTCACACAATAGCTTAGTCCTAGTAATCTTTCCGCATAATATTTAAAATATTAAATAATTTTAGCAGATAGTCAGAATTCTGATATTTTACATCAAAGATTTATAATATAAATACTTAAATAAATATTGGTGGACAATTCACACACAACACCATCTGACCCCAAAATAAGCAAAGCTATCACAGTAATAATGTCTTCTTTAACGCATATTTGTTATTAAAAATGATATTATTTTTACGCATATTTATTTAGGTTATCATATAATGTTTATCATTTTATAATCATTTATCACGATAAAATGATGAGGGCTTTCAAAACAAATATCAGTATGGTCCATGATACTCGTAGATTAAACATGAGGCGTTTTTTGGAAAAAAGTTCTTAACAACGTACTAGATGGCGATAGTATGGTGATGATAGTTGTTGATGATGATGGTGTATAGATTTAGGTACTACGTAACGACCATAAAATAAATAAACATTGGTCGACACTAATACATTTTATTAAATTTTATGTAGAAATTAATTAACTTTACGTAAATAACATACTGTTCGCATTATTAAGTGTTATGATGCATTTAAAGTAAAAAAAGAAGCCAAATCATCAATTATACCAAAATCAAAATATCACATCACAATGCATCACAATGCACGTCAATGAGGGCAATTGATGTTGAAAGAACCTTCCATTTGGACAAAATATGGTCTAGTCATATTAGGCATCAGATGGGTCCCATCTATCATATTGTCAAAATACAGGTTGGTTTTTTGAATTAATTTATAAGCTCTCGGTTGACCGATTCTCGACCTGTTAAGCTATGGTGTACTACATTGTGGAGCGTGTTTATATTTATCAAACCCATTGACTTTGGGTTTTTTTTTTTTTTAATCATTTGTTTATTCGGAAATGTATTACAGAGTTCCTTATAACAATTTTTATTTTACATTAAAATAGAAAATAGTGAGCCTCTGGATCTGTGGGAGAAAGGTGCTATTTGATACAATCAATGCTACCACAGATCCGGAATACCTCTAAACTATATATACTACATTTACAGTAGGTACCTACCAAAAATATTAATATACAAGTAAGCATCCTATTCAATTACAAATAAATATTTTATATGCAATGTATTTATACGTTAGAGTCTTAAGAAAATAATTAACATAAACATAAAGAAAGAAAAGTGGTCATGAAGCTTTCAAAGTATTGTACAGGCTATGTACCATTAAAGATCTTTAAATTGCTAAATATCCGTACAATATATTTTGTCCATGATTGAATAGCTGCTTCTTTTTAAAATTAGTTCATCTACATCATAGGCCGAAACGCTCAGAAACCGGCACATTTCTTCATGCTCATGTCTGAAAGCAGAGAACTCGGAGCATTGCTTAAGTAAGTGTTCAACCGTTTGTATGGAACTGTTATCGCATGGACACTTATCCGAGTCGATAATTTTAAAGCGAAACAAGTAAGATTTATGGAAACCATGCCCCGTAACTACTTGTGTTATAAAGAAAGAAGTTTCAACTGATTTCCGAAATCTATTTATGTGTGTAAAAGTAGGAAAATGTTACGTGTATGTTGACCTTGAGACGCGTTAAAGTAACGACGCTCCCACGTTTCTTGATTCTTTACGTGCAATTTTTGTTTTATATAGGATAAAGGAAATTTAGAGTAAACAGGTGGAGACAGTTGCTTAGAAGCATCGTCGGCAGCCCTGTCTGCGGCTTCATTTCCTTCAATCCCACATGACTCTTAACCCAGCAGAAGCTGAGTTCACCTATGGATTTGTAATTTCTTACAATAAAATGTATTTGCGAAACTAGTGGATGCGTATTGCTCCGGTCCTTTAAAGCCTGGAGTGACGACATAGAATCCGTAAATACAATCACTACTGGACATCTGTAGTTAAAAGCCCATTTGCATGCCTTTAAAATAGCCAAAAGTTCGGCTTGGAAAACAGTGCAGGTGTTATGCAATTTAAATTGGTTGGTTGAGATTACTGTTTTTGTACCTGGATCAAAACAAACATAAGCTGCTCCAACTGAACCATCATCTTGTTTGCTACCATCTGTGTATATTTCAGTAACACCTAGCTTTCTGCACTCGTTGACCTGTTGTTCATCAGATGCAGTTCCATAGGAGATTTGAATTCTGTCGGCTGGATGAAGTAGTTGGTGCACCGGGACAGAGCCTTCCCATGTTGTTTCATTGGGAGCGAGGTCGCTGCCCCCTGTCAGTTTCAGCCGTTCAAGATGGTGTACCTCCATAACTTTAAGGTCAAGAGGCACAAATTGAGCCAGTGCTAAAGCAGCTGTGGTAGAAACTGTACGAAAAGCTCTGATAGCTTTCAGGGCAAAACCCCGCTGCAAACTAAGCAGTGCCTTCTGAACATATTTCTTTATAGCAACGTGTCCCCAAATTCCAGCGCCATAGGTGACTATAGGTTCTATAACTTGCTTGTATATAACGCGTATATTGTCGGGATGAGGTCCCCACGTTGCTCGAGAGAATAAACAAAGTTTGTTGAATATTCTGGACGCTTTCCCGAGAACATAGTCAACGTGTTTTCTAAATAACAATTTCTCATCAAGAATAATTCCGAGCAATTTGATTTCGTTTGAAAAGTGTAACGGAACTCCTTCCATAAAAATATGCGCTTTTAGCCTTGGGAGTAAAAGCGATCATTTGCGTTTTGTCGGGGCCAAATGTCAGCTTTACACTTCTGCCCCACTGCATTATTATATTGAGAGCTTCATTGGCGCGATGTTGTAACTCTGTAATAGTTTTAGCGCTTACGATGAGGAAGACATCGTCAGCGTAGCTTGCATTGAACAGTTTGTAGGAAGCTGGCGATTTAAGAGTTCATCCAGAATGAAATTCAAAACACTGGACCGCATGCAGAACCTTGTATGCAGCCTTTACTCATTGTCTTGGTAACTCGCTCCCCGAATAGTCAAGAATTACTTTGCGGTCTTTATGTAACTTAAAATGAGTCGAAATATGTTATGAGGGCAGTTCAAGTTTCTTAGTCTTTCAAATAGGGCAGGCATTGTCAAAAGCCGCTTTAATATCCAATGAGACAGCCAACACCAGATGTTTATTCCTCTTGGCTTCGCGGACAACTTCTAGAGCAGAGTAGATGGCAGTGGTGGTATTATTTTGTTCTCTGAAACCAAATTGTTTTTCACTAAATTTTCCACTTTTAGCTGCTGTGTACATTACTCTTTTGATGAATAATTTTTCAAGTAGTTTACCAAACACTGGGAGGAGTCCTATGGGTCGATATGAACCAAGAGAGCTATGGTCTTCCTTTCCTGGCTTCGGGATTACTTTGACGTACGCTTCCTTCCACTGTCGTGGAAAATGTCCAAGGTTTAGGCATCTATTCATGACGGCTGTAATTAGCACTGGATAGTGTAAAGCAGTCTGTTTACAAATGTCCGCTGTAAGGTTGTCGATTCCGGGAGCCTTGTCAGGCTTCATTTGGCTAAGTTGTTCCATTATTTCTTCCCAAGCAAATAACGGATCATTTATAGTGTTTGGGGCTTTTCAGTGCTATTTCTTAGAAAATGATGTCGTGGTTCGGTATCAGTGTTATCATCATCAGGATAAAAATGATTGAGTAGTGCCATTGCAGTTTCCCTTGGACTACTTGTGTAGGCATCGCCTACTTTTAATGTTGCTGGAGGTCGTTGTGCGAATGATTCTTTTAGAAGTCTATTTGTAACAGACCACGCATTCTCTTTACGTTGAAGTTCACAAAATTGCCGGAAGTGCTTTGTGGATTCCTGTTTCAATTCATTGGCATACATTGTCTTCAATTCTTGGTGCTTTTGGGTAACATTTTCTAATGGTTCATTGCGTCTTTTTGCTGCGTGTACATCGTGATGTGCTGAGATCACACCCCGTTTCATTTTTTCTAGCTTCTCAGTCCACCATGGTGGTTTGTATTTAACGCCATTTTTAACAACAGGCATGGAATCGTTGCATGCTTTATGTATCACAGATGTTAAATCATCGATAATTGTTTCTAGTTCAATAGCGGTTGTTTTTGATACGTCCTTGTCTAAAATACTTGAGTTTGCTATATAAGTGTGCAGCGACTCTTTAAAGATCGCCCAATTTGCTTTTTTGTTTTTGTAACGAATGGTCGAAGTATTCAATTCAGTTCGTAGCCGACGTCTCCCAAGATTTATAGTAAATTCTATGGCATTATGAAGTGATGATGGACAAGCGTCGATATTTACTAGCCACTCATTGACATCATCGTAGATCGAGCTAGAGGCCAATGTGAGATCAATAATCGACGACCTGAGCTTGTTGCGAGTTATGGCTTCAAATGTCGGCGTGTTGCCTATGTTACATACATGAATATCATTATTATTTATCAGTTCCAGTACTCTGACACCACGTTGGTTTGATCTATTACTTCCCAAACAGGATGCCAGCCATTAAAATCTCCGCCAATAATGCTATGATAAGTTTCAGTGGACTTGAGGAAGAAATCAATCCGCTCAAGAGTATTATTTTCATCCGTGATTGGTTCGATGTAAGCTGAAGCGATGTAAATTCTTTGGTTTTCTAACTTCAGTTGCACAACGCTTAAATTGGATGTGGAGTACCGAGTCTCTCCTAGGATCGAACCGCACTCAGGTTTGGCCAGAATGCAAGCCTTCACCCGGCTGCCGTGTGAAAACTGAAAATCCTCAGCCCCATAACAGGTTTTACTTGCGTGCTAGAACCAACGTAAGGTTCTGAAATAAGTGCTAATTTATAATCACCTGACATAAAGTATCGAAGAAATTCGTCATAGCTACGCCGTGACCGGTCAATATTGCACTGTAATATTCTTAATTTATTAGTCTGATCCATAGTCAATTCTGTTGTTGATTCTCTGTTTCATTGTACACATGCGAGGGCATTCGATTGAAGTAGCTGTATGGCGGATATCAAATGTAGTTTGGAATTTGCTATTGTGTGTGAGGCAGTTGTAGCACTTTGGAGCAGCATGCTTAGCGCGCTCAGGACACTCTGAGTAGTCATGAGATAGGGTGGCGCAGTGAGCGCACAATCGATCTTTGGCAGTACATTTATTTTGATGTGGCCGAATTGAAGGCAAT
This sequence comes from Ectropis grisescens, assembly GCA_017562165.1. Classification (NCBI taxonomy): domain Eukaryota; kingdom Metazoa; phylum Arthropoda; class Insecta; order Lepidoptera; family Geometridae; genus Ectropis; species Ectropis grisescens. Next base: position 12,650,282 of record CM029793.1, on the reverse strand, counting down.
TGTGACATTGGACAAATGGTGAGAATTCTTCCGCATGAACTTGTTGAAAGTCTACACACAGTTCCTCTCTCTCTCACACTTTGCGCCATACTATTGGCGTTGCTTGAAAAACGGCGTTGTAGAGCCTAGGACTACGATTGTTTCGTTTAAAACGAAGTTTGAGATCTTCGTCATTAATTATCCCGATATCACGATTTTGTTCCCTAATTATTTCGACCAGATCTTCAGATATAGTGTCCAAGGATATTCCTTTTAAGATGAACATGGGTTTAAGCTTGCGAGCTAGTTCGGCACTAATTACGCTTGAAGCGTTTATTTTCCTAAGCGCATCATTACAATGGGACTCATTTTCGAATTCTACTAACAATTTATGATTGGACAAAGGTTGAATTTTTGTGGGAGCATACTTAGCAATCTTAAAGTTAATAGAATCTCTAAGCTTACGAATAACATCTTCTCTATTTTCTGGTAACTCTTTTGGAGTGACAATGATAGCTGGTCTCGGTCCAAGAGGACTGGTGACCGCCGTTGTTGCCGCCGGTGTAGCTCGCTGGAGTGACGATGTATTTGGTTCTCTACTTGTACTGGGTCGATTCGCAACTTGAGCGTAGGTCCGTTGCTGTAATCGTTTTTCTTGACGTTTCGAAAAGGTTTCCAACTGACGATTCACCTCGGCTCGAACACAGGAGACTATGTCATCCCTGAGAGTAACATTGGTATCTTGTATGGCGTGTTGGGTGGAAGTTAACTGCAGATTTGTAAAAACTCTAGTAGCTTTCCAAATTTGTTCCGCCGCTAGACTAACATGTTTTTTCTTTGCAGCAGTTAAGCTTTTACTCTCGCACATAACATTTTGAATACTGGATGCCAATTTGGCTATAGTATCCAAAAACGAGTTAACGTCATGGATCTCTTCAATAGTAGCGGGAAGCGACGCATCATTAATTGCAGGCGCCGTGAATGAGTGCGAATCCATTGCATGTGTGTGTAAAAACTCGTGGAATGCGGTGTGATGCGGGGCGCGGGGCGCGGGGGCGGTGCAGTCCGCGACGCTCGCTGCTAAATTCCAGGAATTAGCCGCCGCGCATAGCTTCTTATTTCAAGTAAATTATTTAATAGAATTAATAATTTTGTTCAAAATCGTTGTTTAAAACACTTATGGACACACTTTCACTTCTCACTATGCTACACTAGATATAGTTACGTATGGGTATGTAGACTATTATTAAATTCGTTGTAATTAAGCATTTTAATTTTATTTTTTATCGCGGATAATAATCAAAACAGGAGCGCACCGAGCGGCGTTCCGCGTCTCTTTTGACTTTGGGTAGAAGGCACTTCTACAGTCTACCTGTTCGCATTACGAAAGATTAATCAAGACTCTTCGACTGAAACGTTCTAGAAAAGCTTGCTTGCAATATTTTAAACTAGACATTCTTAGTCTTTTAAAACACCGCGTCGTCTTTTGAAGACCTTAAAATATACTCTCATTATGTATGTATTTCTGTACTGCTTCTGAATTATGTTTTAGATATAATTTGGAAATTAGAACGCATAATATTATAACTGATATCGGTACTGCACTTTTAATTCGTCTATCTTCCACGTAATTGTAAGATTATTAATATGAAATACCTCAATGGTGCCCAGTGAAATATTATTAACTGCTCAAGAAAAAAACGAACATGATTTTGCAAATCATATGAGTATATAACTTTTTTGCATTTTAACTGACTTTATAAAATAATGCGGCTTTATTTGACGATGAAAACTGACATGGTTGGCACATAAAGTTAACTTTTTATAAATAGGTACTCTTTTTAGAGGGGTTAAAAATTCTGCCTAATAGTACCGATTATACTCGTCTAGATCTCATAGATCATAGAATAGTATACATAGAAATAGCATGCATTTGATAGTTTTGAGCTTTTTTGATTTTCTACTATCAGCCCTTGATTTAGACCGAGTAGAATTTAGAAAAAAACCACCGCTTGTCATAATATTTTCGGATATCTTACGTGCTATTTGAGACTAAATTTTATCTACATAGGGTCGTTAAAGTCGTGAAACAAAATTTGAATTTTGTCTGTGATTTATTTTAACATCACAAATGTCTAAAATTAGTTTATCGACTTGACATAACTAATGTTTGGACTATGACAGTAAAGGCAAAAGTTCGCGCTGAGACCGCGACGCGCACAGGCACTTGACTCTATAGAATTGTATGGGCGTCAGTTCGCGCCGAGACCGCGACACATGTCTCGCGACACGTGACTCGGTCTCCTGTCGCGGTCTCAGCGGGAACTGGCGCCCATACAGTTCCATAGTGTCAAGTGCCTGTCGCGGTGTCGCGGTCTCCGGTCGCGGTCTCGCGTCGCGGTCTCGTGTCGCGGTCTCCGGGCGAACCGCTACCTTTAAGTCTCTTCAATTTGTTGAGTCTCGTTACAGCTCATCCAGAAGTGGCAATATAATTTGTAAGTTGTATTATTTTAAACTAATCTCTAGCAGTTTGCCCCAAATAGCCTCTGCAAACTGGATAGTCTAACCACTAACTAAAACAGTCTTGGCTTTGATATTGACATCTCTATATTTTCGCTTGAAATAAAAGAGATAGAGCAATAGCATAACCTATAGCGTTTCAGTTTGGTGGTTGGAGAGTGGATTGACGCTAGCGTTTGTGCAGTGATGTGGAGGAATGTGGATCAAACACTTTTAATTCGTATGTAAGTACGTAAAACATGTTTGTTAAACTCAATCTAGCAATAAACGGAGATTTTAATTTGACATTTAGTCAAAATCAATGGAAAGACTGAAAGATTAATTAAGGCCGTGTACAATCAGTGTTCGCTGTCTCACTCGCACATTTTTTTAATACTCTGTTAGTGCGACAACGTACTCTGAAACTTTCTCGAAATTTTGTAAGTTTACGTTATATTAAGAGTGTGTAAATATAATTCAAAATAAATTATACTGCTGAAAAATGTAATTGACTATTTTTTTTAATTACTATCAAAATATTTAAAACAATAGTAGAATTAATCGAATTTATCGCTAGGTAGCGTGTAATAAATCTAGCAATACAACAAACAAAAGTTATAGTTCAGGACGATTGAATATGTATGTTTATGATAAATTCAAATATTTGTTCTATATCTGGGTGATTTTCTGTGTCATAATAAGATATGTACACTCCGCAAGATATAAGCCGAGCTTTGCATTAGTGTGAGTGATCACCAATCAGGCAGGAGCTTGAAATTTTGTCCGCGAGGTATAGGCTGAGCTTTGCATTAGTGTGAGTGATCACCAATCAGGCAGGAGCGCGGCGAGACAGAATGGCGCCGCGCCTAAGGCCGGTTGTCACACCTACACTATTCATGTACACTCACACAAATGCAAAGCTCAGCTTATGCCTCGCGGAGTGTACATATTTACAATTATAAATGATAGTGGCCAGTTGCGTCTTCCTTCGGATGTTGTCATATTATACACACATCAATAAAACAAATTAAAATTAAAAAAAAACATTGTGTCTAGAATTTGAGCTATAAAATTGTCTTATAGTTTGAGACGCCATCTGGTTGATACTGGTGAAACTTACGATCAAAAACAACAATCCAGGTAAGTAACGTAGTAGGTAACTATGTTTATTGCTTAAACCCTCTACACACGAGACTTAAAATCGGGGAAATTACATAAAAGTAGTGGGGAGGACCCTACATCGTACCATATGATTGGTAATTTATGCGAGCGTGACGGTTCATTTCACAGCCCACGAAAAATCTGTGTGTGTTGCGATAAAATAAGTTTTCATTTCAAAAATACATAGAAAAATCTACATCCAACAAAATAAATTGTAATTATAGAGAACCAATTTGACTGAGCGTGGTCGACGCGTCTTCAGTATTCAGTATAACAAGCATCTGTTGAGACGGGCGGCTGTGTCCGGTGCTGTTGACAACCGACACGGCTTGTAATTAGCCAGCACGACCCAAATACCAGATATAGCTCGTTACTCATTAAATCTCTTGGAACACCGCACCCCTTGTTATTGTTTACCCTGCCGACGTATTTCTGTTGCACCTAGGGTTACCTCAGGCTTACTGTAGATAGATAGAAACTCTTTATTGCGACACAAACGAATTAAAATATTACAAATAAACACTTAGTAACTAGTGCCACAAGTGGCGGCTTTATTACTAAGAGCAATAAAGCCATAAAAATAGCCTACATATAGTCGTAGGCGGGGGAAGCGACATTAATTTAATAATACTACTACATGTATATAACTAAATAAAATAATAAACATTAACCTATAAACATGAGACTAAAATTTAACTGATAAATACTACAAATAGTAAACAGTTACCAATAAAAGTGGGGACATGATAAACAATAAATTAAGATAACATCAGCGGATTTCAGTTTCTTAATTACAGTAATATCTGTTTGATACATTTACAATCATATTTGTATTCTTCCTTCCTTTAATGCCAGTAGAGTATGCTACTGAACTGAATTATCCAATACCACCTTGTCCTTTTTAACCGACTTCCAAAAAAAGGAGGAGGTTATCAATTGTCTATGTTTTTTTTATGTATGTTACCTGATTGCTCTCTCTCGAGAACTCTGTACCGATTTTAAAATTTATTTTCGTGTTCGGATGGGTGTGCTTCCCGAATGGTCCCATATAAATCTTATTAAAATCAGTTGGTTGATTTTTTAAATATTAACCATAAACTAAAATTTGCGTATAATTTTCTGGATGACTTCAAATAGATGAGTGAGTAGCGCTTATAATAATGAGTTTATTTTTCGCTTTTGAGTGCCTGCTTGTGGTTTTGAAGTCGGTTAAATTTTTTGTACGAAAATGCTAGTTTATTGCTATTAAATTACTTGTGGCTCGATAATGCGACATCATTTCATAATTTACCTTCCGAAGACTAACTAGGGTTACCTCTGCTTTATTCTAATTTCTGTGTGATAGATTGATATTGAATTATTTGTATCCCTATTTCCTCCAATGTCGGAGCTAGGCCCCTTGGGAGACAGCGCGATACATTTATAGCATTAATTTTGCAGAGTATGCAACTGATCTAATACTACTACCTTGCACTTTTTACTATCAAACTGCTCGTGGCCCGAAAATGCGACATCGTTTCATGGTTGACGTTCCAAAGACTCTAAGATAGATAAACTCTTTATTGCACTTAAAAAAAAAAACCATAGAATAAAGTAGCAATTGGCGACCTTATATGTATATATTTATATACTAATTTTTCATTCCTTACAATACATACATATCATTTTAATAAATATTACAAAATGAATGAATTACAAATAAATATTAGTGAATGTTATAAAACAATCATTAATGAAATACATAGTATAAAACATCAGCATTTACGTAATGAACGATGAAATATAAACATAAAAAATAACCTAATTATCATCTGAATCGTTAGATTCTGGAACAAGATAATTTTCTTGTTTAGAAGTTGGTCTTTGTGGTGACCGAGCCTCTACTGTAGGCGCGTTAATTAACTTTAGAACCTCAGCGCATCTGATCTTTATCTTTATCTGATTTCTTTTTCGGTACTTCCCGGAGGCTATTGATCAGAGGATCAGATGTTATTATTAACATGTTTAGTAAATCTCTATTCGTGGCAGTGCGGGACCATTTCCTTGTGTTGTGCTCTCTAAATCTACGGCAATCCTTGTTCCTAGCCTCTTGGGCTTCTTCGGAGAGCTGTCCAATAGGAACAAGTGCCGTTTTAATGACTTCCGTACTGTGAACAAGAATTTTGTGCACAGTAGCCGGCATGTAATACCACGAATAAAGATCAAGATACTGTAAGTGCGCATGCGTACCATTGTATTTTCGAAGCCATGTGCGTAATGCTGCTAAATTAAAAACGGCGAAGGAAAACATCGTGAGGAAACCGACGTGTACCTAGAATCTTTCGAGGTCGTGTGTCATCCTCCAGCCCGCTTGACTCTCTGCTTGCGAGAGAAGGCCCCGAGTCCCAGCAGTGGGAACGAACATTCAGTGGGCGGCTCTGCATCGCGGTGACAATCGATCATCATCTGTTTTAGTTGGTTCTGATCTTAGGAATAATAAATAGATCAGGTTTTTCCGCAGGGTTCATTTGTTTTAATCGTAAGGAGATGAGGTGTATGTTAGCTATGGCAACAGAGTGATGCGCCGCGACAAAAGTATGACACTTCCACAAGAGCGACAAGACAAGAGCGATCAGACCCGTGCTTTCGGCGTAAAGCGTTTGTTCTAACTCTATACGTAGTATACATAAACTCTTTAGTTCTGATGCGTTTTTACAATTCTGTTACTTAATTATTTTCGTAGCTTTGTTTATTTGCACTAGTGATTTATTCGCACGTGCTAAATGTGTCGATTTAAATCCCAGCGTTTCATTTCTATTAAACTAGTAGTTTAGTGGTAGGACTCTTAGCAGAGTCCGCCTGGGGAAGTACTACACCTTTGCCAGTTATTCTACCGCCAAGCAGTAATGGGCAAACATTACTGTGTTCCGGTTTGAAGGGCAATGTTTCCAGAGAAATTACAGGGCTTAGAGATATAACATCTTAGATCTCTGGGTGACGAGCGCAGTGCAGTGCTAGGTAATGATTTGGACTCTTCATGTTCCAATAGCTGCGTGTCACTGTGCTGTTATGTGGCAGGCATGTTGCTTACCATCAGGCACATGTCCTGCTCGTCTCGTCATACTATATTTAAAAAAAAAACTAGTTCTATGTAACTTGTTTGGGGTTATGGAATTAAGCCTTTGTAATAGTTTCACTTTGTAAAACTGGTATAACATGACCTCAGACATGGTAGCAACTCTACACAACCGTAACTCTGACAAATTTTGTACCCAACTCTATAACGCGTTGTAAAAATCAGATGAGCGAATCTACAAAAAAATTAAAAAAATTGGTTGCCTGTAAAGTCGGTATACGGGCGAAAGTTTTACGTGACAACGACTTTGAGTGGTAAAATAATTTTACGGAAGGGACGCGTGCCTTTCACTTTTTATGTCTGTCTCTCTCGCTCTTAGGCGGGCTAACCATGCCCGAGTAGAAGGGACGCGTGCCTCTCACTCGCTCTCGTTGTGAGCGCATAACGTGAGCGGAGCGTAACGCAGTTTCTTGAAGTGTCACCCGGCAAACCAATTTATAAGACGTTGTCACGTCAAAAATTGGCAGTCAAAGGAACTGCCGATAGAAGTTGAAAACTTTTAACTCAGAATTTGATAACTCACTTTGGAAACTAAGGGGGTTGTTTATAGATAAGAGAGTGAATCAGTAAAGGCAACACCGGCGACCCGCCCTCTGGCGACCGGAAATGTAGGAGGTTAGGTTGGATCCTGATGGCGTCATCTCATAAGCATAAATGTAACTGCACATGTGCAAGAAATAAAAATATGTTCCATACACGTGGGTTTTACTAAATACACCCGTGACCTGTGAACCAAACGATGGCGGCCGAAACGAAGAACATAAACATGGTGTCAGGTATGGTACCGCTCCGCGGAATGTTGTTCGACAATAATAACCTCTCCGAAAATTTTCGCAATTTTCAACAAAGGCTGGAGATTTATCTTTCGGCAACGGGGTTAGATGAAGCTAAAGACAAAAGGAAGATTAACATTCTACTCAATTACATCGGCGAGGAAGGTATTAAGATCTACAATACTTTCAATGTAAAAGGCACAGAAACATTCTCAGAAATCGTTGAAAAGTTCAACAACTACTTTGCTCCAAAAAAGAACTTGACCATATTAAGGAATGACTTCTTTACCATATCACAAAATGGGACAAGACTGGAGGATTATTTTCAACGAGTCATCAATCTCGGCAATGGTTGTGAATTTAAAGACCTAAGGGAAAGCCTAACTGTGTCGAAAATAATTGCAGGTCTTGACTCTCGATACAATATGCATAAAACTAAATTAATGGCGGATGAGGACTCGAAACTCACCTTAGAATATGTTATTTTTTTTTTTTTTTCAATTCAATTTATTTCTTCGAACCATTATTTTACAAAGAAAACTTGGTAACGTCAATTACAAAATAATAATAAAACAGTTTAAATACATAAACAAGTGACAATATTTAACAGTAAGCGGCTGTAAAGAGGCCTTGTCCAACGGATTCAGTAAATTAGCTAAATCCTTTGTCAAAAGCTTTGTAAAATAGCAAAAAAAAAAAAAAAAATTGTAAACAAAAATTTTAAATTACGATGTTAAATACTCTTAATAATTTGGTAGTTACATTTGTGACACATTTTTTTTTTGCCATACATTTTTGTCCTTAATAAAATCATCAACATTATAATAGGCTTTATCCATTAAATAGGTCTTTACAATATTTTTGAACCTTTTTTCATTGAGACCTGCCAACTGATCTGGTATGACATTATAGAAGCGAACACTGTTTCCTATAAAAGAATTACATGTTTTTGTAGTCTACACTTGGGAATTACCAATTTGTCTTTGTAGTGTGCCTTAGGGTTTTATCAGACACTTTACCAATGCTTTCCTATTCTTTCTGGCATACATTATGCATTCATAAATATACAGGGCAGGGGCTGTTAAAATATTTATATTTTTAAAAACCTTTCTCAAAGATTCTCTAGCGGGTAATTTGTACATTGCGCGGATTGCTCGTTTTTGTAATATGAAAACTGAATTTCTGTCCGCTGCCGACCCCATAATAGAATTCCATAGGACATGATGCTATGAAAATACCCATAATAAACTAATCTAGCGGTGGTGACATCTGAGATTTTCCTAATCTGTCGAAATGGCATGGGCAGCTGAGCTTAGCTTATTTGCGAGCTGTTCAATATGTGGACTCCATTGGAGTTTCGCATCTATAGTAACACCAAAAAACTGTAGACTGCACTGGTTCTATAGTCTTATTAATTAAATTTATATTAAGTTTAGGGCTTGGTACATTAGATAATGTAAATTTTATGCATTTTGTTTTGTTTGGATTCAGTGCCAAATTATTTGCGTCAAACCATCTGCAAGCAATGTCCAATATTCTGTTAATTTCATTGCAATCATCTATTCCTCGCTTAACTTTAAACAGCAGAGACGTGTCATCGGCAAACATAATTATTTCTGTGTTTGCTTGTCTTTTTTTTAACATGAAGGGCAAATCATTTACGTAAACCAAAACAGAAACGGTCCAAGGATTGAACCTTGCGGTACACCCATTGTCATGGGAGATCCTTTTGATTTATTTCCGTCAACTTCAACAATCTGCACCCGGTCTTTAAGATATGACGTGATAAGGTCCAAAGCTAGTTTTGAAATCCCATAGAATTCCAATTTCTTTAAAAGTATGTCGTGATGAACGCAATCATGATTTATCTATTAACTGCTGAAGCATCAACAAGATATCTGGAAAAGGATGAAGCTTCGGCTAACCTCAATGAAAATACTGTGTTGAATACGAGTATTACTAAAAACAGCAAATCAATAAAAAACTGTCGTAACTGCGGTTTATCCCACAACATAAATCAATGCCCTGCATATGGGAAAACATGCTTCAAGTGCAATAAAAATAATCATTTTGGAAAAGTTTGTCGGAGCAACAAAAAACCAAAGCCAATAAATGTAGTTGAAGAGCAAGAGAACGAAGGCGAAGACCTTTTCATAGGGTTTGTGGGCAATGAGATAGTTCAAGATTTTATTGTTAAGGACATTAAATTTCCGACTAAAATTGATACAGGAGCTGCTTGTAATGTCATAGGATCTGAGGTATGTAAGCGTCTAAAATTAAATAAATGTGAAATATTACCCTGTGATAAAAAAAAGTAATACAGCTTGATGGCAAATGTGTGCCAGTAAGAGGAACATGTTAGCTAGAACTGTTACACCCTAACAAAAGGACATATAATGTAAAATTCATAATAGTAGAAGGAAATATACCTACACTGCTTGGATGTAAGACATGCTTGACCTATAACTTTGTTATTTGGAGGTAAAATATAAACCAGGCCGATTGCTTTTCATCGCTGACACTCTGTCTCGGAGCTGTAATGTTAAGACAGAAAGTAGAATTAAACAACTTCATGAAAATATAATTTGTCATGTTAAATTTCAAAGAGACTGTTTACCTGTATCAAGTGTTCAAATAAAGCAAATTCAAAAAGAAACTGAATCTGATCCTGTCTTGAAAAAAGTAATGACATATGTAAAAATTGGATGGCCACAAAATATAAATGAAATAGATAAAATAGTACGACATTATTGGACTTTTAGAGATGAGTTAAGTGTAATAGATGGAATTGTATTAAAAACAGCTTGATTGTGATACCAGAAGCTCTCAAAATTATTACTTTAAAAATATTCACCATGGTCACGTAGGGTTAAGCACCTGTAAGATCAGAGCTAGGTCCTGCGTCTTTTGGCCAGACATAAATCGAGATTTGGAAATGTTTGTGAAGCAATGTCAATCTTGTTCCAAATACAATCCAAACATTCAAAAAGAACTTTTGATCCATCACACTGTAGAAAAAATTCCTTGGCACAAAGTTGGTATTGATATTTGTACTCATGACAATAAATATTATCTGGTGTTTATGGATTACTTTTCAAAGTATATTGAAATATGTAAACTCGATAATTTATCTAGTGATTCTATAATTCTGAGTTGCAAATCTATCTTTGCAAGGCATGGCATACCAGCAATTTTAGTGTCTGATGGTGGTACTCAATTTACATCTGAAAAATTTAAAACTTTTGCTAATATGTATAAATTTGAACATATAACATCAAGTCCTAAATATGCCCAATCAAATGGACAAAGTGAGAGTGGCGTTAAAATATTTAAGAGTATTGTAAAAAAAATGTAAGGAAGACAATTCAAATCTATACTTAGGCTTGTTAAATTATCGAAATACACCTAAGCCATATATGCCTTCACCTGCACAATTATTGTTTTCTAGAAATTTAAATTCAACGCTGCCTTTTCCTAAGAATTATCTAAAACCAAAAATATTCAACTGTAATGAAAAATATTATAAACATTTAGAGTCAGTTAAGAAAACTTATGACAAAACATCTAAATGCCTTATAGAACTAAAGATTGACCAAGAAGTTTACTTTAAAAAATCACTTGATACTGAATGGCTAAGAGGACGAATTGTTAAAATATGCAAGGAGCCACGTTCATATGTTGTGCGGGATGAAGTAGGTAACCTGTATAGGAGAAATAGAAAATTTATAAAATTAATAGAAAATAACTTTAGTGACTTTAATAATCCCAATAATGATCTGCTAGAAGATAATGCTACAAATATACCAATGCTAGAAGGTAGTTTTGTAACACCACTTTGTGAATCTCAGGTAATACCACATAACTCTCCACCGGCTTTGGATAACGACATTGTTGAGTTAGATACAAACCAAAATGTGTCTGAAGAACCACCACCTAATGAAATAGGTAATGATGAGAGTACATCTCAAACTGGCCTTCCCAATGAGACAAAGTAACACGCCGTGGACGCCGAGTGGTATTACCTAAGAAATTTAAAGATTATGTACCTTAGTAGTTAAGTACTTACTTATTTCCTTGATTACAATATTAATTAACTTAGATTAAGAAAAGGGGGGGATGTTTATAGATAAGAGAGTGAATCAGTAAAGGCAACACCGGCGACCCGCCCTCTGGCGACCGGAAATGTAGGAGATTAGGTTGGATCCTGATGGCGTCATCTCATAAGCATAAATGTAACTGCACATGTGCAAGAAATAAAAATATGTTCCATACACGTGGGTTTTACTAAATACACCCGTGACCTGTGAACCAAACGATGGCGGCCGAAACGAAGAACATAAACAGGGGTTATATCCTGAAATCCACCCTGTAACGGATGGACCCTGTACTGAGCTCAGAACTATTTAAAGTGTATCTATAAGGACAGAAATTGTTTTAAAATGTACCTTTATGATTCAAATGTTTAGAATTCGAGCAAGCAAAGATATTTCTGTTTCATTTTCATGCAAAACCTGCAAACCCTGGCCAGTTTAAATTTAAATAGTTTACACTGCGGTTCACGAACGGAATAGGTTGGTTAATTGACTTTTCTACATCTTTATGAAGTTGTTTAGTATATTTGAGGATTTTCGTATGAAGTTTACTCTGTAAATGTTTGCGTTCGAAAATATCAAGAGTCCGTGGCAGAGTCTCGTTCGTGGGTATTGACGTGTTGATTTGTGGGAATTCTGAAAATAACCACTGAAATATGTTCTACTAGCTGTACCCTGCCACGCTTCGCTGTAGCACATTGTGATGCAAAAATTAGATAAAAACAATCCTTGATGCGGATCATCATTGTAAAATTTCAGCTCGATCGGTGCAGAACTTTTTGAGTTTTTGAAGCGTACACAAACCAACATAACGTTTTTATATATAGAGATGTGAACATATTTTGTGGATTTTCGTGTATTTGTCGATTACAATTTGATTTATTTATTCCTTTTTTTATTTTAACAATTTTTTTTGAGTAGGTATAGTATGAACATTTACAACATTAGATACGCTAATGACGTTTTGCTAGCTCGGAGAGTGTGTGCAAAGAAACCCATGTTAAATTATTCCTTGTCGAAATACCTTCGGAGGAAGGGAATAAATATAGCGCAGTGTTACAGTTATACTATTAATAATATAAACCTCAAACTTTGGAAGTTTGTTGCTCAAACACGTCGTAACGTCTGTGTCTGTACCTAATGAATGAGAGGATTGGAATTGCAATAATTGGAAATTTGGTACACAGTCACATTATAGTCTGGAATGACACAGGATAGTTTATATCTCGAAAAAATAACGGGAACAGGAACTATGCAGTTATAACCGCGACGCGCTCCTAGGCACACTACACTACAGGCCCGTGAACAAAATGTATGGGTCAAATGAACCACCAGGAGATCTATGTAGGATGATAGAAGGGTATAAAGTAATAAGATTCAGCACTATGCCGTCACTTGTAAGCTGTCCAACTGACTGCAGTTGAAGAGGGGAGGTTGCAACCCTCGATCATTTCTCCTTGTCGCATGATTTTTATACGGCATTGCGAAATAATGGATTAGAAGAGGTATATATTTAGTTCACGGGCCTGCAGTCTATAGAAAATGGCTGAAAATCGCCCTGAATAAGTTAATGATATGAATAGAGCATACAAACTCAACCTTCACTAACACTCAACACACTAACACTCAGCACACACTAAATTCTACCATTATTTACTAACCGTTAAATTGCCTTTGATCCGATGTTGATTTAAAGAAATCCCGAATCTTCCTTCAGCGCTTCGATTTTGAAGTTCGCCTGTTTAATATTATTATCGCACCCACTCGTAAAACGATAGCAAGTGTTAATTTGATTGTTTCTAAATAAATACTTATGTTATTGTGTGGTTAGGAAGCCACATCCGCCAACGTATCAAATCCGTGGTTATTTTGGATTTGTTTTAGCCCTTCGATTCATTAATCACGCAGTATTAGCAGGTGGTATTATATCAAAGACTGAAACGGAGAGGTTTGGCCCGTAGGTTTGACTCTATTTCTGTGATAAAAACGTCTAGGCTGTGGAATGTGGAATGCGTTGCCTGAGTGTTTTTCCTGATATTTACAATCTTGACATTTGTTCGTCTTATTATTATACTAGCGACCCGCCCTGGCTTCGCACAGGTGCAAAGCTGATACTAAAAATACGAGTAAAAATGGTTACTGTGGGTCATAAAGTGGCTAAGAGATAGATATAATATTATACATTGTTGATTTTTTGTAGACCTTTTTGAGGGGTACAATACTGCAGTGCATTATTTTGATCCATCTCGTGTTCATAATTAAAAAATGTGTTAATTTATGACATCACATTAGAAACCTTTAATTATTAGTGTTTCTATACTGTTGTATGCATAATTGCACATATTATGCGAGTAGATACATACGTACTAGTATAAAACTCCCTCTTAAATCACGCTATCTATTTGAAAAAAAAACCGTATCAAAATCTGTTTGGTAATTTTAAAAGATCTAAGCATACATAGGGATATATGGACTGAGAAAGCGACTTTGTTTTTATACTATGTAGTGATTTAGCACACCCCGCTTTTTATTACTTCTATAAACATTTCCATCCTAAGGTTGCCTAGAAGAGATCGCTTTTAGGGATAAGGCCGCCGACTGCAACACTAGTTTTTATTGTTTTTTTTTCTTTTAATGTATCATTTTGTTTTGGTGTGTACAATGAAGAGTATCTATCTATCTGTCTTGGTGTCTTCAAATCCAGAGTGAATCGTTGGTTTCTTCTCGATAAGCAGGTTATTTCGTAGACCGCGTCGTCGCTTAATATCGGGTTAGATGGCGGTCGAATGTAAACCTAAAACACTTAAAAATGCTCTACCATGACAGAGTGATACACTTTGAACTGTGCTAACACACCCATTTGTGTCCTAGAGCTGGAGTTGGATATCTCCACAATATTTATTTTTTTTGACAATTCGCACACAACACCATCTGACCCTAAACTAAGCAAAGCTAGTAGTATGGCGGCCAGATAGCTGATATAATAGATACTTATATAGCTGTAATATATACTTATTATACATAGAAACAGTACAAATATTTGAATTCATCACACAAATACTTGCACTGGGTAGAAATCCATCCCACGACCTTCGGCTTTGCAGGCAGAGTTATAATCCACTAAGCCACGATGCCAGTCAAATATACAATGTAGGATTATACCTAATAACTTGCTTAAGTTTGTTAACGCTAGTCTTGCTCTTCTGTGATCCGAGTATTTAGCTGATTGAAAATTTGAGGCTGAGTGAACACACGCAACGTTTCGTTATGTCCTTGTACCTTAGCAGAGGATAGTAGTCTCTCGGTACCTAGCGAATATATCGAACATCAAGTTAGTAGTGCTAGGACTTTTGCAGAGTTCGCCTTGGGAAATCTACACTTTTGCCAGTTATTCTACCGCCGAACAATATGTGCAAATATCACTGTATTCATATTCCAATCGCTGCGTTCCCATTACAACGCAGTGTTACGCAATTTGAACATGAAAAGCCCAAATCATTACCTACCTCGACTCTCCGCTTATCTCATACAGATACAAGGTGCAATATCTATAGCCCCTGTAATACCTGGAAACATTGCCTTTCAAATCGGGACTCTATGTAGTTTAGACGTTACGGCTTTAAGCATAACTGGCTAATGTATGGTACTTTCTCAGACGGAGTCTGCAAATAATACTACCACTACAAGTTGTACTCGTACTTTGAATTCTATAAATAAAGTTAAGTGGCATTTGCCAATAGACACTAACTGCACAAAAAGAGACAACAGAAATAGATACATACACGCGAGCACTCGGAATGCTAATAAAAGGATGGTGTTGATAAAAGCTCTCAATTTTCTGATCTCATAAACATAATAATATATCCATAAAATAAGCAAATTTCTGAGAAAGCAATCAGGATCAAGACTTTTATTCTCGATTACAAGTAACCAAAACGTAAACACATGCTGGTAAAACTTGACCTATTATTACACAGTAAAGATATCATCATCAACACTAGAATTATATTATCAGCCTATCTTAGTGCACTGCTCGTCATAGGCCTCTCCCATGGCTGGTAACTCAGCCTTATCTTCAGATTTCCATCCACTGCCTGCTGTCTTACGTATAATAATTATTATCGTCAATCCATCTAGTCTCAGAACACTACGTTTGACGATACGCGGTCTCTAACCAAGAACATGTTTACTTCAACAGTTATCGGTTCTGCTACAGAACGGTTAAGTTGAGAGTTGAGAGCGTACCCTGACCAAATGATCTTGAGTATTTCTACTCTCTTAGCACACCCCAAGAAAGAGTAATGAGACAAAGTAACATTTGTTACTGTTTTACGCTCAGATTTTACAAG
Source organism: Ectropis grisescens (assembly GCA_017562165.1). NCBI lineage: Eukaryota > Metazoa > Arthropoda > Insecta > Lepidoptera > Geometridae > Ectropis > Ectropis grisescens. The sequence goes on along the minus strand of CM029793.1, from coordinate 12,634,315 downwards.
TAACTCTTAATTAAATCTGATTTTAGTCTTTTGAAAAAAAAATTATATGTTATATCAAAGTATCTTAATTCACTGAAGTGTCATTTCGTTATTATAAGTATAACATCCAAATATTTCAAAATCGCGGCTTTGCGAGTACGTGAATAATAAAATAAAAATATGAAAATTCAAATAATTATTTCTAGTTTCTGTGGTTTCGTTGTAAGGAGAAACTATAACGTTGAAGCAAAGATTTTGCAATAACATAATGTATTTTTAGTTGAATTTTTTTTGGATAAATAGTAGATCTCTAAAACTGTATGAAAAGAGACAACGCTGCGGTTTTTGGGGACGCACCTAAAACTTAAGTTACTCTAGCGCGTAAGCGCGTTTTGGTTTCTGGCATTCAGGAATACAGTCTCAGAAGCTGCAGAACGGACGAGCGCGATATGGTTTCTGATGAGTTTATTCACCTTCGGGAAAGCTTTCGAGAAATGTGTGTCGATGCGGAATTTTCATTATCCACTTGGATTTAATAAAAATGAAAGATTTATATTTATATCTTGGAAGTAGGATATTCACGTTATACGGGATATTAGTGAATGTTAATAATAAATAATGCAGGGTTTCCCACGATGACACACATCTCATAAAGGCGTAAGTTTGTGGGTTCGTGAGTCATTACATCCACTGCCTGATGTATTCCGTGTATTATCCCATCTAGATTGAGGGAAACAATGGATGGAAATGTAAAGCTGAGGATCAGGCTGTGTGAGCCATGGGAGAAGCCTATGTCCAGCAGTGGACTAAGATAGGTATCGTTACGAATTTTGGCTACTATGTTCACATTTCTAATTTGACAACTGTCCGCCTTATTTTTTGAAACGTTTGCTCAGGGTTTGTGCCAAAACTGTATAAAAATTGAGTACAGTTAAAACTGGCTTATATTGTAATTTTTGACGTTATTGTCGTCAAATGGACTTAAAGAGACAAAATTGAGTCAGAGTGAATAATGCGGGAGTAAATCACTTGAAGACTTACTGAAAAAGTATGCAATTCACCTGATGGTAGACTTAATTTATCGCTTGGAAACACCTGCCCTACTAAAGATAGATTAGAATGAGATGAGAGATGGTGACGATGTTATTCCAGCCTGGAAAGATACTGAAAGATTATCTTTTTAAATTTTGCTTTGTTGGATTTCGTTTTAAAACTCTTTGGAGTCAGCCACTTAATCTCTTCATGTCAGCAGTAGAGAACAGATAGAGAGGGGCTAGAGAACAAGACTTGTTTTTCTAGTTTGGGAGAATATGGGTAAGAGATTTTTGACCGATGCCTTGCTAACAGTAGCGAAATTCCAAAGCTGGTATTAACCTAAATCTTTTTTAAATATACACAAATAAAACTAAAGCCACATTTTGCACTGTGCGTCATGGCATATACCTAACGTTCAAAATTAAACTTGGTTTTGATATCCATTTAAGAGCTCATAATAGGCCAAGTTCAATTAGGCTAAGTTCACCGTTGACAAATGCTTGATGCATCTGTCAACGGTGAACTTGGAGAGGTAGTAAAGATGGCCGAAGACAAACCACTTTGTAATTATTACAGTATTAATGTCGACTAAAGGCACAAAATAGGCCATCAAAGATTATGATGACGAAATACAACAAGCAACTATAACCTACCATATTTCCTTCTACTCCTACTCAGAACATCTTGGCTTAATATTATCAGCATGGCGACTGTCCAATCTGAGTCGGATCTCATAATCTTTGCGCTGCATGCACTTAGCATAATTTATATCATGAACTGCAGCGCGAATGCTGAACGATATTGGTATGTTGCATTCCAATATTATTTATTGTGTTCTTTGCGAAATTGTGTTGATGTGCTCAAAGAACATTTAAGATATCAGTGTCCTCATGTATGACTAATCGGTGGGCAGTAGAAGAAATTACAGACCAACTGCTATAGGTCCCTTAAAAAAATGTACAGGACTAAATTTGTCTTGTTTGCTGCCAGGAACTATTCAATAAAAAAATCAAAATACTTCATCATTTTTGCTTGTAATCTAGCAGAATTCTCGGAGATCGCACGCATGTTTAGTGATAGACGAGCAGGATTAGCTGATGTTGCAATACATTTGAAACTTTGGAATGGTTGCTCTTGCAGAGTCCATCTAGGAAGTACAGGACCTTTTTTAGTAGTTCTACTGCCACGCATATGTTATCATAACTCATATTACTGTCTCTTTGAAGGGCAATGAGATAAATCATCTTAATATCTCTGTGTGAAGAGCGCAGTGCAGTGTTAAGTAATAATTTGGACTTTTCATGTTCTAAAATCGAATACGCACGTTCTGCTCCGCTGCCGTTAAACCGCTACATTAGGATGTCAGTGACGGAAATCCAATTTTTTTCCTACTTACTAATAATTCTTAACGCGGCTAAAGAAGTTTTCAATACAAAAAATGCTTAAATTAGAATCTACTACTACTATCTTTTCTTTAGAAGCTACGATGCAATATCTACGTCAAAACTACATAGGTAACATATAACGCATTGTTTCCGCTGGACACTAAAAGGTGAAAAAAATCACCATAAAACTATTTCAAATGATCAGCGTTTTTGCTGGGATGTCTATTGTAGTTCCTCATTGATGAGATCGATCTCAGATGGATTTTGGCCGCGATTCAATCGGCGTGAGTTACGACCACGTTACGACGCTTACCCACATTCTAATGAATGATTCCAGATCGGACAGTCGGCTGTACAAACATTTCAATGCTCTTCGAGGTTAGTGCATGCCTTTATGAAGCTGGATTTCGGTGCGATGACACAATGTTTGGTACGGAGTGAGTTCATATCTAAAATGTAAACTCACACAAACTTGGAATTGACAGAGATAGACAGAAACACTTTATTATGCAGACTCATAAACAGCAAAAAAATGTTAAACAGAAAACGTCTTTTACCTAGTGCACCGTCTTATCGGTGAAAGGATTTCTTCCAGAATACAATAGAATATATAGATAAAACCGTTCAAAAACTGACCAATAAAATTGCGGGTTGTACGTACGAAGGCGCGGTACGAAAAGGGGAGTCACTGCGGACATAACATTATCTAAAATAGCACACTTGAAATTGAGAAATGAAAAATTAAAAAATACTTAAAGAAAATAGGTATTTTCCCCCCTAGCTGCAATATTTTTAAAGTTTGCTGATACATCTGACAGTGTTTTTATGTTTCGTTAGTTTTTTGATGTGTGCTCAAAACTCGACAATTTTATTATAATAAAAATGCAAAGAGAAAACTATAATCATACTATTTTGGAAGTAATTTTTAAACAATAATGCTTATTTTAATTTAGTATTTTATTTTGAAAATTTTTCAATTTCAAGTGTGCTATTTTGGAGAACGTTATGTCCCCAGTGACTCTCCCTTTCGAAAAGTACCGCACTTCCGTACGTACCTACAACTCACAATTGGTCAGTTTTTAAACGTAACCCTCTTCTAAAATTTAAGGCTTCGACCACTCCTGCCGTATGCATAGATTACGAAACAAAATGAAACTTTATCAACATCTCCTACGTGGTGCAAAACCCTAAGTATAAAAGTGCATTTGACCGGATTTTTAATTGCTTCCCACGTATTTTTGTACATTTTATGAACGATTCTCAGGAACAATCGAAGCAGGGTCGATCGATCAAAGCGAAGATTTCTTGGTATAATATTGATGCGAATGAGTCACTGGAGATTGCGCAAAGAGAATTTATGATACGGTTTTTACAGCTTTCACAATTAATGCCTTCGTATGTAGTTAACACGAAATATAACGTGTCGTTGTCTACACCACTATTTAAAAATATCGCCACGTCGAATTTGACTATGTTGTTTCCGAATTTTGGCATTCGGAATGGTTTTTTTAAACGGGATGCAAATGCATCTTCCGTTTTGAATTTTTTTCATTAATGTTTTCACTACTTGTATGTACGGGCTTTTTCTACAAGGAGAGATTTTTTGGGTGTGCGAAATATGCATGGTTCACCACGGGCCCACGGCGGATATGTCGGGATGGCCCATACCAAATATGGTGCCCCGTATCGACTAAAATCGCTCCCACTCGATAGTTACTGCCACCGCCCTTGTGGGCCCGCCTCGTGCAGGTACGGACCCCGCATTTGACTTCTTTGCTTTATCGCTTTGGAGGACTTAAGGTGCTCTCGGATAGCTCGGATGGCTCTAAACGTCCGAGGTCCCATCACCAAGTGGAGACAGGGTACGAGCCAGAGTATACCCTTTCAGACTCAACCCTGTGTCTGCTTTTCCCTCCGCATCTTTGTAGCCGAGATGTTCCACAGTTCCACCACAAGGGGTCAGTGGATAAGGAGAGTCGCGGTTCCGCCTCAGCGGCCGGCACTGCATCCCTTAACATCAGGTTAGTTGGCGGTCAAGTGCAAGCCAAGATAAAATAAATTGGTTGTCTGTAAAGTCGGTTGGTTTACGGATGATAGTTTTACGTGACAACGTCATAATAAAACATTGATAGATACGGCGCAAGCGTACAATGAACGTAACGGGACAATGAGCATAACGGGACATAACGGGACACTTTTTCGTGCATGCAGCGTTCATCGTTCATTAGGCGATGTCACGTCAAAAACGCGTTGTACTTAAAAAATATGCATTACACCATCTACATTGTATGTTTCGGTGTAACAAGACTCGGAAAGCTACTCTGAAGGACAGACGGTATATTGTATGTTTCGGTCCTATCTAATCAAGACTCAGCGCGGAAAGCTTTGATCTTGAACTGAAGGCAGCCGACGGTTTGAAAGAAACAGTGATTTGCGTTGCATATTTAACGATGTAAACAACCCATTAATATTATAATGACTGTATTTTCCAAGATCTGCTCTATTTTATTGTAAATCAATAAATCCTAGGAACTAGAAGTCCTATCTAATCTAAACGAGCGTGGTGCGGCCGTTTCAGCGCGGATGTTGCTTTGATCTTGAACGCACTATTTTAAGGCACATTTTGCCGGTTACGGTTTGAAAGAAACAGTGATTTGCGTTGCAGTGCATTGCCATCAGGTAAACTGTATCTAAATATTGTTAATTGGTCTGTCTGTGACTTCTGTTTCAAATGAAGGCTGAGAAACTCTATAATTTGAGGTTACAAAAACGTGCTTATCCATACTAGCTATGTTATGTTACGAGTATGTTATGTTAGCTCCAAATTTTCAAATTTAAAATTTAGTTTAGACAAATAAAAATCTGCTCTATTTTATTGTAAATTCTAAGATTTCCTGAGTTTTCCCAAAATTCAGCCTTAGCTCTAAGAAGAGCTTAAAACAATAATTGTAGGTGGACAATTCACACACAACACTATCTGAGCCCAAACTAGCAAAGCTTGTACTGTGGCTAAGATAGCTGATGTAAAACTTATAACGTAGTTTTAAATACATACTTATTATACATAGAATCATCCACGCACAGTACAAAAATTGGAATTCTTCACACAAATATTTGCACTGGGTGGGAATCGGACCCACGACCCTCGGCTTCGCAAGCTGAGTTACTACCTACTAAGCCACGAGGGTAGTCCTGAGATTTCTGGACAAATCCTGGAATATGGAAGCACTACTGGCGTAAGGCTGAGTTAATATTTGGAATATGGCGATATGAACCCTCGTGACCTTAAACACAAATAGGCAGCTTTACTGACAAAAGAAGTCTGGTTTCATCAGCTATAAAGAAACATCTCCATCTTACCTTGACCTTATTTTCTTTCGTTTTTTCGGCAAATGCGAAAATCTGTGTACACGTCGGTCAAGCACTCTTCAACCTTAACTCAAGGACTTAGAGTTCAAATTAGATTTAGAAGCTAGTTTATTATAAACATACGAAAACCCGCGGCCTCGCTTCGTCATATAACCGAGCTTGTTTAGTAAACAGCGTCTTTGGAAAGTTATGAAGTAATATAAAGGTATTTTAGTTTAAATATGAGCTTTATTTCTTAGTAAACAAGGTAAAAATAATTGGAGGTTTAAATTAATAATAGTAAATTTTATATTTTTATACATAAGGAAATGTATAAAAATATAAAATTTATAGCGCCCTTTGCTAAAAATTATAGTTACGAGTGGCGTGATAAAAAGTACCCTACATATGTGGTGCTATTACAGATAAAATAATCTAACTGTACCTATTTAATATTTCAACCCGATACATGAAATAAAACCTTTTTTTTTATAGTACAAGACGAAAAGGACTTGTGTCTGATGTTAAGCAACATGCCTGCCCATAACAGCACTGAGACGGCTATGGAAACTGAAGAGTCCAAATTATTACCTAGCACCGCACTGCGCTCGATATCCGCAGATATAAGGTGTTTCATTTCTAAGATCAGTAGTAATTTCTCTGGAAACATTGCCATTCAAACCGGAACATAGTAATGTTTGCGCATTATTGCTTGGCGGCAGAATAGCTGTCAAAAGTGTGGTACTTCGCCATGCAGACTCTGCAGATGATGCCCTACCACTTGTAGTTAGATAGATAGAGACACTTTATTGAACACACCAAATAAAAATAATTTACAAGAACATAATATGTTATACTATTAAAACTAGTGAAACAATCTGCGGCCTTATTGCTAAGAGCGATAATGATAACTTGTAACCATTTTACAAAAATTGCGCCGACTGGGAAATGTGAAATTACGCACACTTATGGTTTATGTAGAGAAAGAGTGAGAAAGAGTGCAATATGCTAATATTTTTGGGGAAAATGTGCATAGGTACTACCATATACCTATTTGACACACACGCATAAATACTTTGAACCGATTTTTAATATTTTATAAATCTACATGCATCAGTTTATATTGTTTTTATTGTATGAAAACATCGTCAAGATAACGGTACGTTCTAAGAAAAACATGGTTCCTGGATTGTGATATACGTCAAATCGCACCAGTGTGGTGTATATATTCTGGTCTTGATTTGTGGGAGAAGGCCGCGAATCCTAGGAATGGAAACTCAAGCAGCGGACTTTGGTTGATATTGTCTAAACGACCATCATGTAAATGTCCTGCTAGCCCCGTCGCTGTACTATAAAAAAGTTTAATTTAGTTTAGTTACGTAAAAACTGCTTATATGAAAAAAAATACGTATTTTATAATTATAAAATACGTACCTCTATTATGCTTGTTACTTATATTAAACACTGACCACTAAACTAAATGTAATGGGTTATAATTACTAATAGTTTACTTAACATCACTGTGAACATTACTCCACGTTAAACACATGTTTTAGAAGACATCAAGTAAAAATAAATTCGAAGAAATAAACTCATTCATCAAAACTTGTCAGCGTTTAGTATAATTAGATTTTGTTTTTTCAATGAACTGTGATTGCCAAGACGTTGACATTTAAACTAATGCGCGGTCGTATTCTGGAACCTTTTGCTGATGAACTCGGGATGATAGAAAATTGTGAATTACATGGAGTGCGAGGGATGGAATCGTTCAGCAATATTCAGCTAAACAGCTCTCACACACCTATTTCACTGGCCAGTGGTCAGTTGTTTAACAACCAATTATGTATTTATATATTATTAAAATAATTATACATAATATCTTCTGTAATTTGAGTTATCAAATATGACATGATCATAGCGGCCGAGCATTAAAAAAATCGGAGCTCTCGAGTGGACACACGTATCTGTTTGACTAATACGTAACTGCATTACTCAAAATCATTTTGTTGCTTGGCTACTCGCTATGGTGGATGCCGATATAGCTGTGTGCCCACTGAGTCCTGATCCCACTCTGCTCCGATATATATTTTTTTACTCAGTTTCAAAAACATATTGCTGTGAGAACACACAAATTGTTTCATGAACATGTAATATCTACTAAACCATACTAGACCCATATGGTGGATTACGGCTTCGGCTCTTTTCTAGTAAGAGAAGATCCCAAATCCAAGGAGAGGAGCGGGAACTTATGACACTGATGTTGATGAAAGATCGAATCAGAATGGTATCAAAATCGAAAACGGGCTTCCAGAATACGTCCTTTAATTTTATTTCAAATGTGACAAAAATACGACAAGCGTAATAATTGGAGTGTGTAAAATGGCAACGCTTTTAGAATTTTGTATAAAGCGTCTAAAATATTGGTGTTTATATTAGAAAAGTAAACTTCCAAAGATTTTATTACTCATGGGATGTACGAATTTGGACTTTACGGTTATGAGGATAAAGTGTAATACATAAAGCCGAAACTGTACTTTTCTAAATTTTTCATGAAACGCTTCGTTTACAAATTTCTTTTTTGAATCTAATCGTTGTGTTCGTTTAAATTGATTAAACGCTGTAACATAAAATTTGATTTAAACTCAATTCTGTTACTTTGAATTTGTTCGCCGTCACATACTCGTATCTACGTCGAGTCGATTGTTAGTTTTGTTGGGTAGCGTAGATTAAAGTTTGAAAAATAGTAGTTTTTTGTAGTAGATAGAACTCTTTGCAGAATCTGTATGGGCATTTACGTACTTATCAAATTTTTTCCAGTTGTTCTACTACCAAGTAAAAAGTGTGTAGTAATGTGCCTAATATACTACAGTGTTCCGGTTTGAGATACATTGGTATAATTATCGTAATCAGCCTGCCTTAGTCCACTGTATAGACGTGAGAATTTTGTAACGGTTACCGTTGGTTTGTCTTGGCTGATATTAAGCGACGATGAGTAACCATTAGGAAAAATCCACTCTGACAACGAATTCCACAGCTTATACGTTCTTATCACAAAAGCAGAGTCAAACCTCTTCGTTTCGAGTTTTTGGAACGTCAACCATGAAACGATGTCACTCTCGCCTCTTCCATGGCTCACCACTTAGTCCAATCCTCAGCTCTACATTTTTACCCACTGCTGTCTTCCATATCTCGTCACTCCATCTAGTGTCAGTGTATTTATTCTGCACTGTTTGCCGATTAGCAGTTTCTATTTATGTTGATATTAGCATCTCGTAGATTTACCCGCGTAGTCCCCGTTCCTGTTACTTTTCCGTGATTAAAAACCCAAGTCATACTTGCTATAATCTATCTGTGCTCTAAGTTTCAACCCGATCGGTTTAGACGTTCCGACGTGATTGATTAACAAACATCAACTTCCAAACATCCAAACTTTCAACATTTGTAATATTAGTAACATAAATCATCTGATTATAGCTGCGTAGCACTGTGCTATTATGGGTGTTGCTTTGTTCGTCCTGTTTCCCTAAATCAGCGATTCTCAATCTTTTTTTGGGACATTTGTAATAAAACATTTGTAATATTAGTAACATAAATCATCTGATTATAGCTGCGTAGCACTGTGCTATTATGGGTGTTGCTTTGTTCGTCCTGTTTCCCTAAATCAGCGATTCTCAATCTTTTTTTGGTGACGGAACCCTTTTGAAAAGTGGTACTTGTATATGCACTTGACGGAACCCCACAATTTTTTTAAATGTGTATTTTTTTATTAAAAAGCATAATAAAAGTACCGTCACATTTACACAATTATAGCGTCTAAAGTAGGTATCGACGGTGGCCGCATAGTAAAATGATACGTTGCGTTAGGATGGTCGACCAGAGAGAGGTCCTATGACTTTTTTAATTCTTGCGGAACCCATACTGGGATATCACGGAACCCTAGGGTTGCGCGGAACAGATTTAGAGTATCACTGATCTAAATTATGTAAAAAGCATGTACGAATAAAGAAATTCTATTTCTTATTTTTCCAAAGTACGAAAACATGTTAGGTTAAACGAATTTACTTTTCTTTACGATCTAGGTAAAAGAGTTTGATGCGAATATTTTAGCAAAGCTACGTCGATCGTAGGAAAGTTTTTGCAAATAAGTTAGAAGTTAGTCTGGAACCGATTCCTCTGAAGCCAGCCGTCTCGAGGGACGTGATGGATTGCTTGTAGTGCGATGTCGACATCTCACTATAGTTCAGATAGAACATAGATCAGTTTGAGAATAAAAAGAGCAATTTACAGAACATTTTGCAGTAGTACGACGCTTTGCAGAATCCGCCTAGGGACCACACCTTTGCCAGTTATTCTACCGCCAAACAGTATGTACTAACGCCATTGTGTTCCGGTTTGAAGGGCAATGTTTCAGATAAATTATAGAATGTAGGACGTAGGGTGATGAGAGTAGCGCGCTGTATTTGTTGCTCACGTCGGAGCATCTGAACGGATTGGGTTGAAATTCAGCACACAGATTTCTTACTTAAATTATGAAATAAAATAGTATATTTTTTAGCAAGAATTAATGTAAACTAAGTAAGTAGGTATAAATCTGATGAGTTTTTGACGTGACAACGTCTTATAAATTGGTTTGCCGGGTGACACTTCAAGAAACTGCGTTACGCTCCGCTCACGTTATGCGCTCACAACGAGAGCGAGTGAGAGGCACGCGTCCCTTCCACTCGGGCATGGTTAGCCCGCCTAAGAGCGAGAGAGACAGACATAAAAAGTGAAAGGCGCGCGTCCCTTCCGTAAAATTATTTTACCACTCAAAGTCGTTGTCACGTAAAACTTTCGCCCGTATACCGACTTTACAGGCAACCAATTTTTTTAGTTTAATCCCAGGACCTTACTGCATGGATTGGAATAATTCTTTCACCGTTGTATATGTACGTAATATCTGAGTGCAATAGGCCATATTTTGTAATATGTACCACAGGCGAAGCCGGGGCGGACTGCTAGTATATACAGACAGTAAATAAATAAAAAATAAATATTGGTGTGGATATTTCACACACAATATCACGGTAAAGGGACTAATAAAGCGTGGAAGTAATGAGCGCTCTAGCTCGTGTCATTGGATTAAGTGTCTATTGCTGTATCGTTGCTACGTAGCCTATATACCGCGGTGCACTGCGCTAGGCAGCTAGCTGCGTGCCGCGGGGTCACTCGCGTCCGTTCTATTCTAGTCTGCAATCTACAGCTGATCTCCCACCGCATTGTTTCTCTCCAACAGATTCAGATTACATTCGTTTATTTTATGTTCGCTGTTAGCCGGTCTATGGTTTTACCTGGGTATCTACTGCCTAAGGAAATCGGTCTTAGATAATGCTTTCTCTTTTATTCTCGCTTGAAATAATAGAGACGGGAATAGCAAAGCCAAAGGCAATTCATTTATGCAGAAGAAGGGCGGAACTTTTACTGTTTCTATGTTGGCCTTGGGTCTTATGGCAAAGTTGTGTGTGGTAAATTTGTTTGAAGAGCCGTACGTAGATTCGGTTCCTGCTTAGGATAAATATTTGTATGATGAATTCTGATATTTGTTCTATGTCTGGGTATTTCTATGTTCCATAAGTACCTATGTATCTACGATTATGTAAGTTATCAACTAACTAGTTCTTAAAGTACAATATTTCCTTAGTTCGGGACTAGATAGTACTGTGAAAGAATAGTCTACCAATATGTGTGTTTCATTTATAATTGAACCCATGACCAAGTGGCAAGAATCTTTATCATGGCATTATATTTAAGAGTTTTATTATAACTTCTCATCACATTTCAGTCACATACAAACTTTAGAGTCACGTTTATTCTTAAATAAATAAATAAATAAATATTGGTGGACAATTCACACACAACACCATCTGACGCCAAACTAAGCAAAGCTTGTAAGATGGCAGCCAGATAGCTGATATAATACTTCCATAGTTCTAAATATATACTTATTATACATAGAAACACCCAGACGTAGAACACATCACACAAATATTTGCACTGGGTGGGAATCGACCTCACGACCCTAGGCTTCGCAGGCTGAGTTACTACCCACTAAGCTATGAGGCCAGTTAAACCATAATAGGTTTTCACTTGATAGCCATGTCGCCTGATGTTAAGAGTGACGATACGGCTTATAACGGAGCATAGTAACCAAGGAAAAAAAAACAATTTCAATTTGAAAATACAGACATCCTTCGGGAAAAAGCAACAAAACTTCCTAAAGGTTCTTGTTGTTGCGGGATCGAACCTTGTTATAACTCTGTGTTTTATCCCGGACCATAATTCATATTTATACCAAATTTCATTTTGATTGATTCAGTAGTTTTTGCTAGAAACAGTAACAAACACCATCACATCCATCCCTACAGGCATACTTTCGCTTTTATAATCTATACTAATATTATAAAGCTGACGAGTTTGTTTGTTTGAACGCTAGGATCTCGGGAAGTACTGGTCCGAATTGAAAGATTTTCTTCTATTGGATAGTCCATTTATCGAGGAAGGCTATAGGCTATAGAAGATAACGCTACTATTAAACGCTACTATTAAAAGAAGCGGAGCATGAATCAAGAATGTTACAAAATCGGGAAAAAATATTCTTTTTTGAGAGTTTTCGTACGTTTCGTGTTTTGACATGACACATGACAGTACGTGTCTAAGATTGCGTCATTGAATATCACAGATTAAGCACCTCACCTTTGTTAAGCAAATATGTTTCTAAATCTGAGTTGGTACGACTAATTTCCGACAGGTTAGGTGGTGTAGCAGGTAGTTGAAGAGGTGTTTTGTTTGAATGCAATATTCTCAGGAATGACTGAACCGGTTTCAGTCATTCTTTCATCGTTGTATATGTACGGGATCCTCATGAGTGCTATATAATGTACCACGGGCGAAGCCGGGGCGGGCATCTAGTATTAGTATATAACATTAATGGAAAGGTGGAATTTGCTTCCTCTCTGTATCTGTCAGATCAAATTAAAGTCATGAAAATAAAACACAAAACTACACACCACAGGTAGAATTCAAAATGGCGGCGCGTCCAGAAAAAACACGCGTTAAAGTCATCTGGAGCAATTATCTCAACGATTTATGTTCTCAGAAATGATATTAAATGTGCTGAAACATCATGAAAATGGCGTAAACACACGTTTACTTGTTTAACGGTGGATAAAGTTGTTTCTTTATTTTTGGCAAAACATTTTTGGTGAAAAGTTGTTCGTGTGTGGATAGGTGAGTATAGGTACCTAAAAGTGTTTATGTAAATACAGGCCTACGCAGAAATGATGTGATAAACTAGTTCTTTGCTTTTTACGATATTAAGATCACCTTTCGTGTACCATTTTATACAAGAAAGCAAGTATTTGACCATGAATTGCTTGATGTTAAGCAATAGTTTGAAAGTTCACCAATTTATTGCTCTAATTTGAAACAAATAAAATGTCTTTAAGTACATCAAAATAAACTAGCAATTGGTAGCTTTATCTTTAAAAGCGCTTTCTTCCAGGCAAGCGCATGCTTAGAAGAGATGCCTAGTATGGAGCACGCTTAATCTCTATATTTAATTTTTTGCATTACAATGTGCCACAACCAAGCGTGGCAGGGTACAGCTAGTACATTATAAGCGTAGAATTTGTTAATATGTTTGCATTATTTTAACAATAAGTATAGTAAGTCATTATTTAATACTCATTTTTAAATAGTATTGTCGTGGTGAATAACCAATGGTTATTCACCACGACAATACTATTTAAACCATGCGAATATTGTGGCGACAACGTCTTATTTCTTACGTGTAACGTTGTAGGTTCAAAATCAGCCTGCAGTTCTTTCACACAGCTCTTTCGATTTAATACACACTTACTGTCTAACCTTGTATACTAAGAGTGTTAAAAATAAACAAACAAGAGTTGAGAACAGGTCGTGAGCAGGTCATTCGCCTGAAAGTTTACGCTATATCACAACAATGAAAAGTTTGACAGTTGATACTAAACGTAAACCAGATATGTTTTCTTATTTCTAGCTGACCCTGTAAACTTCATATTACCTTGATACTCGTAGATCACACTCACACAAAAAAAAAAATTGTGAGCCTTTTCCCCCACTGAAATGTTTGTAAATTTCTTTATTCCCACGTATCTTCCAAACCACTGGATGGACTTTGACAACTAGGATATCGTTAGATTCGTCTCAATCCCCCAAGTATCCTTAGTACAGTCGGATTTTTTAAATTAAAGTTATCCTATACTGCTTTACACTTTAAAACCTAAACCAGTTTTGGTGAAATTTGGTACGAAGGTAGCTGGATTTACACATTAGCTATTTTTATCATCGTATCATCTTTGATAGGTTTACGCTCGATTGCCATCTAGATCGATGTTATACTCGTACGACCATGTGGTCTATGAACAATAAAACGTAACCGATTACTTGGAGACTCTAGATAGCGATGAGTGACGTATGTACTCGTAATGTGTCTTTCTTGGAAAATGCCGGTTTCCTCACGATGTTTTCCTTCACAGTTAAGACCAGTGGTGGTAACAAACTCGTACATTTTACACTTGATTTGAATCTACGACATCACGATTGTAAAATCGAATATTCTAGCCACTCCTCATAGTTGTACTATATTTTTATTTATTTTATTTTTTATTTTACTAAGTTAGGGAATCTTACAGCTAGGTACAAAAAAATATAACATAATAGGTCCAAAAGGCCAATTATAAAATTCCACTTGTAAATAAAAGTAAAGATTAAATAAATCTAGTAGACTTTTAACATAAAAACAAACATAAAAATAGCAAAAAAAAAGGTTTAAACAAAACCACATAACACATTGTATCTAAACAAAGTACTCCTGTGTTAGAAGTCTCTTGCATTGTTTAACAGAAGTATTAAATACGTCAAGATCATGTTTTGCAAGCAGACTGTTGAAACTCCGGCTCGCTCTCAGCAGGTAACTATTTTGCCTGTAGTTAGTGTTAGCTAAGGGTATAAAAAGTGAGCACGGCCTCCTCCTAGGATCAGCTGTCACTCTGAGACCTACTCGCTCCAGCAGCTCAGGGCAGTCCACTGCGCCGTTAGCCATCTTCAGCAAGTAGCCCACATCTGCTATGTCACGTCTTATATACAAAGGAAGAATGTGGAATTTACGACAACGGTTTCTATAGTCTGGCAAATAATCTTTGATTTTAAATTGCAGATGTCGTAAAAACCGCTTCTGAATACGCTCAATGCGCGATCGATAGACATCATATCTCGGGTTCCATACTTGCGAAGCATATTCTAAGTGACTACGTACATACGAACAATAAAGGATTTTTATGGTTTTAATTGACTTAAATTCAGTTGACAAACGCAAAATGAAACCTAATGCCCGTGATGCCTTATTGACAATAGTATTAATGTGCTCATCAAAAAAAATCTATCTATAGGCACGATATCAACTCATCGTCTACACCAAATCTCTAATTTTTTAAACTTTTGACTGCGACTTCATATATGCACGACCACTAAAAAAACTTTATTGGTACGTCAGTCACATTATCAAAAAACATGTATTTTATTTTTCTTTCACAAATAAAAAAATACTAAGATACAGTGCTTGGACGTTTTGGATGACCTAACTTTATAGTACAATTTTTACAGACAAGTGACGTCACAACTATCCACTTCGGAAGTCTGAAGATCTTATAATTAGCTCCATAATTAGCTGACATACTAATTAGAATAATATATTTTTGACCCAGTCGTCATCCCATAGTTTGATGAATTCAAACAATAAAAATCTCTACATTCATGAAACAGATAGATTCTGACCTCCATACTGTATCAACTCCTAACCTCAAACGTGCGTATGTAACAATGGGCTGTAAAATTTTTACAGCTCCTATTTGGCACGATATCAAACAAAGCTTACTGCGAAATGTTTTTATGAAATAATTATACGCATTATGGTAAACACCGTATCCTGGTTTGAATGTGCAATTCTAGAGCATTTATTGATAAAGATGTTAAATGATACTTTTATGAATCGGCTAGTCTAGTCGGGAGGACAGAGACTGCCGATCTACAGGTATATCGCCAATACCCGAGTTACATGAGGCTGGTTTTTCAGGCAAGGATAGAAAGCTAGACGTCTATCTTTGTGTAGACAACGCTACGCAGCGCTAGCTTTGTCTACACGAAGCTAGAAGTACTAGCTTACTAACACTAGCTTTCTATCCTAGCTTGAAAAACTAGCCTCGTGTCGCTCGGGCATTACTCTTCTGTTTTCTGCTATGCGTTGATTTGTGACGTCATCTGACAATTTGATAACACCGATGAAAGCAGAAAACTCACACACCGCAATCGAGAAGGCAAACTTGTTTGCATCTCAATTTGCGGAATGTTCGCGTCTAGATGCTGGTAGCGCGATTCCTCCTACTCCACCTGGCTGTCCGACTTTCATGTCAGAGATACATATTCGCCAAATGGAGGTTCGCAAAGTGCTACGTAATCTGGACGTGAACAAAGCCAGTGGCCCAGATGGTATTCCTGCCCTAGTGTTAAAGGCTTGTGCGCCAGAGTTGTCCCCGATACTGACGCGTCTGTTTAGACTCTCTCTCAAACTGGGCTAGTGCCGAAGTCTTGAAGCTTGCCAATGTGCAACCAGTGCCCAAAAGGGTAGTCGTGCTGACCCTGCCAACTACAGGCCCATCTCAGTCACGTCCATACTCTGCAAGACTATGGAACGTGTCTTAAACCACAGACTCCTGACGTACCTAGAATCAAATGACCTCCTCAGTGACCGGCAATACGGATTTCGCCGAAACCGGTCCACCGGGGATATTCTAGCGTACGTCACTCACATCTGGAGTGAAGCTATTGAGAAACACGGGGAAGCACTTGCAGTCTCCCTGGATATCTCGAAGACTTTTGACAGGGTTTGGCATGACGGCCTTTTAAGCAAGCTTTCTGGTTATGGCTTGTCTCCTGAGTTTATTGCATGGATATCGGACTTCTTGAGGGATCGATCCATACGAGTCGTCATTGATGGCTGCTCGTCCGATCAAATGGCTATCAATGCCGGAGTCCCTCAAGGGTCGGTACTCTCTGCAACGCTCTTCTTGCTACATATCAACGATCTGTTGAAGCCCGGTATCTTTGGGTACGCAGATGATAGCACCGTTGTAGAAAGTTACATATCTAGTGGGAGAGCCAGTGGGCAGCAAACTCAGGTGCTGAGAGAGGGTCTGATCGAGCGTTTGAACTTGACCCTTGAGGCGGTGTCTCAATGGGGCGATGCCAATCTGGTCAATTTCAACGAGAATAAGACGCAGGCGTGTCTGTTCTCCGCTAAAGGAGTCCATTTCATCTGACTCCAACTTTTAGAGGTGTATCCGTACCGATTTCTGACCGTCTTGAGCTTTTGGGCGTTACATTGACATCTACGCTCAACTTTGGTTCGTTTATCGAGTCCAAAGCTAAATTAGCTGCCAAAAAACTAGGTGTCCTCTCAAGGGTGCGAAGATACTTCAAGTCTGAACAGTTGCTCACTTTATATCAAGCACAAATTCGCTCTTGTATGGAGTACTGTTCGCATCTTTGGGATGGTTCGGCTAAGTATCAGCTAGAGACTTTGGAAACGATCGAGAGACGTGCCAAAAGACTCATCGGCAACGACACTCTTGTGCGAAAAAGACTTCAAAGTCTTGAACATCGCCGAAAAATTGCTAGCCTATCGGTTTTTTATCGGGTACACTTCGGAGAGTGTGCGACTGATTTACATGATCTAATACCACCTTGCCCTTTTTTCTATCGGAATGCTCGTAGCTCAAAAAAGCGACATCGTTTCATGGTTGATGTTCCAAAGACACGAACGAAAAGATTTGACTCTACTTTTGTGATAAGAACGTCTAGGCTGTGGAATACGTTGCCTGAGTGGGTTTTCCCTATTGGTTACAATCTTTGTGTCTTCAAATCCAGAGTGAATCGGTTTTTTCTAGGTAAACACGCTCCATCGTAGACCGCATCGTCGCTTAACATCAGGCGAGATGGCGGCCAAGTGTAAACCTATAAAAGTTAAAAAAAAAAAAAAAACTACATCTGGTTTCCGGATGCAACGTAATCAGTTAGGCGGTAGACCTGCTGGAACTTGCTCTTGGTTTGAATCCCACGCGCACCACTGTGTCGAAGTCATGTGTGCAATGCCGGATTTAAAAACGGCGACGGAAAATAACATTAGGAAACCGACATGTAGAATCATTAGAGGACAAGCGTCATAACCAACCCACTTTCACTAGCGTGGTGGATCATGACTCTTACTCCTTGACTCCTTAAAAGAGTAGGCCCATCCTAGTAGTGAGGATACTATGTGGACTGCTTATACTATTAATGAAATAACTAAATTGATAAGTGACTAACAAGTAGATAACTCGTGTAACTAGCTGGCCTCTTTTTGGATGGATGCATTAACATTGCCATGCGACTTGGCAATAGCCAGCATATTGGACACGTAATCAACTAGTAACCCGTCTAAGTTTATCCTACAAATATACGGTCCTACAAATATAATGACAATAACGGAAACCATAACAATGCACGAGTTAAATTGTTTTGTACGATCACAAAAAAATTAAAAGTTAATAGAAAGTTCCACCAAACTTTTTGCTCCTGATATTATTTAATTCTCCGACTATACCTCCTCAGCAATTTATGTAGGTATGAAACGTAATCTTGATTTCTGCAAGTTATCTCCAACATTGTTTTGCTGAATAAAATATCGAGGCTGTCTGCTCGTTCTTATTCCACCTAGGGAGTACTTGAGAGTCTCGGTACAACTTAAACGGGTACAGCGACTGTTTTATTTACTCTGAATAATTATAGCCATTCAACGCGTTAAAAACAACGATGCCATATACACACATATTATACGTACGGTTTTAAAGAGGGACGTCAAAATTATAATATCTTTCTTTTTACGATGTGTTTTAATGTAAAATTTTTGGTGTTTCTGAAAATGACAAACATTTAATAATAATTTCTACACTGACTTCTTTTTACAATATAGAGTGAAGGGGCGAGCGGAGCATGTTTCTGATAGTAAGTTACACACAAACATGTCTATATACGTCTGCCCATAACCGCACAATATCTCGCTGCATTTGGAATATAAAGAGTCCAAATAATTACCTAACACTACACTGCGCTCATCACCCACATATTTATGATGATAATACTTATATATCTCTGTGCCCTGTAATTTCTTTGGAAACATTGCCGTTCAAACCGGAACACAGCGATGTTTGCACATTACTGCTTGGCAGAATAATACGAAACCAAAATGTGGCTCTTCCCCAGGAGAGAGAGACTCTGCAAAGAGGCCAACCATTAAATACACTACTACAGTTGACGTAATTATTTTTGTTTTTGACGGCAAAGAATAATTATAGCTTTTTTTTTCATTAATTTAGAGATGGAATCTTCCGAGATTAGAAAGTCTAGTTTGTCTGCGACTGTACAGATCGTGCAGGTTTATCGGGTTTGTATGTACCGAATACTTTTCTCATTTCTTTCCACGTATCGCAGAAACGGATGCCGCCTACTAATCCGAAACTAACTTTGGTAATTTGTTTGAAACTAAGTGAAATAAATAACTTCTGTTTGTGCTATAATAATAATACCCTTATTTCTTTAACATACGTCCTGCGGTTTAACAAAACTTAATTTACCGAAGTTTCCTTCCTGATGTCTTTCAGATAATCTATGAATTAAAAAAGATTATCGTGAAGACATCGCTTATATCACCTGTATCATGGCCACCTGCTTTTGTGAACTTTGCCATATGCCATATATGGGACATGCCTACATTCAGCAATAAACGACTATCTCCCCTGATACTAAGCGTTGATGTGGTCTACGATGGGGCGTGTTTACCTAGAAGAAACTGATTCAATCTCGATACCGTAGCTGAGAGTGTGTTTTAGCCGCTTGCATGCCCGTGTCAACTAGTAGTTAACAAAACCCAAACGCTAAAATGCCCGTGTCAACTAGTAGTTAACATCGCGATGCAGTCTATTATGCCCGTGTCAACTAGTAGTTGACATGGCGCGGCATGCTAAAATGCCCGTGTCAACCTGTGGTTAACTTGGCTCCCGCAGTGGAAAAAGTTAAATATACTTGTCTTTATCGCTCTAAGGCTTACTTTGTATTATTTATCCCGTTTCTATGTTAAATTTCCGTCATATTAATCCCAGTACAGTATGAAAGTCATAGAAAAAGAAAAGAAATTAAAAAAAAATACGTTCCTTGTCAATCTTGTCATTGAGTGTTGATTCAGTGCGGGGTGTGTACGTTAGTTCTTCTGATATTACTATTAAATTTAGTTTCAACAAACAAACGACAGATAACAAACATAATCAAATATTAAACCCTATTTGTCATAGCTTTAACTTTAGAGGTACTTATGAGCTTTTAAAAAGACGAGCTTTAAAACGCGCTATCTCAATTTCAACACACCATAACTCTGCACCAGAGTTGTACACGGAGAAACAAAAGATAACATTGTATAGCTAGTTTCATATTAAACATATAAAATATTACACTTTATAATCTTTCAAAACAAATTGATTCACAAGGAACGATTGCGTGAATCCCGACTCGCACGCCGCAGGCGTAAAATCCGCGGGGCATAGCGAGGTGTGCAAGTATTTTTCCCCGGGCATTTTGGTTAGCAACGCTACAGGGGGCGGGAAATAGTGCGTCGCGCGGTTTGCAGCGACGGGCAAGCGAGCGGTTAGTACCAAACCCTAAAAACAAAGTCAGCAGCAGTAAATGCCCTAGTAAGTACTAACCCACTAGACAGACAGCCATAAGTATGCTGTATCGGTCGCGAAGTGCCCTGATCGGTTTATGGGCTACTAAAATCAACGTACATCGGCAAAGGAGCCGTGCTATTTAATGCCCCTTCGGTTTATAGCTTAGCTTCAAATACTTGTTTGGGAATATTTAACGTCTTTTCGAACCCGTCATCATTTCCAGTTTGTTAGCTTGGCAGCTCGCTTCGTGAACACCAATTCTCTAGATATTATGTTATATCTGACTTTTCGAATCTACCAACTCATTTCAACTCAGTTTGACATTTCTGTTGGCATTTAAAGCAAAGTCAAAGTCAAAGAAAGTACTTTATTCATAAATGTACAATTTACACGTCAATTAATAAAAAATAAAAACAAAAGAAAGAGAAATACAAATTACATTTGCAAAGTTTGAAATGACTACTTTACTGTATTACAATAATTATTGTACAGAAAACTGTCAAGCATTATACGAGTATAATGTCTTTATTGCAATTGTACTGACCTATGTCAAATTTGTTTCTTTACATTTTTATGGGAACTTTGTCATCACTGTCTAAATATTTGCTGTAACTATAAAAAGTTTTATCGATAAGCCAGCACTTTAATCTGTTTTTGAATTAGCTCATCAGTATATGCATAAGCAGTCCACTAAATGTATTGAAGTGGAGTGTATGGGGATTTGAACCAAGGGTTACGGATCGGCCGTTCTCCCGACTAGACCAGCCGTAACCGTTTTTATTGCAATTTTAGTAAAATAAAGAGTTAATATCTCTATACCTATACAAACACGTTCAAGAATTCATTTTCATTCAATTCATTGTCATTCGTAGCTAAAGATATGTCAGCCATATTTACTTTAAAATTTTCCACCATAACCTTCGCGCTAACAGAAATAGATCGCATCAAATTTAAATTATTTTAGGAGCAGTCAATTTAACGTACCTAAATAAACGAATATTTTTATAAGACAGCCAATTTAGTTGCCGTGATCGTTTATCGGCCGTAAAAACATCTACGCTTTATAATTTTGAAGGGAAATTCACAAACAGGAAACAGACTGGATTTCAGCTGCTCACTAGTTATTTTTTTATTACCTGACTTAGAGTATGGAACGCGAAGCCTGAGTGCGTTTTCCTGAGGCTACGATGTTGGCGCTTTCAATTCTTGCGTGCATCACAGTTTTCTTAGGTAAAAGAGAGTGTTTCTCGAAAGATAAATAATAATAAATAAATAAATATTGGTGGACAATTCACACACAACACCATCTGACCCCAAACTAAGCAAAGCTTGTGTGATGGCAGCCAGATAGCTGATATAATACTTATATAGTTTTAAATACATACTTATTATACATAGAAACACCCAGACACAGTGCAAACATTTGAATTCATCACACAAATATTTGCACTGGGTGGGGGATCGAACCCACGACCCTCGGCTTCGCAGGTAGAGCTACTACCAACTAAGCCACTAGGGCAGTCAATAGATAGATAGATAGATTAACTCTTTATTGCACTTAATATAAAAACAAACAAAAGTTACTTACAACAAACAAAATAAAGTAGCAATTGGCGACCTTATCACTAAAAGCGATTTCTTCCAGGCAACCATAGGATGGAAAGATAGTGGTCAAGTGCACCATGTAGAATTTAGAAAATTACGATTCCCTATGGAAACGTGTTCTTTGGGATTAAAAACAGCCTATTTCCTAACTCAGACTTATAAAGAACCGATGTATCTATCTGTAGAATTTTCAAGCCGATGTAATCTTGGTGTCTTCAAGTTGAGAATGAAATGGTTTCTTTTACGTAAATGCGGTCAATTGTGGATCCACTTACGCTTTGACTGTAGTTTGAAAGAAGGGCCTGAGTCCCAGTACTTAGGTTATTTTGTCGATTTCGTTATTATCAACAAAGCGCAAATCCTGTTGTCAGTAAAAAGGCGATAAAATCTTATAATATGTTTGGATTCATATTTTTGTTTACAACAAGGGCACTTAACTTGTCTTATAAATAAATATGTTTTATATTTATTACGTCTTTTCTAATGGAAGCTTTTAGTGTTTGGCGTGGAGATTATTTATTTTTTCGTTGAAATGCGGAAATTTTCTGTTAGTTAGTGTTATTTAGTTTATGGTACTTGCTCATACGCTCTTTAACCTTCTTCACCCCCGCTAAGCTGTGGCCTAGGGGCAGAAATGTTCGATTTAAAAAAAAACAGTAGGTCGTAACGCCACCTTTTTGTTTATAGCATAGACCGACGAGACAAGCAGGACATGTGCCTGATGGTAAGCAACATGACTGCCGCATAATAGCACAGTGACACGCAGTCACGCAGCTATTGGAACATAAAAGTCCAAATCATTACTTAGCACTACACTGCGCTCGTCACCCAGAGATGTAAGATATTACGAGTATATCTCTAAGCCCAGTAATTTCACTTCGCTCCGTTTTAACCTGGACGGTTTAAATGTAACGGAAAACATTATGAGGATAGCTAGATATTGTGAAGATAGATATATGCCTTTGTCTTTGTCTTTTTTCGATAATAGGCTTGCTCTGGACCGCTATCTCGTCTTTTGTTTAGCAGCAATACGTTCTGCGTGGAGTGCACTTACCAGACGCAACCATTTCACTCTAGACGTGAAAACATGTAGATCATATCGAACAGGGAATGCTACTCAGGCTACATATTTGACAGTTCTATAATATCGAAATATATTAATAATAATCTATATTTAGTAGATGTTCTATAATATTGAAAACATCTATGTTCGAGTCTTTGAAACATGAACTATGAAACAAACCTAGCAATCCGATAGAAAAAAGAGCAAAGGATCCTCACCCGAATTTATTCAGTGGAATTTCTTGTGGTCACGTCTCTTCTCTGAAGAAGGAACTACTCCATTTTTAGTTTAAAAATTTAGCCATTCATTTTTTACCATATATCTTGGAGTAGAAGAAAATACCAATAGCGGGGAGTAAGGAACATTTTCAACCTGATTCTAGTAAGTATTCTCTAGTCCGATTTTGGTATTTTCTAAGTCACCTCCTCCCGGTTCAGAGCCTTCACCATGACCGCATTTCTGTCTACTACTAGAGAAACTATTACTCTGAACTCATTTACTGATCAGCCACTGCGTATAGTTATGTATGCCAAACACTACCCAACTGTACTTTACAACCTTCCCATCAAGATCACCTGCCGAAACACTGACAGATCAACAAATTCAATATAAATAACGTAAATACATCTACGCACCTATTCATTTCACTGGCTACAAAAATAGGCCAAGTTCTACTATTTGAGATTCCGTAGCGGCCTTGTACATTATCGTTGTGTTTATGAAGGGCTGGGTTATTTGGATAGGGAACTAGCTTCTTCGTTTGATGACGGACGGGGAACAGAGGAGTTCCGTGAGTGTTGAAACTTTATGGGCGCTGTGAACTGTGGTCGAACCGCAAGGTTATTTGGTGGTGGGCTGCTATAGCTGTCTTGCTGAATGAAACATTTTTGAAGAATTTATGACAATGAAAATGAAACACGTTTATTTGTACATGAATTTCTAAAGATTGATAAGTTACGAAACCTTAGCACTTAAGTACTAAGTACCAATTCACAGATACAGGTTCTACAAGGATCAATTTTTGTCGGCGTGTACTGGATCCTACACTAAAACTGGTAGGACCTGAGCCGTAGGATCTAGATTTTAGGAAAGAAAAAACGATCAAAGATTTCTCTTTTTCTTGCCATCTCCCACATATCAGTGGAGTCAGCCTTACGCCTTGTATTTCTCTATTTTGCTCTATCCCTTTACACCCAATTTTATTTTCCCTGATAGGAAGTACCTGAGTGTCTCCAAATCTAGAGTAAACAGACTTCTACCTTCTACCTTCTACCTTCTAGATAAACATGTCACACCCCAGGTCATATTACTTAACAGCACGCAAACTGGCAAATTGTGATCAAATATAAATTTATCATGTACAAAAAAAATGTGTATGCTTAGAGTGTATTTATTACTTGCAGCACCCCGCGGTCTTACTCGCGTAGATTCCGTTCCCGTATTTTTTCGGAATAAAAAGTATGTGTGTATGTAAAAAAAAACGTATACAAGCTTATTTGTTCTTCCAGACAACTGTCTACCTGTATTCCAAATTTCGGATCTATCTGTTCATATGTTACGACGTGATTGAGCAAGAAACATCCACACATTGATATTTTTAATATTAGTAGGATATGCACGCTAGAAATTATAATAACTCTCTAGGAACTTGATACATTTATCCTAACATTTATTTCATTCTATTTTTTTTTCCCTTTTTTGCTATTTTCAAAGGTTTCTGCACTGGTCTATAAAAGTTTCGAGTAGACGTCGTGAAAAGCAACTGAAAATTGAGAAAGGCAAAATACCAATAAGAAAATGCGTATCGGAAAAATAAGTAAATACCGATACCACAAATGGAATTGAACGAAAGGGATACTTTATTCAAATGAGGAATTAATGCTCTCTCGTTTTGATTACGAATGGACTCTCTTCGAAAAATAACGCTGTAGAGTTGTAACGGCGCTTCAAAATGAAATGAAAAAAGATTGGGCGTGCCATGGAATTACTTAAGAGATTAAATACGCTTAAAGATAATTATTTCAAGGCTTATCTTTGTCTGTAGCCTCTAGAAAATAGTCGTTAAATGTGAGGAAATATAAGTTTTAAAATGGAAATGGCATATGCAGTTTTCGAGTTTTCGATTTACAATATTTTCATGATCGTTTTGATTTATTTTTCTTTGGTATTCTTGCAATACTCGTTTATACAAATACGGCATGATTATAATTTAATGATTTTTCGCTTTATATTTTTTTAATCAAAAACATTTTTCGTACAGCGCTACGAATGGAATTAATATAATAATTAATAATCGGCCATAGAGACTTGGTAGCTAAAAAACTGCTAAGCCTAGAACATCGTCGAAAAGTGGCTAGTCTGACAGTGTTTTACAGGATACATTTTGGATATTGCCTTCCCCTTTCCACTACAGGACAAGTCGTAAGTAGGCTCGCTACCACCCATACACTGTGTATATTCCCAAAATCCGTACTTAACGGTTTGAATCCACTTTTCTCGTACGTACAGCTTTGGAGTGGAATAAGTTGCCGACTTCCTTGTTCCCTGAGAGATACAATCTAGAACTTTCAAGGTCAGAGTGAATAGGTACCTTCTAGGTCAACGTGCGTCATCTTCGACCACACTGTCGCTTACCATCAGGCGAGTTGGTGGTCAAACGCGGACCTATTATATATATAAAAAATACTATTTATAAAAAATTTGACCATCGTTTTACAAAACTCGGCTTAAGTATATATGTATTACCTAATTGTATCTCTTTTGAGTATGGTTCACGTTGAGAGTGAATCGGCTTCTTAGGTAGACCACATAAATTACTTATTTCTCATGAAGTGACAGGTGCTTTAGCTGTAACGATGTTCACAAACACGCCGCAAATGTGTGTGTAACTGCGGACGCTCTCAGTACCACCCGAAACGCAAGCGAATTGTATTCATTTTCACACTCACATGGTACACATACAAATGTTATTTGTTTTCACGCACACATACTTGGCGTGTTTTACACGGGTTATAGGCGATTCGCCACAAAGTAAATTCGTCACAATTTGATTTGTATACTCCATCCATTCAAAGTAAACTCGCCACAAGTTATAAAAAAAACAAATGAACAATGTCACAGGTAAATAAAGTTGTTGTAAATTCGTCACAGATTTTTGTCATTTTTGCATAAAGTACGGTTAGCAAGTAATACTTAGGGTTATAGGCGATTCGCCACAATTTGTTGGGTTAGGTAAACAAGTAAGACACGCGTCGCTTTGTGAGGAGATAAAATTACTGTATCAGGCGGTCAAGTGTAAATCTTCAATAGTTAAAAAATTGGTTGCCTGTAAAGTCGGTATACGGGCGAAAGTTTTACGTGACAACGACTTTGAGTGGTAAAATAATTTTACGGAAGGGACGCGTGCCTTTCACTTTTTATGTCTGTCTCTCTCGCTCTTAGGCGGGCTAACCATGCCCGAGTGGAAGGGACGCGTGCCTCTCACTCGCTCTCGTTGTGAGCGCATAACGTGAGCGGAGCGTAACGCAGTTTCTTGAAGTGTCACCCGGCAAACCAATTTATAAGACGTTGTCACGTCAAAACGTCATAAACCTTGACAATTTTTATACCGATTTGAGATTTATCAATAATTTTGAAGGTTTTAGTAACTTCGTAAGTACATAATAATTAAATATGTTTTGAATGTAGCGATATATCTTCTTTATGATTATGTGCGCAAAAGTTAATGATCGCTTTGAACTGTAGCAGGCCACAGATGTTATTGTAATTATATTCAAAAAGGCAAAGCCTGTTCGTTTGTTATAGAGCGTAAAGTCTTACGTCTTAAATATGAGAGATGTTAAATATTGCAGAAACACATTGCATTACGAGTACACGTTACATATATTATAGACTACAGGCTCGTGAATAAAATTTATGGGTCAAATGAACCACCAGGAAACCTATGTAGGATGATAGAAGTAGGGTATAAAGTAATAAGATTCAGCACTATGCCGTCACTTGTAAGCTGTCCAACTGAGCGCAGTTGAAGAGGGGGGTGCAACCTTCGATCATTTCTCCTTGTCGCATGATTTTTGTACGGCTTAATAATCTAAATATCGGGGACTCGCTTCACTATTTAATCACTGTAAATACCCCGTCATTTATAATCATTTATAATACTCGTACACAATTATAGCTTTTTCATTTGACAGTAAACGAAAAATAGTGATTTTCCTTCAATCAACCGACTGTGTAAAGCTAGGTTTAAAAAATAGTACATAATACAAGCGTAGGTGGAGAAGAATCTCGATAAAACAGAGAGCATGACAAACCCCACCTCGCCCCCCCAGACAAATTCACTTCAAAGTAAATTACCTGGAAGAATCCAGCAAGATTCCGAGATTCCGACTAACAAAACAAAACTGTATACGCCAAGTTCGCAATAACCGTTACGTAGGCGAGTCGGTCTGTCTGTAATCATAAAAATATAATCAGAGATAATCCACTATTGAAAGATTCATCATAGTACGCTTTATTGCGCTAGTTTCTGAGCGCTAGTATTCTGAAACGGCAAAGTGGAGTCTGTTTTTGAAGTTAACTTCTATGGGCATTGGGCACGTTAGGCAAAAATTATGGGAGCACATTTTTACGATGCGAGCGCAAAGCCGTCACAAAATACCGACACCATGAAGTTAGCTGGTCAACATTTTTGTAAGCACTGTAACTAACTTCAGGTTAATGCTTCTTGCGTGGAAGATATTATCCTGCGAAGCCGAGGGTCGTGGGTTCTATTCCCCCAGTGCAAATATTTGTGTGATGAATTCAAATATTTGTACTGTGTCTGGGTGTTTCTATGTATAATAAGTATGTATTTATGAATATATAAGTATTATATCCGCTATCTGGCCGTCATCTTACAAGCTTTGCTTAGTTTGGGGTCAGATGGTGTTGTATTTGAATTGTCCATCAATATTTATTTATTAAAGTTATACTTTTTTGGCACGTTAGGGATAAATTATGGGAGTACGATTTTAAGCCATGCAACCGGAATACAGTAATGTTTGTATATTCGCCACAATTATATTTTTTCGATAAATCCTCGTTTATGAATTGTAAGCTCCTCATGAATTCTTACTATGGGCAACTAAGATTGTGCGTCGAGAAATAGTAAGGAAAGTATAGACGAACGTATCAGCTGTGTACTTGAAAAAATAAATACATGTCAGGTATTACATATTATTTGCGACTTCTGTTAGCCTCGCTCAATTTTTTTGGGACTGCTTATGACCTGTTTGTTAGCTGTTTTAAACATGTACTTTCACAAGATACCTATGCAATATGTCTTTAATAAGACCTACATACGTGAAAACCCAAATTGTGTCCATTGGGTAATACTATTAATATACTATTAATATAGTAATTGGGTAATACATATTCTATTTCTTGGCTGTAGATACGGGCAACCAAAACAACGGGGCCAAGTTGATTCGATCAAGTTTTTCGAACGTCATATTATATGTAGGTGTCGCTTTTTCGAGTTTTGGAATGTCGATCAAAGGAGATAGAAATAAGGATTGGCTAGTATTAGGTCAGGTAGATTAAATTTTATTGATCTTAGATTGTTAAAATAACCGACCTTGGTTTCGGGGAGGTTGAAGACGAGCCATTTTGCTTTTACAGAATAGTCCGACTCATCCATTACTTTGTATGAATCATAATCGCGTAATGTGCCTCATACAATTTTAATGACTTTTTCAGACGTGATTCTGAGTAAATATGTGTTTAGGCGGAACGGGTCTATTATAACTGGAATTTTTTTATAATATAGAGTGGTAGGACGAGCAAGACAAGGCCTTGATGGTAGGGCAGTGAAATTACAGGGCATATTGATAAAATGCAAACTAATATTTCAAAGCTACAGAGTTTTTTGTTTGAAAGAGCTCTTTTTGTTTGAATGTCAGGAACTATTGGACCGATTTTAAAAATTCTCTCACTTTTGGATATGTTCGTGATCACTGCGTGCTATAGGCTATACATGTACCGCGGGTGAAGCCGGGGCAGACCAGCTTGTATCTTATATCTCTGGGTGACGAGCGCAGTGTAGTGCTAGTTAATGATTTGGACTTCTCGTGTTCCAATAGTTGCGTATCATTGTGCTGTAATGGGCAGGATAGTTGCTTACCACCAGGCACATTGTAGAGGTAGGACTCCTTGCCGAGTCTGTCTGGGGATGTACCACACCTTTGCCAGTTATTATACCGCCAAGCAGGAATGTACAAACAAGCAAACATTACTGTGTTCCAGTTTGAAGAGCATAGTTTACAGTTCAATTACAATGCATAGAGATAAAACATCTTATATCTCTGGGTGACGAGTGTAGTGCAGCGTTATGTAATGATTTGGACTGTTCATGTTATGCCAATATAGCTGTGTCACTGTGCTGTTATGTAACAGGCATGTTGTTTACCATCAGGCACATGTCCTGCTCTTCTCTCTATACTATAAAAAACATGTTCTGTTCGTCTCGGCTTCATTTATTACAACGTATTTAAATGAACTCAGAGATAATGGTAAACACACAACGCGCGCGCATGCAGTGGATTCCTGCAATACCCAAACAATGACGGTATTCATTCACAATGTTGCGTTCCTAACTTCAAGTGCTAATTTGTATCGTTTTAGATTTCACAGAAACAGAATGTTTATTATCTACACACGGGTTACTCGTAGAAAGAGCAGGAAATTGAAGGTGACAATTTTACTTTGAAACTGTGTGTTTCAATTGCTGGGACTACTTACTTAGTAAATACTGATACTGATAACTTTAGGTATCAAGAGTACCTAAAGATACTCTTAAGGTAATCATTGCCATAATCCACCACACTGGCCAATTGTGGGTTGGCGGATGACATTTTCTTTTATCTTTTGAGGACATATTTGTACATGTCATGGATGCTCTATATTTTTGTAAGCTTTTAATAATTTGGTTAAATAAAAAATACGTGTTCCATATTTTGTCATAGTTTCCCTGATGGACTAATTAGAGTGACATATTTTTGACCCAATAATTATCAAAATTAATAAAAATTTGTAATACTAGGTGTATTGCAAAGCCTACTCAAGTTTTGCTCTACTATAAACGACTTACAACCCATAAAAATGTTGCCAAGTTTTTGAGGAAAGTCAAATCTGAATAAAAAAAATTTGCCTTATTCGACATCATTCACCGTAGTTGGAATACGGCAGCTAAAGTAGTTAAGGAACTATTTTAACTACGAGTATTTTTATGAAGGCATAAACTTACGTAGGAATAAATAGACTACTTCCATTTCAACAGTTTTGAAGTTGGTTTTTTATACGATGATATATGATGAGTGCAATAAGCTCTTCGTAGCAATCTCAAAAATAAGTCTGTTTTTTGTTAATTTGAATTTAACTACTTTACTGTCGTAATACTATCGTATTAAAGCAATTTTTTTATTTAAATGCACAATAACACCACGGAGCAGACGACAAGCGATCCTTAAAGAAATTGCATTGAGATAAAGTAGGCAGCAGATCATCAGAGCTTTAAAAGATGCGCTTAGGACATACGTAGTGAAATTTTGTAGTTAAAAAAGAAATTCAATTTGACAAAAGTGTTAATTTAAATGGGACTATACTGTAATATGTTCTCGCCAGAAAAATAAAGTTACATTTAAATGGTTATTTACTTATATTTTGTTGAAAGTTACCAGGGAAATTTGAGTACCTATTTGTTCATGGAAGGACATTGGAGCCCCAATTTAATTTGGAGGATCCTTCATTTTAAAGGTTAGTTTATGAAATCGGATACAAGACCTTTCCTCGGCAAATGTTTGAGCGTTTCTACTTAGAGGAAAAGGACATTTTATTTAAATTAAATAAAATGATATTAAGGAAATCAAATACCGTGGGTGACAGAACTTTTTAATTTCGCAGTTGATGGCGATGGAAAGATATTGAGAGATAAAGTCAGGACTGAGGGATTCGAACGACCTTGGCACCGCTAAATTTTCTCTAATATCCGCTAGGGTCAATAAGCCAGTAAAATAGACGTTTTTTTTGGTCAACTTTGCAATCAATTTTTGATCCAGATTTCTTTTACATGAGGTTAAGGAACACTTACTGAGCATAAAATTATAGTATGCTGACAGATTCAGGTCGAGTTTCAAGCGCCATCTTGAAAAAGCAAGAAAATATGCAGATTTGAGCAAAAATTATCAAGACCATCATAGTAGAAAACAAAATTTTGCATCTCTTGTTGGGTGGAAACTTTTCTGTCAAACGTACAACTAATCCTTCAGATTTTGGTAATCGTAAATACCACGTTACTACTATTATACTATATTTGTTTTAGTTAAATAGTCAAATAAAACCACTTTCGATCAATTTTAAGCACCCATTTGATCGGAAAAGTTTACAGCCACTTTCTAGAAAAGATCAAAACCCAAGCCTCAACTCAAGCCAGATCTAACCGCAACTAGAACAAGATATTTCACAGTAGACTGCCGTCGGTTTCCAATAAACTACAAATAACTCGAATCAATACTCACAGACTACAATAGATGCTAGGTACTGGTTTAAGTATATAAATTTACGAGTATATCTAGCGATGGAAGGTTAACTGTGAATTTGGGTGATATGTTTTTCAATACATTCGCATATATCCTAATCTCTTTTTTTACACTTTCGCTTTGAATGGGGTCGATACAGAATTTCCTCTTCATATAGGTACTCGTTATATTTTTAAGTTAAATTATTCTTATTTTTTCATATTTTGTAGAGGTAGGCACACTGTACAGAAGGTCTACTATGGAGCCCAATAAACGATATATCGGCCGAAGTTATGGACGTGTCATACAATTTTCAATTTCAATTTATTTCTTCGAACCATTATTTTACAATAAAAACTTGGTAACGTCAATGACAAAAAAATAGATAAGAAAACAGTTTGAATACAAAACTAATCAATAATATCAACATTTAAAGTAAGCGGCTGTAAAGAGGCCTTGTCCAGATTTTGCAGCTGTAAAAGGGCTTTGTCAGAGATGGTACAATAAAAATAAAAGTGTTTGGATGTAATCGGAATGGGAAATTTAAAATGTCATGAGAAATAGCCAGCTAAGCCAGCGCCACCACATCGGGCAGTCGTAAAAGTCTCGGTTTAGAAATTAATTTGTAATTATAATATTTCTTGCGATATCATCTTCTTCCATACATTCTTATCTTTAATTAAGTCATCATACCACGAAACACAATCGGTCGGTTGATGACACAAAAACTGTCAAATCAGCGTCGGTCGGAATGAACGAAACACCCGATCAGATCAACCGACCGATTGTGTTTCGTGCACGGAGCTAATACAAAGAGGAGCTGCCGTAAGCAACTGTGCACTGTGATTTTCAACTAGGTCCTGACATCATCATGATGGGCGGGGCCTAAGTTAGCATGTTATCAGCGTTCGTTTAGTGCACATGTGAGGAGACTCGCATTAAGGCCGTCGCAGACGTAGCTGTAATAAATATATATTTTAATATTTTCGTAACGTCAGCAAAATATACCGTAACATATTCATATTATGGCATATTAACACAGCAAGACATATTTTGAGTGTACAGCATGTTTCAACATTGTCTGAGCGCACGTCACGAGTCTTTTGATCTTTTTAACCCCGACGCAATAATGACGGCGTGCTATAAGTTTTACATAACTGTGCGTGTTTGTAGCATCGTAGCTCCCAAACGGATAAACCAATTTTGTTTTTTGTGTTGGGTACACACCAACCGATTTTGTTTTGTTTTTGGGTTGGTAAACTCGATGGAGTACCTAATGTCGTTAAATTACCAAGTTCATATGGCCATCTTCCAGTTTCATTATCACACCCTGATTACCATCAAGCACCAAAGTACTCGTCAAGACGAATAAAACGAGCTCAATCTCTATGGTGTTATGTCGTTTAGTTACAAGATTCCTATGGTTATTTTCCAGCTTCATCATCAAGACAACTAAAACAATCCCAGATTGGTGGGGTTTCGTCGTTTCATTACAGAGTTCCTATGACCCACTTCTAGATCCATCATCAGACCTTGGTTAATATCGGGAAACAACTCGTGATGTGTGCTCGAACAATGATGAAACACGCTGTACATTCAAAATACCTATGTCTTGCTATACCATAATCAATATGAATATGCCTTAATATATATTACGATATATTTTGGTGACGTCACAAAGATATATATTATAGCTGCGTGTGTGGACACTCGAGGATTTGTATAGAAAATATACGGAAATATGTCCAGCTATGAAATATGAAAATATATATTATAGCTACGTCTGTAACGGCCTTTATAAGTACGTCCTATCTCATTAAAACTTTTGACATCTAGTGTAAGGTAACTGAACTATGTATTAATATCAACTTCAACCTAAGCTAGTAGTTTTGCTATTAGCCGATAGATGGATTATTGAGAAGTGGGCGGGACTTAATACCTCCTCAGTGCCCCCTCATCCCGCAAACTATCACGCGTCGTTCAATATGGAAATTTAATTACTACACCTCCTCTTTGTATTAGCTCCGTGGTTTCGTGGTATGAAACGTCCATAACTTCGGCCGATATATTGTTTATCGGACTTCGTAGTAGACCTGCTGTTTGTAGAGTCCAGCTGGAAAAGTGGGTACTATCAGAGTAATGTCGGTTATTCTACTGTTAAGCAATGTCCTTCAAAAGACAGTGTATTCCTGATTGAAGGTAGTATTTCACAGAAAAAATATACCTAGTTCAAAGAGATAAATCATGTAGGTAAAGATTTGTCCAAACAGAATTTCGAAATGGGCTTTTTCCTAAGGCGCTCTTCGTTTTTCGGGGTATAGTAGCGTATGCGTTATTTCCGATTCATATCTACATATTTAAGTTCTAAATTACAGGGTGTAACATTCAGTTTTAACAACTTGGTTGAACAACATACATCTAAACAAACAAACGTTCAAACATTCACATTTATAATATCAGTGTGACATCTCCAAAATATGGAGAAATGTTTAAAAATGACATTTCTTTAAATTTCATGAACCTTAGATAAAGAATAAGTAAATAGAGCTGGTTTTTCCGCGCGGTTCCTTTTTACCAATCGTAAGCAGATGAGGTACATGTTAGCTATGGCAACAGAAACTGAAGTGGCGCGACAAAAGTATGACACTTCCTCAACAGCGTCAAGACAAAAGCGATCAGACCCGCCCTTCTACCGCCTAACTAAATCGGCTTTCGCTTTGATACTGCGGTCTCTATTACTTCAAACTGAAAGAAAAGAGAAAGAAATATCGAAGAAAATACGTTTTTCATTTGGCGCTCCCGTGCTTTCAGTGTCAATCATTTGTTCTAACTTTACACGTAGTATATAAAAAATCTTTGCCATGAACTATTACAAGCTAGATATACATATAATATGTCTAACAAAAAGATTTAAGCTGACATTTACCGCCATTTTTCAGTGACTAAAGAAAAAACTAACTGTCACTTGACATGTTGGATGGACTGTACTTTCTATGCGCATATTTTCCAGTCGACAGATATAAATTATACCGACTTCTAAAACGCGGAGACGTTACCGTGTCTAATCAACGTTTAGGTAAAAGCGACTTTAAGGCTCAGGTGATAAGGAAGATCGGAGGTGAAGCTAGGGCGGACTATTTTCATCGGCCTTGACATGGACGCTTGCGACACAGAGTTCTCACGCTACGGTTCGGTCGGTAGTCTATGGTAATGTGGACCTTAATTACTCAACTTTATACTCGCACAGTACAGAATTGAGTACTGTATTAAAAATGTACTACTTTGTAGTAGGGGGACCCAAGAGGGGATTTGCGTATTACTCAAGCGTGTCAGAAAATCATATAGAAAGAAATCTTGCACCTTATAATGTACCCTAACCATATACGAACAGAAAGAAAAAGCGCGTATGTACTATGAATGTCTGACATGATCGAACACTTCCATTAACTGTTTTTTTTACATTTTTGAATTTTACCTACGC
Source organism: Ectropis grisescens (assembly GCA_017562165.1). Classification (NCBI taxonomy): domain Eukaryota; kingdom Metazoa; phylum Arthropoda; class Insecta; order Lepidoptera; family Geometridae; genus Ectropis; species Ectropis grisescens. The sequence goes on along the minus strand of CM029793.1, from coordinate 12,599,033 downwards.
GATCTTCCTCTCAGTACTTAAAATAGAAAACTTAACACACACTTTTTTTCGTTTTAGAACCTGATTTTCACAATCCAATGCACAAACTAAAGCGTCATGGAGCCCTCCATGACGCTTTAGTTACTGCAAATTTAGCATCCCGGGCTTCCCTATTAATACTTGTATCAATGTGGGTGTCTGAGTGGGTATTCCCTGATGGAATGTAATCTATGTGCCTTTAAAACTAGAGTGACTCAGTTGTTTTCTTGACAAGCGTGCTCCATCATGGACCCCCTCGGCGATATATATGTCAAAATTATTATTTATTTAGTATTGTATTAAAAACCCCACACCGAAGAATATCCTACTAATATTATAAATGCGAAAGTTTGGAGATTGTTTAATCAATCTCGTCGGATCGGGTTAAATTTGGAATACAGATTATAGTACTATAATAATACATAGTATTTTTTATTGCGGGTAAATTACGGGAACGAGAATTTAACATGTAAAGCCATGGGGCGCTAACAGTACCGTTAAATTAAAGTACTTTTATTATAAATGTACATTTACACGTCATTTTATAAAAAACTAGCGACTCATTCCAGCTTCGCTCGGATAATAACCTGGATACCAACTGCAGCACCATCTGCCGGGGTGATTTGTGAATCTAAACCATCCAGGGTCCTACCCAAACGTATACAAAAAATCATTATAATCGGTCGAGCCGTTTAGGAGGAGTTTACTTACAACTAAAAGTAGCATTGATTTATATATATATAGATTAAAACAAAATAAAAGAGCATAAAAATTGTATACATTTCCAAAGATTGGAATGACACTGTACTCGTATTATAATAATTATCGTACAGAAAACTGTCAAGCATTATACGTGTATAATAATATGTTTTTATTACTAGTGTAACCCATGTCAATATTCTTTTACATTTTTATTGGACAAACTAATGCAGTAAAAATAATTTACTCACTATATTTATACTAGTTACTGTTTCTAACATTGATAAATGTCGTTTGATTTCTAAGAACAACGATAAACAAGAGTGACTGCTATCATAGTCTATCAAATAACATTATTTATACTATGCTGCTATATCGAACTTTGTACTGAAAATTATAAGTGCAACAGCTTGGATATTTAGATGTTTGTTGCTCGATCATGTCGGAACGCCCGAACGGATCAGGTTACAATTTGAAACCCAGATAGATTACAGCCTGAAATAACAAATTAGTTACTTTTATCTGCTGGAAGACAACCGGAAAAGGAAATACACGGGTAAAATCGTGAGACGCTGCTATGAGAGAGCTATGAAACATTACTTTAATTTTTCATCCTAAAAATATGGTAGAGTAAATTTTTGAAGTTCAATGTATTCATCATTTGCAGCAATCTGGAGCACATTTCAAATATTGTTTACATAATTTTATTTTCGGAAACTTATTTAGAATAATAATGGGGTCGAATAAATAAAACGTTTTAGAGTTATTTTGATTTAATTGAATGAGGTCGTAGTTAAATGAAAACGTGTAAGATTACATCATTTAAAAGCTGTGTTTTAGGAAAACACTTACACTACTCTATTAATTTTAAAACTAGCGGTTTTCCCCGGTTTCGCCTGTGGCACACAATATTATAGCTTATGGCACTCAGAAATCACATACATATAAATATATCCAAGGGTGAAAGAATTTTTGAAATCAGTCTCGTAAGTACCTGTGTTAAGCGCATCCTAACAAACAAACTCATCAGCTTTATGGTATTAGTAGAGGTATATCTGCATTCTTTATTAGAAAGCTCTGCGTTTGGAAAATACTTACACTATCCTACTGTATTATAAACATCATAGTTTCGATGTTTGTTGCCCGATCACGTGGGAATAGCCATCTCAAACCGATCTCTTCTGCTTTCTACAAATACAAAAATCTTTATTGCTGTTTGTAGGTAAAATAATATGATACAAAACATTTTAAAAGTTGCCCCATACAAACTGGCCTATGCGAGAGGCATGCAATATGTCTGGCAAGACAATTTGTTGTAGTCTTAATTTATAAATGAAAAAAATTAAGGTAATAGTCAGCTGATTAAAGTCTTCTTCTTCCTCATCTTCTACTAATTTCTGGTTTTTATTTATGTCATCTGATAATTCATCTTCGATTCATTTCTGGTTTCTATTTGGTTGTGATATGTATACATATGTGTGAGATAAATGCTTGGTGAGCACAATTTTGCCAGTGTCTTGCCTTTTATCATGATATTGTCTTGTGTTTTTGGGTTTGATCAGTGTGTCCATCCAGGGTCTAAGGTCTTGCAGTAGTAGATCTTGCAGTTCATCCATTTTCTTCATTCGTTTCTGCTATGCTTTGATTTGTGAAGTCATTGGCCAATTTGCTAACGCCGATGAAAGCAGACAACTACATCTGCTTTCAGTTCCGCTGCATATGGAAACCGGCAGGTCTACTGCCAAACTCTCTTGCATCCTGCTTTCGGCTTTCGCCGATGAAAGAAGACAACTACATCTGTTTTCAGTTCCACTACATATGGAAACTAGCAGGTCCATCACCAAACTCTCTTGCATCCTGCTTTCGGCTTTCGCCAATGAAAGAAGACAACTATATCTGTTTTCAGTTCCACTACAAATGGAAACCAGCAGGTCCATCACCAAACTCTCTTGCATCCTGCTTTCGGCTTTCGCCAATGAAAGAAGACAACTACATCTGTTTTCAGTTCCACTACATATGGAAACCAGCAGGTCCATCACCAAACTCTCTTGCATTCTGCTTTCGGCTTTCGCCAATGAAAGAAGACAACTACATCTATTTTCAGTTCCACTACATATGGAAACCAGCAGGTCTATCTCCAAACTCTCTTGCATCCTGCTATCGGCTTTCGCGGATGAAAGCAGACAAGTACATCTGCTTTCAGTTCCGCTGCATTTGGAAACCGGCAAGTCTACCACCAAACTCTCTGGCATCCTGCTCTCGACTTTCGCCGATGAAAGCAGACAACTACATCTACTTTCAGTTCCGCTATATTGGAAGCAGATGTAGTTGTCTGCTTTCATTGGCAAAATCCGAAAGCAGGAAGCAGAAAAGTTTGCGGTAGACATGGCGATCGAAATTTGTGGCACTGGAATAGCAAATAGGCACTTTTCATCACAGGAAAATAACGGAAACGGGAACTGTGCTAGGAAGAATATATTTTCTGTTAGGTAAGTGAAAGAAAAATCTGTTGCTAGTTGAGAAATATTTCTAAAATGTTTAGTTTAAATTTTATCCAACCGTTTTATAGTAAGCAATTGCATGCTATAAAAATATCTTGTTAGTCAAAATTTATTACTGCGAGTGATTGGCGCAGATTATTTTTTTACGTCAACCACAGATGGATCTCTGTAGCGGGAGTCGTAAACTTTCAAGCCGTGGTTTTAAACTAATTTATAAACTTTCAAAAGTCGATTTGACCGACAAGCCTCAAGGAATATATCAAATTAAACAAGTATTTAATTACTTTTAGACTAAGTTTAGGAATCCTTACCAGGAAAGATCGTAAGACTTTTGTAATGTAGTTTCAACAATTTAATTTTGACCGAAAAAACAATCACAGACTTCAAATTAAAATTATACTCAGACACTCGACTCCACGAATTGGAACATGACGAGTCTAAGCCATTATCTAGCACTGCACTGCACCCAGAGATGTGAGATCTCTATGCCCTGTAATTTTACTGGAAATATTTCATTTCAAACTGGAATACAGTGATGTGTGCACATGGCGGTATCTCTAGGTGAATAGCTCAGTGCAGTGCTAGATAGTGATTTGGACTCTTCATTTTCCAATAGCTGCGTGACATTAAGCTGGCGCAGGCGTATTGCTTCAATGTCCTGCTCGTCTCGTCACTATTTACCTACTATAAAAAATAATGTTACAGGAAAATGGAGAAATATGAAATATCTATCAATAGTTTTAACGCTATTTGGATACTTTGTTTAAGATCTAGTAACTGGGTTTAAAACTTTAACAAAATCCAAATTAAAAACCCAACTTAAGTGGGGTTTTAGATTGAGATATTTGGTACTATCTAAATACTCATTATTTGTCACCTTACACTCCGTCTTCCTATAATCCTAACCCCGTTTCTAGCCTACAGTTGCCTGGAAGATATTGCTCTTAGCGATAAGGTCACCCATATCTACTTTATTTTTGGGATTTCGTTTTTTTTTTTGCAATATTGAGTTTTTTCTACCTAATTCAACAATATGTTCAAGTTCTATTGGCTTAAAAGGTAAAACGCATTGGGAGAATTTAGTTCCCACTTTGTCAAAATTCTTGAGTAGTGCATCAAGTTAGATTTTCTCAGTTTAAATCCAAAGACTCATCTGAATTTAAATAAATATAGCCTAGTAAGTATCTAAACCCACAGTTTTTTTCGTTGGAGACAACCTTTTAAAAAAAAATGGGGTTAAATCTTAATTGCTATGAAAATGGCAAATACAACATACCGATAAATATCTGGAAAAATACATACCTTTATTTTAGAAGTACTGCTTCCAGTACAAACGCTTCTTTTTCTAAATATAATTTAATTTGTAAAGATCACACTGTGTTCTAACACATCACTAAAACCGTAGTAACATTTTGAAAAATCCGATTATTATCACACGTGCCTACACAATTTTGGCGCCTATACACAAAATATAAAAGAACATTCGAAATTTAAAACAAAAAAACTGTTTTTTTTAAGTTATGATAAAAAGCGAAAAAAAAAAAAACAATGTTTTAAAGGCACTGGAAATTTTCACTTGAACAGTCTATAGAAGCCTCTTGAAATCAATAAGTCCACTTCACTGTTCATTTAAAAAATCGTAACATCTTAGGTCTTTAAAACTCTACACCAAAAAACCAAAGCATAAGTTTTTAAACTTGAGCTGTCTTAGACAAAACAAAAAAAGAACTTTGGCGCCAATGAAAATCGTTCACTTTCTATGCGGCCAGTGATATCAAGGAAAGCGGTAACCGCGACCGCGCGCGAAACCGCGAATTCGAAACTCCTTGGGAAACTTACTCCAGCACGATGCCGGATTTTCAGTCATAAAAATAACCCGTTGATGAAAAACATCGGTTTACTTCGTATTGTAAACATCGCGCGATTATCGTACGCGTTGGGTGAGGACGCGATCGGCACTGGCTAAATATAAAGCGACGTTCCGATGCATTGGTCATACGTGAAGACAGTATGGGCACATAGACCAGAAACTAATACTGGCATATTTGATAACATAAGTGCTATAACGGTGTGGAAACTGCTTTTCCTCTCGTCCGCTAGGGGAGCTATTAAGTTACCTCTACTTTAGCTGGCATACACGGATACACGGGACGATAAGGCGATATACCCATAATCTTATTTTGCTTAAAGTGTTGCCTATTCGTAATGTTTACCTTCTTAGAATGTTAGATCGAATATAACTTTTCAGACTGTTGATATCAGTGTTTATCTGTTTATGATGCAAAAGTATGCAAGGCGAACATTTAAGTAATTGATTCAGTTTAATGGGGGTAATTCAGTATATATGAACCTATTAGCAACAAACATTCTGGCTCAACAAAGTAGGATAGATCACGTTATGAAGAAAAAATTAAAATTAAAAATATATTTATTATATGGATTCAAATGAAACAATTTACGATGGAAAGCGATATGCAACAAAAATGACAATTAAAATAAAATGACAAAAAAATAAATATGTTGAAATCATGGGTAAATTGATTGGCGTTATTTGAACAAAATTTTAAACTAAAATAATTTATCAAATTAAAAAAAAGACATTAAAAAAAAATAGAGTTCTCATACTGTCATTACATGTTGCAACTAATGGTAGGGATGAGAGTGATTGTACGATAACACTGCACAGATGCCGCTGATTAGAGATCTCTGGTCGAATGTGGGAACCCTACATTGTACTGATTAGAACTATGTGGGATCTTCTGATCGATGATCCTTGAAAATTATGCCAAATCGATTATGATCTAACGAATCAACGATTTATTTGGCATTGCTCGAAATGCATCATTTTTGTTGTAATCAGTATTTTCAACTGCCTGCATCATACCTATTATTATGCGCCTTGGTTACACTGTAGGGATGAACACATTGAAAAGTACCCCAAAAATACGCGATTTATTCATTTATTTTAAATTCAATACAATTATGTCGCATCCTTTAGAGATATCGGTCTATAATCTATTTTTGTATTCCTCAGAATCAACTCGTAGTTTTTTATGTTTCTTTTTATGTGTTGGTGTGAGGTTAGGTCGTGAAATATTTTTAATCTTCTTACCCCGCCCTTCAATTTTTATATCCTATTCCGTCTTAACAAATTTTCGTAAAACATATTTACGTTTATTGTCTTGAAGTAACTTACATGAACTCCTGCTTAATTTTAACATTTAATTCCGTTGATAAAATAGAAATGGTAGAAAAATGTAAGCGAGGTTAGTTAATACTTTATAATTTAGAAATAATAAGATTAAAAAAAATTAACACAAAAGAAACGCACTTGACCGCTATATTGCTTGATATAAAATCGACGATGTGGGCTACAATAGAGCGTGCTTACTTTGACAAAAGCTCTTAGAAAAACAGATTCCTCTCGCCGTGAAAACACCAAGATTTGTATCCATCGGGGGAAACCCAGGAACCCAAAAATGTTGACTACCTCACCTCAAGGTGTTTTCTCGTAACGGTGTTGCAGTATAAGCGCACATGGAAAATTAGGCCATCCTACATTCATAACATACACTTTGTAGACAAGGTAAGAAGTCCTAAACGAGGCATTTTAAAAATTTGATGTATTGATTGTTAGATTCAAAAAAAATTTGTCGACATTCAATATTTTTTATTCTCAACATTGACGCTTCATTGTCATGTAGTGTAGACAAAAATAAGATTACAAATTACTTCTGAAAAAACTTTCCGCAATGAAGACCATTAATTTATCCAACGTTGGCCAGCCTTACAGAGCCCCGCTAAACTGGACACAATTACCTAAGTGCCCCAAATAAATTACTATTTATTTATCAAGTACTCTAGCGTGTCCTTTAGAAGTCCACTTGAATTCAGAGCCGTCGAAGGTCAAAGGGCATCGAAAGGGCGGTAAAGTACATTACCATTTATCACTTAACTTCAAGCGAGTTGTTCCTATTCGCTTTTACTGTGGTTTTCGATCTTTTTGCATATGAAATCTTTTATTCAGTAACGAGGTGGAATTTTTTGCAGAAGCCCGTGTACTTGACTGTTGCTATATTTAGGACACTAAGATCTGCGTTGGAACGCACCCGTAACGTTGCATGAGGCATTATTGGGGGATGTGAACTTACGGTATACGTCACGACTGACTAGACCGTATTTTTATGTTCTATGGGACATAGATTTCGACTACAGATGTGCCCTCCCAAACTTCTAGGCGTACGGAATTACGTCATTGTTAGGAAGAGTGAGCTCACCCTTACCATTATAGTTGTTGCGGTGGTAGGAAGCGGTGTACGCCGGACGTTTTTAACTATCACTGATTTTCATAATTATATGCATAAATATAAAAATATGCCTTCCTGTGGCTTCAGAAAGTCTTCTAATAGTTCGAGAAACACAAATAGTTTAAAGGGAGTTTCATTTCAGGCATGAGTACTGCATTTAAAATAATTTTTGATTTTATTCTATACTAATTACGCATTAAAATTTTAACATGTCAAGTATTTGTGTGACAGAGAGCGAATAATAATAATTATAACCAGCCAGAGCGAGATAGATTCCAAATGTGTAACTCCCTAATCAGTAGGCCTTCTCAAGAAAATCCTTAACACTTAAACCTTAACTAACAGTGCTTCGCGGCTTCACACACGTAGTTCCAGTTCTGGTTATTTTCCTGGAATATAAATTAGTTTTCTGCTATTCCAGACTATAATCTAACTGCATTTAAAATTTCAACCAGATCGGCTCAGCCGGTGCTACGTGATTGAGTTACATACATCCAAACTTTGACATTTTAAATATTAGTATGAGTGCAAATTACTTTGTATTTTGGCAGCTCTTAGAGTAACATCCTCTTTAGCTCAGCCCCTAGGGATTCGTAGCACAGTTTGAAAACCACGACATTTCTCTATTTAATATGCATACGGAACCCGTGCCGTCCGGTTCGTAAAGTGTCGCTCAGTTTATATTTAAATCAGTATGCGGAACGCATATGGAAATACTCGTAGGTGGCGCCATCTGGGATTATTACGGACGTTATGGGTCTTAATTGGTTAATGGTAGTGGACAATTTTGGGTTTTATTAGTTTGTCCTTAGATGAAATCAACCACTGGATGGAAGATAAATGCTATTTGACGGCGGCAAATTTTAACTCAAAAATCGGAACTACATTTTTTTTTATTGTTAAAATAATATATGAAATTTAATTTTGCATCAAGCACCTAGATTATTTTAGTAAATGTCAGTTAAAATATATTACAAATTGACCAACAAACTGAAAGAGAGCAAAAGTTTTAGAAAAATAATATTATTATTAATTAATTCTTAAGAAATTTATTTGATTATTTTAAAAGCTTACTATACCTACAGTAGATGAATATCTTGCCGACAAATAAAATATGCAATGGGTCGATCTGCTCCGCATGACGTCTGTACATATATTGTCATATCCCTTCGGAGCCATTATGAAAATCTATTTAATGTATTAAAAGAAGACCAAAAAATTTACCGTAATGTGAACAGTGTGCAACTGATCTGCTTATCTACTTTATATACCCATTTTCTATCGAATGGCTCGTAGCTCAAAAAAGCAACATCGTTTCATTGATTGAGATCAACGAAAAAGTTTGACTCTGCATTTGTGTAAAAACGTTAAGGCGGTGGAATGCGTTACCTGAGTGGGGTTTGCCCGATGGATCTTGGTTTCTACAAATCGAGAGTGGATTGGTTTCTTCTAGGTAAGCACGCTCTATTATATAGGTACAGCATCGTCGCTTAATATTAGATGACATTGCAGTCGAGAGTAAACCTATAATTCTACTAATGTTTTAAATGTCAATATATGGATGTTTATTGCTCAATCACTACGTAACGTATTAACGGATCGGGCTGAAATTTTGAATAGTATACAGGTAGTCTGAAAGATTACATAGGTTACTTTTTATCCCAATAAAATAATGGGAACAACGGAAACTACGCGTAAAATCTCTTTAAATATTTATCCTATACTACCTACACCAAAAGTTTACATTTACTACGTATAGAGTTGGCACAAACGCTTTACACCGATAGCACGGGTAGCATCTTTCTTGCTTTGTCGCTCTTGTGGAAGTGTTATATTTTTGTCGCGGTACATCACTCTGTTGCCATAGAAAGTATGCACGTCATCTGCTTACGATTGACACAAAGGATCCGTGAGAAAAATCTAACTCTATACGTAGTATAAGTATGTAAACTCTTTGACCTACACTCCTCTTTCACTCTATACCATCCAACCTAAACTATCCTTGGACTGTTCAAGTAAGGCTGATGTCTCTGAACCACACACACCAGATTGCAAATTCTAGAAAAACTATATTTAGTTGTAATCCCAACCTTTTTAAATAATAAATAAATATTGGTGGACAATTCACACACAACACCATCTGACCCCAAACTAACCAAAGCTTGTACTATGGCGAGCAAATAGCTGATATAATACATATATTATATAGTTTTAAATACATACTTATTATAAATAGAAACACCTTGACAAAGTGCAAACATTTGAATATTTCAGAACTTAAGACTTCGTAAATGAAATACCTACTGGTCGGTCAAATTCAGTTTCGATGTGCTGTAGTAAAGCAACAATATCATCTTTGTCTATAGTTTACTCCTCTGAGGGTGTTGGTTAATGATGATTCTCTATAAGTACCAAAAACTCCCAAGGTCTGTTTGGCCAAAAAACAGCAATGTTTTAAAAACTCCCAAGGTCGGAACTCTTTAGTACAATTCAACTAAGTTTCATTACATGTTTAGCGATATTTATTTAATTAGCGATTGATTTAAGCATCAGCATAGGCAACCTTCTAAATGTTCCCACTGCTGGGACTCGGGGCCTTCTCTCGCAAGGAGAGAGTCAAGTTCATCATCGGGGGAACGCTTGCCCAGTGCAGGTTGGCGGACGCCACGTGACCTCGAAAGATTCTAGGTGTATGTCGGTTTTCTCACAATGTTTACCTTCACCGTTTTTAAGTTAGCGGAATTATGCACATGACTTCGAAAAGACGTCATGGTATGCGTGGGATTTAAACCCGGGGTTCCAGAACGGCACTCTTTAACAGCCGTAACTTTTTATTTGATTTAATTGATGTTAAGTGGTGCATTACTTGACGAAGTTATTGGACGTAATTGCGGCAATACTGAAAAACATACAGGTCGTCTTATGAGCGTATCGTCATGTCTCATTTGCTCGTACAAAATTACAGGACCCACTACATACAGCACATTAACAGCAAAGACAGGGTTTTCCAAACTTAGGTACTCCTGGGTGCACTTATTAATGACAAGACTCCAAAGCACTGATAACCGGAAATCATCCTGCCAGTTGAAATTACGATTCCTCAACCACCTTACGACCCTGCAGGTCTACTACGAAGTCCGATAAACGATATATCGGCCGAAGTTATGGACGTTTCATACCACGAAACATAATCGGTCGGTTGATCTGATCGGGTGTTTCGTTCATTCCGACTGACACTGATTTGACAGTTTTTGTGGACATTCAACCGACCGATTGTGTTTCTTGGTATAAGACGTTCATAACTTCGGCCGATAAATCGTTTATCGAACTTCGTAGTAGACCTGCTGAATGTGAAACTTGATCGTGGGTTTTTTAAACAACAAACAAAGACGTGGTACTATCCAAGCGGACTCTGTAAAGAGTCTATTAACCTCTTAAAAACAGTAAAGTTTTAAAAATACCAAATTTATTCTACAATTTTATTTTACTTATTTACTTATTTATGTATGTCATAGCTACTTAACATACTCACAGTCAAGTCAATATGTATGTTAACCCCTTAATTTAGAAAAAAAACATAGTTATTCAATTATTACTTAAACTTAATATCATTACAAAACACTCAGTATTTTTCCTTATAAGGTGAAATATATTTTATGGCTAATTCTCATATTTACCAATATCTTCACATAGAAAATAAAATTATTACTAAATCATAACAAGATAAATATACATAGTATAGGCTAAGGAGCGCGATTCCCACTCGGTGCAAATATTTGAGTGATGAATTCGAATATTTGTAGTGTGTCTGGGTGTTTCTATGAACTTATATAATAAGAATGTGTTTAAAACTATATATGTATTCCCACTCCGCTAGAACACCAAGAGGTGCCAAACACTATGTCTCCCCGGCACTAGCCCGAGCCGTGGTCGAGCCGTCTGAGGCGCCTTCGTGCTAGCAGCCGTAACGCGTCCCAGGTATCATCCCATGCTACAGTGCTAGCATATCAGTAGGTTTTATATAGGTTAGGTTCTTTTTGGGTCCTGCGCCCTCGGCGCTAACCCGAATAGTCAGATCGGTAGTAAAGGCGACTAGCGGCCAGCTGACATAGGATTAAAAAAATATATATATATATATATGTATTATATCAGCTATCTGGCTGCCTTAGTTCAAGCTTTTACCAAGTTTGGAGTCAGATGATGTTGTGTGTGAATTGTCCACCAATATTTATTTATTATTTTCTGTTATGCGATACCAGTTGTTTGTCATCTAAGTGGTCGGTATATTGATTTTGTTATTGTTATTTAGAACTTACTGCGTCCTACTCATATTTTTTGCCAATTACTGTGTTTTTATACCTATATGATTGGTTTTATTTATTATTGTATTTTGTTTTTGTATAGTTCAAACATTTGTATGTTACTATTAGAATGTACGTTTATCTCCTATTCTTAGTATATACAACTGTTCCAGTTTGAAGGCAATGTTTCCAGAGAAATTACAGGGCTTAGAGATATACCTAACATCTTAGATCTCCGGGTGATGTGCGCAGTGTAGTGCTAGGTAATGATTTGGACTCTTCATGTTACAATAGTTGCGTGTCACTGTGCTGTTATGTGGCAGGCACGTTGCTTACCATCAGGAAAATGTCATGATCGTCTCGTCAATTCTTATTTGAAAAAAATACATAAGTAGTCTTGGTACCACGCTTTGAGATTTCTAATATTTTTGTCCATCCCAAGGTTGCCTAGAAGAAATCGTATAATATATAATAAAGCAGCCAGTTATTTAACTACTGTTATCCCAATTGTAATATGCGAACTCACACATATGAAATCAGACATTCTCGGTTCTCGCATCTTGACCACGACGGTTTTATTATTTGAAAAACTGTTTTTCTATAATATCCAATAACCGTTCGATACAGTTACTGTTATATAACAATGGCGCTAAAGTTAACCTTTCAATTTAATTACCTATGAAGTACAATCATTGCGTTGATACCTCAAGCTTTACAATAAATTTGTCACTCGTTCAAACGTCTAAACTACTAGCTAATTTTACAAGTATCGTAAGTATTAGTATGTATTTTTATTGTATGTATCTGTAATTGCTGAAATATTTAGATAAAAAATTTAGATACACACCCCGCATTTTAATATATTCTTGCTAACCATTTCCATCCTAAGGTTGCCTGGAAGAGATCGCTTTTAGCGATAAGGCCGATTGTAACACTAGTATTTATTGTTCTTCTCTCCTGTATAAGTGTTTTTTGTTTTGTTTTTGGTGTGTACAATAAAGAGTATCTATCTATCTATCTAAACGGGTTGAAATTTTAAACACAGGATAGATTACTTACTTTTTATCACCGGAAAGAAATAGAATCGGGACCTGCACGGGTATGCACTGTTAGTCAAATTTAAACAATACTAAATTATGGTCACAAAACGCGATCTCTTTCAGATTGGCAGGCATGTTGCTTACCATCAGGCACACGTCCTGCTCGTCTCGTCACTCTTTATTAAAAAAAAAAGATAACCATTTCATTCTTAAGAAATCTATTACTAACAGGGATGGTGGTGTGACTAAATAAATAAATACAATTAATAATATATCTTATATCTAACCTAAACTAAAAGGTGAGTGAGTCAACAAGTAACAAAAAAATCGCATCTCATTTCGCACAATTCCTTTATTCCCAGGCCGCCGCTGCCGTATCAAGCTCTCTTTGCAGGCCCCGATATGTCTAACATTTCCCACTGAGCGTCCTACATTATCGATTGTATTAATACAAGCACCGCAACCACCCTAAACAGACCTCTCTTACCACGAAATACCACCCCGTCGTGAACTAATTTCTTAACACACCGTAAGGGAGGCAAAGGTCGTCCAAATTTGGTGATCACGCACGCAGATCACGCACACATCCACACACCCCCGCGCAGGCGCAGTAAACCCGCGCCACCCCACCCAATTCACTTGTCGTCTAGCCAAAGCCGGCAAAATTCTCCTACACCCCCGAGGGTGAACTACAAAACGCAACAACTCTAAAAATACACGTATTTTACTCGTAAATACATTAAATATAACGTTTTATAACGCGCATCGCAGTGTTTCGCTTCAGCTTTAATCGTCGCTTAACGTTTCATTAATTAATCGATTTAGTTTTAAGGAAAACCGAGTGCGAAAGGACCAATCACGGAATTCGAATACGGAAGGAAAATGGCGGACCGCAGAGTTTTCCCACATTAGAATTCGATTCGTTTTTCAAATTTGTCGTGTCGTTTTTTTTAAGATTGAAGTTTATCGCCGGCCAGTATGTTGGTGAGGACTTTTTGGACGGTGTAGGTTTTATGCGTGAGTGACGGGGGTGTAAGATCGATAGATGGTAGTTTGGTAGGGTTGCCGGTGTAAGTTGGTACGCTGACTAAGTTCGGAGACTGTTGTTCATGTCAGAAGAAAAAGAAGCGGAGTAGTGCGCCCCTAGCCTCCGAGATGACCACGGAGACTGCAACACCTACCCAGGTGAGTGATACCTACAGCTTTTGCCGCATTGATACAGCAGGCGTTTTACGGCCCGCGTCAAGGACATTGGCCTTCTCGCCCTACACATAGCTACCTAGTTATATAACTCAGGTTTTGGAAGGCGAAATCAAGGTGACGAAATGAACACAAAGGATTTATTTACATTTGTGCAAATTTGCCCCATTCAAATTTTTATTTATCTAAATTTATTCAAGGATCTTTTGGGAACGTTGGTATGTCAACCCCATAGATACCTAATATATCGTGATACAGTACCATGAACTGTATCACGACATATCTACAGCAATATTATAAAGCTGAAAAGCGTTTCTGTTTGGACTTGCGAATCTCAGGAGCTACTGGATCGATTTCAAAAAAATATTCCACTGTTAGATATTTGCGTGATCCTGAAGTACTATAATATTATGTATCTACCACGGGCGAAGACGGGGCGGAACGCTAGCAGGTATATGTTATGTTTGCCGTACTAAAACATGAGTGGTAATGATATCTACTAATTGATGTATTACATGACTTCTTCTCTTTTTGTTGCCTGGAAATGTTCGCTCTTATCGAGAAGGTAATCAAGTTCTTAATTTTTCAGGTTATTTTGCATTTTGTTAGTTATATTGAACTTAGTGCAATAAGGAAAGGATATTATGACAATATACATTTGTATTTTGATATCATGACAATACAATAGGTATATCTACCAAGCTATTTATCTGTGTGACGAGGGTACTGCTGTCCTAGGCAATAACTGGGATCTTCCATATTAAAATTACAAAATATACGCGACATAGCACGTGGTGCTTTGACATGCGTGTTGCTCACCATCCGTCACATGACATTCTCATCTCATTGCGTTTTTGCATTGCGGTCTACGATGGAACGCGCTAGAAGAAACCGATTAAAGCTTGGAGGCAACAAAACTATGTCCAAGTTAAAAATTCTTGTAGTTCGTTGTTATGTACTTTAATCAGTGTTTTAACAATAGTCAATTTATGACATAGTAAAATAAAACTACTTACTAGATCTCATTCAAACCAATTTTCGTTGATAGTTTACATGGTAATATACATCATACACTTTTTTTTGTCATTCTCTTATTTTAGAAGTTAGAGGGGGGGCCGGACACACTTTTTACCACTTTGGAAGAGTCCTTCTCGCAAACTAATCAGTTTAGAAAAAAAAAAGTTAGAAACCTATATCATTTTTGATGACCTATCCATAGATAACCCACACGTATGGGTTTGATAAAAAAAATATTTGAGTTTCAGTTCTAAGTATGGGACACAACAAAAATTTTTTTTTTTTTTTTCTATTTTTTGTCTCAAAATCTTAATGCGGTTTACAGATTACATCTACTTACCAAGTTTCAATAGCTCTTATAGTTTCGGAGAAAAGTGGCTATGACATACGGACGGACAGACAGACAGATAGACATGACCAATCTATAAGGGTCCCGTATTTTGCCATTTGGCTACGGAACCCTAAAAAAGGCGCGAGGGGTCTATCTCTAGATAGCAGGTCTATCTAAGAGGGGCACTCGGTCGAAACAAGCTTCATATATGGCTGTAATTAAAGCAAAAAATGCCTGAAAATAGTCTACATTTTTCTCTAGTCGCGAGAACGGTGACTGCAGATCTGGATCCGGTGCTTCGAACCACTACCACTGCCTTTTCGAAGTCATGCGCGTTCCTAGAATCTTTCGAGGTTATGGTCATTCACCAACCCGTACCAGGACAGGAGTGGTGGATTATGACTTGGCTCTTTCTTGCAAGAAATGGCCCCGAGTCCCAAAAGTAGGAACATTTAATTGACTGGTTATGCTTTTTTTAGCTACCTCCCCGCCTACGAGTATATGTAGGCTATTTTCCTTTTTGCTGGTTACCTGGAAGAGATTGCTTTTAGCAATGAGGCCGCCACTTGTGGCACTAGTTAATAAGTGTTTATTTGTAATATTTTATTTTTGTTTGTGTCGCAATAAAGAGTTTCTATCTATCTATCCCATCTGGTCAGAGTATGTAACACGCTACGAGGAACTTTGTTCCGAGAAAAGAAAAACAAGTTAAATGAAACGAACGAATTCCTTAAAAAGATAAACTTCCTCAAACCTTCATCCGTATAGCAATCCAATTTTTTTGCATCCTGTTGTAAGTTTCGCCAAAGATTTTACCCAAATCTTTGTTATCAAAGCTTATTGAGCTAATCACAAAAAAGGGACAACCGACCGGGAAGTTTCCCGGATTAAATACGACCCCTTCTTCTTTTCAATGATGTCTGAGCCGCTTCCTATTTATTCTTTTTGATGGAAATAACTCAAGGAATTAAGTAGTATCTTAGGAAACCGAAAACAGGGGTCGTTTACCCCCAACCCAAGGCTGTAATTCTCAATGATGCGTAAGGAAAACCCAAACATATGGCGTAATACAACTTTAAACACAGTAGATGTGCTGACAAAAAAACTAATTAGTCCGTCAGTTGGATAATAAAAAAATATTCTACATGTATTTTTATTTTGTTTCGTAAATAAAAAAAATAGGAAAATGTTATTAGTAGGTAAATTGATGAAACAAAAAATATATTTCCCGTCCTTTTTCCCTAATCTAACTGACGAACTAATTAGGATGGTATATTTTTTATCCAATCATCGTTCCAACTACTACTGTAGTGGCCAGTTTTGACTGATTGATTAACAGAGTTCGCCTGGGACAGTACCCATTTGCTAGTTATTTGACCGACAAGCGGTAATACACTAACATTAATTTGTTTCGGTTTGAAAAGAAAGATTTCGAAAGAGATTAAAAGGCAAAGAGATAAATAATTTTATATCAGCGATCAGCGCAATCCAGTGCTAGGTAGTGATCTGGATTCTTCCTGTTCAAATTAATGCGTGCCACTCTTCTGTAACAGGCAGGGCTATCGGGGGACTTGTTCGTCCCATCACTCTGTGTTAAAAAAAAAACTATAAAATACCGTGGTTCCCATATGGTTCCCATATGATTGAGTCCGCAATGTTGCCATTTTGTTTGAACATGAATACAAACTGCATCGCAATACCGAAGGCTCATCCCATCAAATAGATACGTTAAATGATCCGAAATACACTGAACAACCATCAACTAAATATGTAATAATCTCTACTGGAGTCTGGCTAACGAAAGTTGATACTGACAAAGCGAGCCAAATTTAAAATATATCAGCAAAGCATCCCTAAACTGAAAATCTCGCCAAAAACAAACACAAGCCAGCCACTACGAAACATCAAAAACACGCCATTTTGTTGCGTCAGAGATAGGGATACCATACACTGATTCTGATGCTACCAAATCTTTCGGATAATCACCGAAACTAAATTGCTTAAAATTAAATTGTCCAAGCCTGAATAGCGTAATTAATGAATCTATTTATTAGGCTAACTAAAGGCTTAGTGTTGCACTTGAAATAATCGCCAACACGTACATACCTCGTACTTATTTTTAATGGATACAATTTTAGACCACGTACGAATTTTTAAAACTTATTTCATGTAATGTTTAAATAGGTTGTTTTAAAAATGCGTTTTTGGAATCAAGTGTACCTAAGTACTTTCTGTTTAAAATATCCCAATTCGTTGGGTAAATACCCGATGGTAGGAACACTAAGTATCGTCATGTAAAAAGTTTGCAAAAAATTCAGTAATCTACTTCAATATCGATAGCCAGACTCTAACTTATAACAATAATTAAAAGTAATTTTTATTTTTACAACTATTATGAGTAAGGGGGTCAAATCAGGACGTCCGTTTTGGGATGTACTTTTAATAGAGCATTGGATGATTTAAATTCAATCAAATAAAGCATCCGTCAATCTATTTTTAACTTGGTGTTCATGTATTTTCATTAAGCGTGGCGATGACTCCAGCGCGCTGGGTGCGTATTCTATTATTAAGTTTAATAAAACAATTGCGTCCAAACATAATGAGTATTATAAATCAAAAATCAACATATACCAGACCAAAAATAAGACCAACAACGCGAGTGAAACCACGGAACGTTAATAGTAAACAAAAACAAAATAAGTCTCTTGAGAAGTGAAAGTGTCAAATACAAATCTCATTGATTCCAAAGCATATGGTAACAATGGGAACTATCAAAATCACGACAAATTTCCAACCCACTTCACTCCTTCAAAGCCTTTGTCTCGACTGCCTTGATTTCCAACAAACATCCCAGGAACCAATCAAAGTGATTGTGTGATAAGTGGTTGTTTACTTGAGATTACTGAACTATAATAGTGAGATTAATTACCTAAACAATAAGGTCGTATAGAGAATAACACGACTATTTTGTTGAGGTACAGTGTGTTTCATCAAATAGTTCCTCTGGCGTCATATTGGTAGCACTGGTTGTTTGGGCACAAAAGGGGTGTGACAGCACCTATTTTCATTACTACCAACATGATGCCAGAGGAACTATTTGATGCATTCATGTTTCGATTTAAAAAAAGAAAATGTTCTCAATTCTGTCGTATTTTTTTTGTATGTATGTTACGCGATGTTACGCCAATTTGTGAATCGATTTTGAGGGCTATTTTGTGTTTGGTGGATCATTGTTCAGAGGTAGGTCCAAACAAATTTTGTCGATATCGGTGTGACAGTTTCTAAAATATTAAAAAAAAACAAAATTTGCTATTATGTATTTAGACGATATAGATAGGTATAGTCTAATGAAATATAATAAATGTAGATTCTAATGAAATTTATGTATGTCTGAATTTATTTGAAAATTGAAGTCGGTTTGTGTTTCTTCGGGGAAAATAAAATTTTGTTTTTCCAGAAGGGATTATTTTAACAGAAGAGTCTTAAAATAATCCTATTAGAGAAGATTACTAATAATCCTTAAGAACGGATTACTTTAAGACTTTTAAAGATTTTTTTTCAATTATTTTATCGAATAAGAAAATAAATACTGTGAAACCCTTGCCGGCGTTCTAGGATCTGGGAATTGCTGCTCTTGACAGCGTAATTTATAAAAACTAGTTAGTGGTCGCAAAGTTCAAAAGCAAAATTCAACCATTTTTTTAATAATATATTTTAATGCATGATTAAAAAAACATCTTTTTTTGCACTCCTGCTCTATTTAAACTATATTATGGGCTAAGAGCCCGTTAACCCCAGTGCTTCGTTATTTTAACAAGGCTGAAAGCTTGTCAGCGTATGCTCCCAACACAGGTAAGATTGATACGCGTTTATGAAGTTTGGATCATCCTGGCTCTGGCAGATAAACGGTACTAATAGACCGCAGGCCCGAGAACAAAATTTATGGGTCATCTGATACAGCAGGAGACCTATGTAGGATGATAGAAGGGTATAAAGTAATAAGATTGAGCACTATGCCGTCACTTGTAAGCTATCCAACTGAGTACTGTTGAAGAGGGGGGGTTCTAAACCTCGATCATTACTCGTTGTCGCATGATTTTTGTACGGCGTTGTGGAATAATAGATTAGAAGAGGTATTGAAACTGTACAAATTATAAATTTTAAAATTCTTATTGTTAGTTTGTGAAAAAAATTCATGATTTTCCGACGATTTACAGAGTAAGTTTGGTCATTTGATTATGTTCGGCTTTGGTTCCATACAGTTTCAATACCTCTTCTAATACATTATTCCGCAACGCCGTACAAAAATCATGCGACAACGAGAAATGATCGAGGTTTAGAACCCCCCCTCTTCAACAGCACTCAGTTGGACAGCTTACAAGTGACGGCATAGTGCTCAATCTTATTACTTTATACCCTTCTATCATCCTACATAGGTCTCCTGCTGTATCAGATGACCCATAAATTTTGTTCACGGGCCTGCAGTCTATAAAGGACGGACTTCAAATAGATGACTGAAAAGCGCCACCAGCGCTTATAATAATTATGTTAATTTTTTTTAGTGCTCGTTTGGTAGCTTTTGAGTGGCTATTGTGGTTTCGAAGTCGGTTTAATTTTTTGTACGAAATTAGTTAATATAGCTACAGGAAGGCGTGAGATAGGGAGATGTTATATTTCCGAAACTGTTCACTGCCGCGCTGTAAGATGTTTTCAAGCTACTGGACTGGAACGGATATGGTATCAATATCAACGACGATTGCATCACTCACCTTCAGTTTGCCGATGACACAGTTATTGTGGCGGAGTCGCTGGAAGACCTCGGCGCTATGCTCAGGGACTTCAGTAGAGTATCCCAACAGGCAGGTTTGAGGGTGAATATGGACAAGACGAAGGTCATGTCAAATGTTCATGTCTCACCTGTACCGATTATTGTTGGAAATACCACACTTGAAGTTGTTGACGAAAACGTTTACCTGGGTCTTAAGATCCGATTCGACAAAGAAGTCAAGCGAAGGATTCAACTCGGATGGGCAGCGTGCGGGAAACTTCGGCATATATTTCAGTCCAAAATACCCTGGTCCTAATACACTGGTTAAAGACTTTTGTCTTTAGGTGACCTAAAGACAAAAGTCTTTAACTTTTCTTTTCTTTAGGTGACCTAAAGACAAAAGTCTTTAACCAGTGCGTGTTGCCAGTGGTGGCTTATGGAACTGCAACGTGGTCCTTAACTGTAGGCCTCATAACGAAGCTCAAAGTCGCACAGCGAGCCATAGAGAGAGCTATGTTCGGAGTATTTTTGCGTGACTGACTCCGTAATGAGGATATTCGCAAAAGAACGAAAGTGGCCAACATAGCTCAAAGAGTAAGCAAGCTGAAATGGCAATGGGCAGGCCACATTGATCGCAGAATTAACAACCGATGAGGAAGAAAAGTTCTCTAGTTGCGACCACGAACCGGAAAACGCTGTGTGGGACGGCCTCCCACTAGATGGACAGATGACTTCACAAAGGTCGCTGAAAACCGCTGGTTGCAGGTTGCGCATGACCGTTCGTTGTGGAAACTGGGGGGGGGAGGTCCATGTTCAGCAGTGGACGTTTTGCGGCTGATGATTACGATGATGAATTTATATAGTGATTCCTTTACAAACATATTTATACACGTATATAATTAATTATTTGAATCAATCGACCTCATAAACTTATGAACCACTATAATTAAAACTAACTATTAATGCCCGCTAACCACTTATAACCTACTGGAAGTCGATGATGACCTGAACATTTATGTAGGTATGAATTTGTAGTGTTTCATTTAGTTTATTTCTATTAAGCTGTAATTATTACCAAGTATCCTTACTCATTATTACCTTTAAGACCTATCTTTAAGATCTATCTTTATTGATACTAGATCAACCGATTTTTCCTTTTCCTAGTAAAAGGTATATAGTAAAATCCAATGCGTTTAGAAAAAGATAGTTTAAAAAAGAGGGTCTTAGAGAATTTTCTAGAAAAGTCCTTTAGTTAGCAGATAAAACTATGGACTGATGATGTTGATGACGAAAATCTTTTGAACCTTGTGTTATAAGCATTAAGCATCTCCCTTATTTCAATAAATTTGATTTCATACATTTTTACTGTAATCTAATCAATTAACTCAAAGACGATTGAATTATTCAAGCGTCGAATTTGAGGGTTTCCTTTTTCTTTGAGTTCTTGAACGAGTTGTATAAACAAATAATATCGGAAAATTTGGGTAAGCATTCAATTACATCAAGCCAGGAAAACTTTACGGATAAACCTTAGTAATTCAATATGTATTGTGAATTTTGAATTAGGAGAAAAATAAAAAGTTTTTTGGCTAAATATTGATCCACATATTTTCACGTGTTACCATCTATTCTGGCCCCAATACTAAGCAAAGGTTTTTGTACAGCGGGAGCTAGATAAATATTGGTGGACTACACAACACCATCTGACCCCAAACTAAACAAAGTTTGTACCAGGGAGCCAGATAGCTGATATAATAATTATGTATTTTTAAATATATACAGTCATATCATTTATAGAAAACAACCAGGCACACTATAAAAATTGAATTCACCATGACGTGAGGACGTGGTGACGTGGGGTCAGACGTCGTAATATCCTTAGTCTCCCGCGATGGGCCTGATGTTCGGCCCTGTCATCTACCACCATCCGGCTGCAGAGGGCAGGGAGAGTGAAGCCCCGATATACCAGCACTTTTCTTCCCCTGGATAAGATAACGTTGGTGGCCACGTAAGGCTAGCGTGGGCTGGGATAACGGCGCACTTATTCAGCGTAACGATATTTGGCAATAACATCGCAATCGCTAATCGGTCACTTCAGTGCCGTTACGCCACGCGACTTTCTCTTAGCCATATCGCCGTAGGCTTGAAGGATAAAACCATGGCAAGCGGCCACGCCTCGGGTTTAAGGAACCCAGTTCTGAGCGCGCCATCCTGGAAAGACTAAAGACTGTTAGTTACTTGGCCAAATAAGAACATCAATCAAGAAACGTTCCCAAGCCTTTCCAGTCCCACCCTCACATGGTCCTTTACACACACTGCTTGAATTGTAAGGAGCGCGCATAGAGATTACTATCAAGTCCGGATTAAAAAAACTGTTTAAAAAAATTCATTTCATGAACAAAAATGTCACAATGCTTAATTAAATGGGATTTTATTGTTGTTGCGAGGTGTAACCTGAATACGCAAGGTTGGCGCAGGTGGTTTCTCTACACATTACACGCCCTTGACACCGCATAGGGCTTCACTGGGGCTCCCACGGTCGCGCCCTAACTGGCTGGATTTGTAGGGAAAGGTCGAAATTGTGTCAAAGCAAGCGTATGTTTCAGCAATTTGTTTAGGTGTCCGTTATGTTGACACGCAGCCGCAGGTTCAATCGTATTGTCACGGCAAAATCCTACTTCCTACTATAATTGCGAAAAATTGCACGTTTGTTCCTCAATCACGTCAAAACGTTTGAATATATCGAGATGAAATTTGGAACACATATATTGTCTGATATATAATATAATAGCAAATAGGGTACTTTTTATCACGAGAAAATAACGGGACGCAAGTAAAACAGCGGCACACTGCTAGTAAATATAATAATTTGAAAAAGTTCAGATGACTGCTTGGCAGTGCGCTCATTCCGTTGTAAATTCACAGTTTAGTTTAAAGGCTCTGTCGTTAAAAAGTGATATAGTGAAAACATTACCATCGTGGGCAGTCCAGTAAATTAATGGTTTACTGTTACGAACTGATACAACCATTAGGTAGTCATTAGTACTAACGAGAGCTCTTAGGAAAATATACACATTGTGGAGAGTTCTTAATAGGCTCAGTGATTTTATCAGTCAATTGATTCATTCAAATTTTAATAACTGACGGTCTGTCGGTTGATCGCTATCTTTCTTGATGTTAAGTAACAATGCGGACTAGGATGGAGTGCGTTTAAAAAACTAAATCAGTATTGATTTGAAGACACTAATAATGTGCTAATCGGGAAAATCTCACTCAGGCAATGCATTCTACATTTCTACAGTCTAGCTGTTCGTAAACGAAAGTGGCGTCAAAACTCTTTGGTAAGGTCTTGGGAACGTCGACCTTAGAATAGTGTCGCCTTTACGAACTATGATTTCCAGTCCAATAAAACATTTTTGGAAATTGGTAACATATTTTTTATACAACTTTTGTTTACTATGTTGCGATATCAAAATAAGTAGGTACCTACTTAAATAACTCTACAAGTAAATACTTGAACATATTATTTTTGTTTGCTTGCCATTTTCCTCAGTATTACTACTTATAATATGTATCTGTATTTACTCGGTAGTACGCGGTATTATAAAATTATCATTTTTGCGTACCTAATCCTTTTGACATAATTAACTTTTTTGATAATTTTATAATAAGTATATTTTATAGTGAACACTTTACAAAATTATGTGATAAGTTTGGTAACAAAATAACCACACAAACTAATTTGGCTAATAGTAGAATACCTTTAAAGAACTGTTACACTCCGCGAAGCATAAGCTGAGCTTTGCATTTGTGTGAGTGTACATGGATAGTGTAGGTGTGACAACCGGCCTTAGGCGCGGCGCCATTCTGTCTCGCCGCGCTCCTGCCTGATTGGTGATCACTCACACTAATGCAAAGCTCAGCCTATACCTCGCGGACAAAATTTCAAGCTCCTGCCTGATTGATGATCACTCACACTAATGCAAAGCTCAGCCTATACCTCGCGGACAAAATTTCAAGCTCCTGCCTGATTGGTGATCACTCACACTAATGCAAAGCTCAGCTTATACCTCGCGGAGTGTACCTCTATTATGAGTTGTTAATTTTAACAAAGCAATAACCATTAACTAATAAACGAATTGTTATAACAACTCTGCGTCAAAACGAACCCTTTTAACAAGATTGTAACAAGGTGCCAAGTGTATTATAGCTTCTATCTAATTAATAGTACCATGTCTAAGTATAATCATTGTAATGTCTTACTAATATTATGAATTCGAATGTTTGCATGTTTGTAGCTCAATCACCCCGAAATGCTAAACGGATCGGGATGAAATTTGAAACACAGTTAGAATATAGCCCGGAATATTACTTAGGCTACTATCCTGGAAAAATAATAGGAAGGGGAAAACCAACAGGCGCTGCTAGTATACTTTCAAACATCACAAATATAAAAATACGTATATTATAATAACAAATATAAACAAAAATAAGTACAAATAGAAATAACTTACGTAACTTTATTATTATATTTTTTACTCTAAAAATACCAAAAACGACTAAATTTAAATTAAAATTAAATTTAGACACTCGACCAAATCGAGGTCGATGACTTAAGGTTTCTAACGAAACTAAAATTTACTTTGTAAATGTACTATATGAAACGTATATATGAAAAGTACCCATATGTGTTATCTACCTATATGAAAGTAAATTTTAGTTTTTTGTTTATATTTCAAAAACCACAACACAGATTTCGGTAAAAATGTGTATGGACTCTAAACTATATAATGTACCAAATGGAAAAAGAACTATCAACGTTTATTCAAAATTGGCTGCTATCGCGTAACGTTGAGAACCTCATTCGTTATTAAAGTTACTAAAGTCGGTTAAAACGTTTAATATCACAAAGCTACGATGATATTTGATTTAGATAAAATTTATATGGAAAACAGCCTCTAAACTCTGATCTACCAAAAAAAAAATATTCACCATACTGTTGATACTGATGTACTATTATGAGTGTGATGAGATTAAACAGAAGATGGTTACATAATTTTACGTTCATCAGAATAGAACTGAAGCTCTTTTTTTTTAAATAAAGAGTGACGAGAAGAGGAGGACGTGTGCTTGATGGTAAGCAACATGCCTGCCACATTACAGCACAGTGAAACACAGCTATTGGCACATGAAAAGTCCAAATCATTACCTAGCACTGCACTGCGTTCGTCACCCGGAGATAAAAAGATGTTATGTCTCTAAGCCCTGTAATTTCTCTGGAAACATTGCCCTTCAAACAGGAATACAGTAATGTTTGCACATTACTGCTTGGCGGCAGAATAACTGGCAAAGCTGTGGTACTTCCCCAGGCGGACTCTGCCAAGAGTCCTACCACTACTAGAACTACTTATTTCTATATTATATACTGAGTCTGTACCATTATTTCCTGGAGATTTTGTGCATGTGGCTTTTTATCATTATCGACTATATTCATGTATAACCGAGTCGAGAATCTCCTCCTTTTTTGGAAGTCGGTTAAAAATGTAACACAATATTACCATTATCTAGGATCTAGATCAATCGTTTATCAATATTGAACGTAGTTTTCGATCAGGACAGAATATAACCCCGAAATAGTTCGTGTTAATTTCGCCATTACAGTAAGTAGGTATTTTAGTGGTTTAATACAATTAGTGCGACGTGACACGGGTGTCGGGGTGTGTCTGTGACCCAGCTAGTATAGTGTTGATCTATGGAAAGAGGCCATAACTGCCTGGTATGACGCCATCTGCGTGTTTGCTGGGTCTTATTATTTGTCACCTAAATTATTCCTGTCTATACTCATAATACCTACATCTAATTATATGTAAACTCCTAGTATGTATAATAGTATAAGCAGCCCGTAAAATTATGTTCCCACTGATGGAGCTGGGGGCTTTCTCTTTTCTCTTGCAAGGAGAGAGACAAGGCCTTAATCCATCACGCTGGACCAATGCGGTTAGTTGGATGACAAATGACCTCGAAATATTTAAGCAACATGTCGGTTTTTCTCACGATGTTTTTCATCGTCGTTTTTAAGTTAGCGGCATTATGGACGTTACTTCGAAAAGACGTTGGTACGTGTGGGAGTAGAATCAGGGGCTCCGGATAGGCAGTTGCCATTTTCCTAACTAGACCAGCCTCAACTTTTTATTACACTCTTAGTATATCATACAAATATTATTATAAATGCAAAAGTTTGCATCGTTATTGTTCAGCCATGATGAATGTTGAATTTAGAATTATTTAGGTTGAATTGATTTTGAAAACCACCACGCCGATTTCGATAAAAATTATATGAGATCACCTCTAAACTATAATCTACCAAGAAAAAAGACTACACCATGTATTATGAATGCAATGAGAGGGTTAAATTATATTATAAAATATACACTAGAACAGAACTACACCCTTTTTGACATAAAGAAATAAGTATACCTCCAGAAATATTTGAGCCATTAGTTCGGATTTGTTGTATTAGTCGGAGCATACTCGCATTGCGAGCAGTGACGCGTTACGAAGGCTAGTGCTAAGTGCCTCAGACGCCACAGCCTTGGATCGGGATGCTTCCGGGATTGTTTGGTTATTTTGAGGGAAAAATTTACATTAATAAGTTACATTACATTACATTAACAAGACAGACAGATAGACTAATAAGTTACATTATATTAATAAGACAGACAGATAGACATCGACGTCAAACTTATAACATCCCATTTTTTGATCGGGGGTTAAATTAAAACATATGAGAGGCGGTGATATAGTTTTGCAGGGATTTACCTAAAATGTTTAATTTTCGTCGTTGCTTTCATGTTTTGCGCCTACAATTCACATCTGGCTTGTTGAACTTCAGAGAGCTCAATTAAAAAGGCTGATAGGATTAACATATTTTCACCCCTACATTATTAAAGCTCCGTGTCTGGCATGCGCCAAGGGTTGATTATGCGCCCTCACATGTTAAGGGTGCATAGAAAATACCTTGTATGGACTAACTGCTTTTTACGGCGATAATGCAACAAAATAAAAGACTTTACAAGCATCCGAGCAAGCTAGGGTACCGTATAACCGAATAGGTTGTGGTATTTCTATAGCTTTCTAGTTCTCAAACGAGTATTACTCGTACCGTAAGCAATTTAGTAATGGAGAAGATGGGAAGATAATAATACAGATTGGATATAATAAGACGTAGGTAAAAGCAGATGCTGCTACTAAAAAAGAAGAGATTAAAATCCTACTTGCTATTAATATTATAAATGCTAATGTATGGATGTATGTTTGTTGCTCAATCACGTAATGACGTATGAACGGATCGAGCTGAAATTTGGAAGAACACATGGGCTCGTGGCATTTTTATTCCGGGAAAATAACAGGAACGGGAACTACGCGGGTAAAACTGCGGGGCGCTGCTAGTACAATATAATTTCCTTAACATGCCTGAACATAACGCAGCTATTGGAACACAAAGAGTCCAAATCATTAGATAGCACTGCACTGCGCGCGTCACGGAGATAAATGAGATGATTTTTCTTGATGCCCCGTAATTTTATTCTCTGGTAATATAATTATCTTGAAACATTGCCCCTCAAATCAGAACACACAATGTTACCACGTTAGTACCTAATTGGCGGTAGAACAATTGGTACAGGTAAAGGTATGTGGTAATATTCTCAACTTCCCCAAGCGGACTGTACAAAAAGTCCAACCACTACAAAAACTTATAATAATTATTATTTAATTCGTTTACCTGAAAGATCACTTAGTGATAAAAAAAACTATTTCGTATGTAATGTAAGACTAACATAAACAAATATTATAAAGCTGAAGAGTTTGTTTATTTGAACGCTAGGATATCGGGAAGTACTGGTCCGAATTAAAAGATTCTTCTTCTATTGAATAGTCCATTTATCGAGGAAGGCTATAGGCTATAGGCTATAGAACATAACGCTAATCAGTAGAAACGGATCATGAATCTAGAATGTAACAAAAACGGGGGAAAATATTCCTTTTTGAGAGTTTTCGTACAGTGCTTTGACATGACAGCATGTGTCCAAGATTGTGTCATTGAACCTAACCTTTGCTATTTGCCTCCTATTGGCTGATCAAATTTGTTTCTAAGCCTGAGTTGTTGTTGATACAACCAATTTCCGACAGGTGGCGTAGCAGGTAGCTGAAGAGGTTTTTTGTTTGAAAGCGATATTCTCAGGAATGACTGAACCGATTTCAGTCATTCTTTCAACGTTGGATATGTTGGGATCCCGATAAGTGCTATATAATGTACCACGGGCGAAGTCGGGGAGGACATCTAGTTGTCTTATATAATGTATCCTCTTTGTATATAGTTTAGTCTAATTGATTTCCTATGTTTATGCTGACTACAAAACAAAGGCGAATCGATCAATCATTTTCGTACCCCGGATTGTTCGATCAGTCACGTTCCAACATCGAAAAATCAAACACTACCCTTAATTATTATTCCTCTCCCCCGCAGTAGAGCCGTGTCATGCACTCGGGGGAGAGGTGTCGATAGCCGATAAGTATAGTCAACGCCACAATTGATGGTTTTTAGGGTTCCGTAGCCAAATGGCAAAATACAGGACCCGGACGGGAACTGCATATAGATTCATCATGTTTGTCTGTCTGTCTGTCCGTCCGTATGTCACAGTTACTTTTCTCCTAAACTATGAAAACTATACTATTGAAACTTAGTAAGTAGATGTATTCTGTGAACTGCATTAAGATTTTTATACAAAAAATAGAAAAAAAACAATTAATTTTAGGTGTCCCAAAGTTACTTATAACACAAACTAAAAAAAAAAAATATACATGTGGGTTATCTATGGATAGGTCTTTAAAAATAATATTGAGGTTTCTAACATATTTTTTTCTAAACTGAATAGTTTGCTCGAGAGACTCTTCCATAGTAGTAAAATGCGTGTCTACCCCCTGTAACTTCTAAAATAAGAGAATGACAAAGCTAAAAAAAATTATGATGTACATTACCATATAAACTGTCAACAAAAATTGGTTTGAATGAGATCTAGTAAGTAGTTTTATTTTAATACGTCATAAATTCACTATTGTTAAAACACTGATTAAAGTAACAACGAACTACAAGAACTTTCATATTATGTTACTTGCTGCTACGGAAGCCTTAATGGGCGAGTCCGACTCGTACTTGACCACTTTTATTATTAATATGAATAAACGGTCATACGGTTGGAGACGTAGGACCGAGGATCGGGCTGAGTAGCGTATTCACCGTGCGGGTGCCGGGTCCATCGTGTGGCAGAGAGAGAAAAACTGGAGTAGTTCCCGAGACTTGTGACTCGGGCGTAGGTTTAAGGGGCCCCTTTCTGACGTACATCAACACTCACCTTCACCACTCGCCTTTCTCTCCCAGCCCAGCCAAATCTGATATGAGCCTACTAGTGCAGCTTTAGATACACGTTCTAGTATAGAACTTACTGCACTTCTGGATAAGCCAAGGTCTTTCAGTAGGTTATAGAGAGATTTTGCTGGTATACCTCTCGCTCCCACTTCTACAGCGTATAAACTAACTACATAGCCGTTTTTTGTTAATTCGTTTAGGAGGTCGTAATACTTATTTTGTTTCATCGCGTGGTCTTTAGGTATATTAGTTTCCCACGGTACGGTAAGTTCTACAAGGACTATGCGTTTCGTAGCTCTAGAAAAAAGGAAAATATCCGGTCTGGATGACGAAACACCCACATCCTCTGGGATTTTGTAGTGCTTTTCATACGTGTCCATTAAAATAGTCCAATCAGGTGCTGTACCCAGGATTGAGTAAGGCTTGTTCCTGGAGTTTGAAGTTGAGCCTTCTTTTACAAAGTTAATTTGTCTGTTGTTTGTCGTCAATCCCTTTTGGGCTCTAGCTACTGAAAGGCTCATGGCTTCACGTATGATTTCAAGTACTCTGTCATGACGAGGAGCACCTTGCATCCCACCAATATGTGCCTTGCTGAACATATCGCCTCTCCACAAGTATAGCAACATTTTTCAGAGGCTTTTCCCCACCTTACCAAGTTACTCTGGTCAGGGAGGGTCATTTGGAATGCATTTAGATACAATTTTAATAAGGCAGGGGACCAGTCATAGATCAAGGTGCACCATTTTAGAGCTAATGGGATACAGAACTCACCTATGGTTAACCACTCACTTTGCATTTCTAAATTCATAGCGTGCACTTTGTAACCGTCATTTTCGTCTTGTTGTAGAAAGGTTTTTTACCATGTCTCGGTCTTCCTTGTTTTCTCGCACCCAACCCAGCAGTATTTACTTGTGCACCTGCCATAAATTGTTTATGGAATTGAAGTCTAGATTCCAGGTCTGAAGCAGTTTTGTCTTTTGGGAGAGATGTAATTAATTCGTCTTGCGACTTTCCCAAAACATGCGTTTTTGTAACTCTTTGGTGTTTGTAAAGTTCAGACGGTTTCTTTAGTTTCAGCCCAAAACTATTGTGATCCCTAAAAGAGTAGAGGATCAGCCGGATGTGCCAATCCGAACCATGACTTCAATATCTTTATGACATTGGCATCTAGCTTTGCCAGGAGAGTTTTACCGATGTCATATACTAGGAAAGGCCAAGTGAGACGTGATGTGAGGTAGTTGTCATATATCCATGCTTTTTGATATTGCTGATAGGCTGCTGGTCTACCTTATTGAGGTTGTTCATGAAATTTTCAACAACCACCTCTAATGATGGTGTACGTCCTTTGTGATCTATCTTTCTACCAAGAAATTTGAAAGGCACTGCCTCTGCAATTGAGGCAACTCCTTGGCCACTTATGGAGAGTCCCGGATCGTAAGACGTATATTTGGTATTTCTTCTACCCAGACAAAGACAATGACATTTAGATGGTTTTGTCCTCATTCCCTCCGTCCATGTACAGAACTCATCGACTTCGTTCAACAATTCTTGACACTGTTTGGGATTACGTGTAAGTATTGCAAGGTCGTCCGCAAAGGCCAAGATTGACTCAGTGTACTTATTGTTGATTTTAAACCGGTAGCCCCATTTCTTTTCACGGGATATTAATTTGTCTACTAAAATATTTATAACTATATTAAATGCTATTGGTGATAAGCAGCACCCTTGGAATAGTCCTACATTGTATTCAAGTGGTTTTGTGTATTCCTTGTTTACTGCTATGACGAATTTTAAGTGGAATTAATAAGAATTAATTATGTCAATAATTTCAGCAGGAAAGTTATACCATTTTAGGGCAAATATCATAAGTTCATGCTGGACAGAACCAAACGCGTTCTCTAGGTCTATCCAGCAGACTGTAATTTGCCTCTCATGTGTTCTGGCATCTTTCAAACTTTCTGCTAGTAATGTATTGTGTTCCAGGCATCCAGAAATACCAGGCAAGAACCCTTTCTGGTGATTGGGCCTGAAATACCTATTGCTAGTCATAAATGTGGTCATTTTGTTTGCAAAATACTGAAAAGATTTTAGAAATTGTATTGGTTAGGGCTATCGGTCTGGTGTCTTTGGGATGAGTTACTTCCTGCTTTTTAGGGATGACGACAAAAATTGCTCTTCCAAATGCTACTGGGACTTGCTTTCTTGACCAGATCTTAATGAATACATTCAAGATATGTTTACGTTACGTTACATGTTAACTGATGGACACTTTTTATACACTATGTAAGGAATGCCATCTGGGCCAGGAGCTGATTTAGTAGTTTTCTTTTTAATTTGATAGTTTACTTCCTCTTCACTAGGTGGGGTGCCTTGAAAGCCTGTCAGAGGATCATTAGGTCTTTGGATGTTTGGTTCTACGTACGAGCTCCCGCGTTTAGGCACTTCGTATGTACTTTTAAAGTGATCGTAAATTTGCGCGTTAGTCAAGATAAGCTTTCCATTTTGCTCCCTGAAAATATTTTTGGAGTATTGAAAAGGGTTTTTATCAAAGTCTACTTCGTGTTTAGCTCTGTTAAAATTATTACGATTTTTACTAATTTGAAGCGATATTCCTTGTATTAATTTAAGAATTGATCTTAGAGCTCTGGACAGTTGGTGACTTAGATGGTTGTCGCCCATGGTTTTAGCTACACGAAGACGTTTTATTAACTCTCTTTTCTTCCTCCGCAATTTCATTTTGAACATATTTTCCTTGCTATTTTGAGCATAACATACAGGCTGATGATTAAAAATGTAAACAAAACTGTATTTGACTACCAACTTGCCAATTGATTGAAAATCTAATAAAAAGGCATATATTGTCGCCTCTATTGTTTTGTAAGCATCGGTTTGTTGCACTCTACGTAAAGAAAGATTATTATAAATTGAATTGAATTGGAAAAGAGGACAATACAATTTTTGACACTGAGTGTATATCTGAGTCACTGTCTGCACCCAACGTTATTACTCGAATGATAATGCGATTGTAAAACCAAACTCTATAGAGTTTACGGTAAATGAAAACTCCACCTGATTTCTCATTTTACGAATCCTACCTACATTGTTAGTTTAGTGGTAAGAACGTCTGCTTTCAAAATTATGAGCCTGCAGGTTCTGGTCCCGTATGCACCTCTGTGTATTTATCTAATTGCAGATTTTCGAGTTTATTAGAAACACTGATTTATAATGGTGAAGGTAAGCATCGTGATGAAACCGGCTGTTCCAAGGATGATGTGAGTGAGCCGGATCACAAGATCCAGAAATTGGCCAACGTTGTTGATTTTTATATACTATAAGTGTCTTGATATCTTATCTATTAGATAAGGCCCCTAATCACATCACTGGAAACAAAAAGCCGAAAAGTAGGCTAATTATTATGCAATGTAGAAAAGTTACCTGGCTAGCAGTGGTAAGACTCTTCCTGGAGCTCACTTAGGGAATCACCACAACTCATTAAACGATTCTACCGCCGAGCAGTAATATGCAACCACTGCTCTAGGTACTGGTTTGAAGACCCATGTTTCCAGAAAAAATATTGGCATAAACATAAAGAATTTAGCGAAAAGAGCAGAACAGTGCTAAAATGAACGATTATCGTAAGCTGGGTATAATTTAATACATTTTTAATTCCCATAACTTTTAAACTTTTGCAATTCGAACCCTCATTGGAAACATTACGGCTTTATTACACGACTAGCGATCTGTCCCGGCTGTGCCCGTTGTACATAATAAATAGCCAATAGCACTCGGGGATCTCGAACATATCCAATGGTGAAAGATTTTTTTAATCGGTTCAGTAGATCCTGAGATTAGCGCGTTCAAACGAAGAATCTCTGCAGCTTTATAATATTAGTATAGCCTAGTCTTCAAAAAGTAAAAGGTCCGTAATAACAGAAAATTAAGGGTGGTGACTGTCGCGGGCACCTTTGCACCGGGAGCAGATCTGGGTGGGTTATTTGGGTAGTAGTTTCAAGGTTGAAATAGACATATTTTATATCCCTCTTTACTACCATTCAAATGCTCCAAATCAAAAGTTAAAAAATGTAGAAAATTGAATCTATACTAATATTATAAAGCTGAAGAGTTTGTTTGTTTGTTTGTTTGTTTGTTTGTTTGTTTGCTTGAACGCTAGGATCTCGGGAAGTACTGGTCCGAATTGAAAGATTCTTTTTCTATTGGATAGTCCATTTATCGAGGAAGGCTTTAGGCTATAGAAAATAACTCTACTATTAATTGAAGCGGAGCATGAAACAAGAATGTAACAAAATCGGGAAAAAATATTCCCCTTTTGAGAGCTTTCGTACGTTTCGTGCTTTGACATGACACATGACAGCATGTGTCAAAGATTGCGTCATTGAATTTCAGTAACCTTTGCTAAAATTTTTTTCTAAATCTGAGTTGGTACGACCAATTTCCGACAGGTGGCGTAGCAGGTTGCTAAAGAGGTTTTTTGTTTGAAATCGATATCCTCAGGAATGAGTGAACCGATTTCAGTCATTCTTTCACCGTTGGATATGTACGGGATCCCGATGAGTGCTATATAATATACCACGGGCGAAGCCGGGGCGGGCATCTAGTTATTGATAACTATTAGTGTTGTATGATGTTTTCATTACTTTATTCATAATTCAAAGTAGGGCACGAACGGTTAACGGGGACAACACAGGGATGTAAGTATTGATTAGGCTCCGGAGGCTGTGGTCGGCACTACGACCTATAGACGTCACATGAATGTCGTTTTGTATTATCGTCTACCATATTTATGAAATTAAATAATTTATTACTAGACTTTACATCCTTTACGCAAAAGGCTTAAAAATGTTTTTAAAACGTCAAAAGAATAAAATAGTTTTGGTTTGTAAAATACTGTATTTTTTTATTGACTGAAGAAAAAAAAGGGACGAGTTTTTCCAGTCGACGTGTTTAGGGTTATATGTTTTTTGTACATATGGTGTATGTACGCGATAGCTCCGCCAATTGTGAACCAAATTTTATGCTTCTTTTTTTGTTTGGTAGATAATAGTTTTTCAAATATGAAAAAAAAGAACTAAAAGTCGCATTAATATATTTGGACGATGTTATGATAGATGGGCTGGACAGCATTTGGGAAACTTCGTCGAGTCTTCTCGTCACCCATCCCACAAAGTCTCAAGACAAAAAATGTACAATCAGTGCGTCCTACCCGTTATGACCTATGGTGCTGCGTGGACACTTACAGTCAAAATGGTTCGTAAGCTCAAAGTCGCCCAGCGAGCTATGGAAAGAGCTATTGAGGGATTGCATTCGCAATGAAGTAATTCGTTAGAGAACTAAAGTGACCGACATAGCTCACCGTGTTAGTAAGCTGAAGTGGCAGTGGACCGGACACATCTGTCGCAGACCTGATAACTGTTGGGGTAAACGGGTTCTGGAGTGGAGACCGGGAATCGGTAAACGTAGTGTAGGACGCCCTGACTACGATATTCGAAAGGCAGCTGGTGGCGGTTGGAGACGGAAGACCGAGGATCGGGCTGAGTGGCGTATCTTGGGAGAGGCCTATGTCCAACAGTGGACAAGTACAGGCTGATGATGATGATGTGATAGATTCTAACGAAATCGGGGCGAGTGTCTGAAATTAATTTTAATATCAATATACAAATCTTTATTACCAAAAACATCAATTGAAGGCGGTTTTTGTTTTTTCAGAGTAAATGTATTATCTTAGTATTTGTATTTGTCCTTGGTAGATGTAACTTGTCACCCTCGATCCATTTATAGAAGTATCAATAATTAGTGAGATCGATTCACTCCTCGAATAGAGCTGTTGATACCAATGGCGACCCAGTTCGTAGCTGCATTTAGTGGAATATTGATCAGTATGGTAATTGAGGGACCGTTTGAGTATTGTTTTAATCGACTTCAAGAAAGGAATAAGTTCTAATGCACTGTAATGCTTTTATGTAAGTTCACAGAATACTCGAAGAAACGTTGACATACTACGTATAGAGTTATTAAATCCTCTACATACGAGCCCTAAAATTAGAGGAAATGACGTAAAAGTAGTGGGGCGGAGCCTACATCGCACTATAAAACCCTCTACACACGAGCCCTAAAACCAGAGGAAATTACGTAAAACTAGTGGGGAGGACCCTGCATCGCACCATAAATCATCAATCATATGGTGCGATGTTGGCTCCTCCCCACTACTTTTACGTCATTTCCTCTGATTTTAGGACTCTTGTGTGGAGCGTTTAAATCACCAATCATATGGTGCGATGTAGGATATTATGATTGGTGATCTATGGTGCGAAGTAGGCTCCACCCCACTACTTTTACGTCACTTCCGCTGATTTTAGGACTCGTGTGTGGAGCGTTTTAGAACAAATGCTTTACACCGAAAGGTCGTGTCTGATGGCTCTTGTGGAAGTGTCATACTTTTGTCGCGGCTCATCACTACTTTGCCATAGCTAACATACACCTCATCTTCTTACGATTGGTACTAAAAAACCGTGCCGAAAAACCTGATCTATTAACTTATTCTTACTGCCGACGACGATACTTACGACGATACTGCCATTATTTTCCATGGAAAAAGTTGGTCGCACGTATTCAAGTTAGCAGAAAACGGTCTAGCTGTTCTTGCTCGTGCTCTTGACGAAAGTCTACTAACATTAAACACGAAAAAGACCAAGTACATAGCTTTTACCAAAACTAGTGCCTCTCGCCCACCCACCGATCTGCGTCTCAAAATTCACTACTGTGTCAATCTCCCTCACTCCCCCCCGTCTCCTTTGCGCATGTAGCACCATTGATGGCACACGCAGCATCAAATAT
Source organism: Ectropis grisescens (assembly GCA_017562165.1). Classification (NCBI taxonomy): domain Eukaryota; kingdom Metazoa; phylum Arthropoda; class Insecta; order Lepidoptera; family Geometridae; genus Ectropis; species Ectropis grisescens. Next base: position 12,562,572 of record CM029793.1, on the reverse strand, counting down.
CTTGGCGTAACGATTGATGAACATATGTCTTTTAAACAACATATAGATGATTTATCTTCTCGCACCCGTAAATTAATCTACGTTATGAAAAACCTCAGAGATTGCGCTCCCTTACCCCTCTTAAAGCAAATCTACCTAGCACTTTGTCAGTCTATAATTGAGTACTGCATCTCTATATGGGGCAGCGCCGGTAAAAGCATCTTTGTGAACGTAGAAAGAGCACAACGAGCTCTCCTCAAGGTTATGTTGAGAAAACCTTTTCGTTTTCCTACGGACACATTATACGCCGATTTTGGAGTTTTAAGAGTTAGACAATTGTATATCTATAACGCAGTCCTAAAAATCAATTTTTCCAAAAAATCGCGTATTGACTACCCCTACCTATCATCCAAGCGCGCAGCAAGACCCAACCTACTTCCGCTCCCTCGCGCCTGGTCGCTACTGGCCAAGCGCGCCCCCGCATACTCTACCTTGTACATACAATAACGTGTACCACAGGCGACTCAGGGACTGCGAGGACCTTCCTAAACACGCATTTAAGTTTAAACTCAGGGACTACCTTTTGCGATTGTCGTATGATGAGACTGAAGACCTTATCCACAGTGTGTATAAAGCGTAACAAAAATTGATAGTTTCGAGAAGTGTTATTTGTAACAGGCAACACTATTATTTTATGTTAATTTGTGTATAATTATTTATTATATTTATTGTGTATAATTATACGTGTTATAAATATATTTTAGTGAATGTGAATTGGAATGTAATACCTTAGCAAACTCGCACTTGAGCCCCAAGATACAGGCTTTGCCTAGTTTGGGGTTCACAGAGTAACAGTTGTTCTGTACAGAGTAATTTAAATTTTACCTATTATAACTTATTATAAGCATCGTTTATACCTAAGTACTTAATTTGATTACTTTTCTGTAAATGTACAATGTTTTTGGTAAATAAATATTTCTATTTCTATTTCTATTTCTATTCTTTATCAAGGGGTTAATAAAAACTGACCCGAAGTCAATAAAAATTGGAACTAAGTCAATTTACGCAATATGGCGATATTAAGGGGTTCTTGGCGAAAGAACGTTCAGTCAACTTTTGTTTTTGGCGTCACACTTGATAATGTTTGTGCAATAACTCGCCAGGGGTTTTTCTCTGAGCCCAAGCAAGAAAATATAAGTACCAAAATCGAATAAATTCGAAGAATATTTTCACATCCCTTATTTCTTGTTATCAAAAGTAAATACTCAGTATATTACAGAAAATACATTTCATTCAGAAATAATTACAAAGATTTTTTTTTACTCCATACTTAGAATATCAGTCTTCAAATCCCTTATTTCTCAATTAAATACTACATTTAACAAAACTTTAGAAAATCTTTTCTTCAAAAATACTTTCAAGGAAAGTCGTAACTTTCCTCGGCTCCCACCCATTTTTCTTTGTAATCGTTTATGTGGTTACAAGACATTTTTAATTTGAATGCCGTGGCTTCTCATCATTACTTTTTGCGGTAATTCTTCCTAATTTGAAAGTCTTTGTTTGCAAAAACGCTGACAAAGGCGAAAGCTTTAGAAAGTACCACAAAAGTACCGTCTGCAAAAGAGACAAGTACCTACCGCTATTTGCTATGCGTCAACCGTGTCGTGACAACAGTAACCTAAGTCTTACCATTTCTAATAGAATGTCTTAGATGAATTAATAAAAATGTTATACAAATGTATGGAGTGCAAATATAGGTACATATTGCACTGTATAGATATTGAAATTCTTTGACATTGTATAAGTATTGACATTCTTTGACACCACTCACAGAGATCAACTACAAGATATACTGCAAGACCTGGGATTCAAACTGCATGCTGATCATACTTAAAAACAGCGTCCACTAAAACACAATACGTTGGCGTAATTGTGGTCACCGAGCACAACCGCATAGAAGCTAGAAATTAACAGAAGATGAATAAACAGGCGACATATAATACAATACAACCGATTGAAAGCTAAAAATGAAAAGAAGAAGAAGACTTATACTAGCTAACTATTATTTTAATCATTGTACAATGTAGACCAATAAGTTAATTAACTTATACTTAGGATTGTGTAAAGTAAAGTAATCCTACTAGAGTCTGGCCAATGAAAGTAGATACTGGATTTTTTCGCAAACTTTTTACATGACAACACTTCAGTGTTCCTACCATCGGGTATTTACCCTACGAATTGGGATATTTTAAACAGAAAGTACTTAGGGATACTTGATTCCAAAAAGGCATTTTCAAAACAAACTGATTTAAACATTATATGAAATAAGTTTTAAAAATTCGTATGTGATCTAAAATTGTTTTCATCAAAAATAAGTACAACGCATGTAGGTACGTGTTGGCGATTATTTCAAGAGCAACACTAAGCCTTAAGTTGGCCTGATAAATAGATTCATTAATTACGCTATTTAAATAGATTGCTATTTATTATTTATTTATTGATATGCTTGTGCAATTTCATGTTAATTTTCGGCGATAATCCGAAAGATTTGGTAGAATCAGTATCAGTGTATGGTACCCCCATCTCTGACGCAACAAAATGGCGTGTTTTTTATGTTTCGTAGTAGCTGGCTTGTGTTTATTTTTGGCGAGATTTTCAGTTTAGGGATGCCATGCTGATATATTTTAAATTTGCCGCGCTTTCTCAGTATCAACTTTCGTTAGCCAGACTCTAATAATAAAAACGCAAAAGTTTGTTGTGTGCTGTGTATTTTGTAGTGGTAGGACTCTTTGCAGAGACCGTCAGGCGAAGTACCACACCTTTTCCAGTTATTCTTTCGCCAAGTAGTAACGTGAAAACGTCACTGTGTTCCGGATTGAAGGGAAGGGAACATATGTTTCCAGTTGCTGTTAGCGCAGTGCAGTGCGTATGGTTTGGACTCTTCATGTTCCAATAGCTGCGTGTCACTGTGCTGTTATGGGCAGACGTATTGCTTACCATCAGTAACTACTCTACACAAAAAAAATACTTATATGTATTTATTATACAAAAATATCACCTTTATGTTAAAGTACTGAACGGATGTAATAATAGGTACATATTACATAGATGAAAATCTGTGATAACACATGGGTTTTTTTACTGCAGAAAAAATATGAAACATGACATCGAAATGGAAATTCCAAATCTCAATTTGGTCCCCAATAATTCCACGTATTAATAATAATATAGTAGAATCTTCAACCCCCTTGTACAACCCGTAGGTATACTTTCAAAATCATCACACTATTTGTCAGTCACCCCATACATTTCACAGATAATCGATCCGATCAAGTTAGGTTACTGCGCCTATAAATCGTAGTGTGACAGTCGTTTACAAAAGTGTCTGACGTCCAGACTGGGGTGCGTTGTTTGCGTCGAGTCATTTGTCTTCCTCACTGTACTTATAAACTAGACTCGTGTTACTGTTTGCGAATGTACAGTTTGGCAAAAAAGTCTTTAAATATAACTATAGATTTGTCATTGTCACAATTATATCTATTAATAGTTGTCTCATGTGGTTAGCCCCTAACGAAAAAAGGTGGGGTGCTCTACGTGACAGAGTGTGTTTGTGTATATGTGAGTTTGAGTGACTGTGTGTGTCTGTCTATAGCATCGTAGCTTCCGCACGGATGAATTGTTTTTTGTTTTTTTTTCTGGTTAACATAAATCGCGAGTGGTCTTAGCTCTGTTTGATCAAAATTAGTTCAGCCGTTACGAGGCATTTTGAAGTGATAACTTCTCTTGACACGCCACAGACAGATTTTTTGAATTTAATTCTAACGCTACGCTAGAGACTGATCATTAATCTTCGGATAAACTCGGGACCATGGCCACGCCCTCCACTTTTACCCTGCGTAGTTTCCAAAGCTATTCAATTCTGAATCATAAGTTTTCACTTCTATCGGCAGTTCCTATGACTGCTATTTTTTTTGTTAGCGTCACGTCACTCGTTATTTAAAAACAAAGAATTGGTTTACTCAAACGCTTCACACGAGCCCTAAAATCAGAGGAAATGACGTAAAAGTAGTGGGGAGGTGCCTACATCGCACCATACGATTGGTGATTTATGGTGCAATGTAGGGTCCTCCCCACTAGTTTTACGTAATTTCCTCTGATTTTAGGGCTCGAGTGTAGAGGGTTTTATATTTACATACAAACATGTGACCTAGTGAGATAGGTAACTAGAGATAACTAGTGTTATCCAAAGAGTGACGGTATTGTTTCAAATTGTAGATCCTACGTATATTTCGACGCCTCCCACGTAAAATGTTCTATCTCCAAAATCGTGGTTTTACAGGAGTGCCAAAGACATTTATTTTATTATTTGACATTACATATGAACCGTCATTTCTTATATTTTTGTAAAATTTGTATGTATATTTTTTACCCAAATTTTACAAAACTATAACAAGAAATGACGACTTAAATGCAATGTTAATCTTTGGCACGCTCTCCTGTAAAATCACAATTTTGGAGATAGAACAATTTACGTGGGAGGCGTGGATTTATGTAAGTGTAAGTAAAGCAGTGTTCATTGGCAAAAACAGTTTTCAGAATGACAGATATGGTTGATAGATGGCTGAAAAAATGTCAAACCAACAGCATCCTGCGGTTTTACTCGTATAGTGTGCGTTCCCGTGATTTTTACGGGATAAAATGTAGCCTACATGTTCTTTCAGACTATAATCTAACTGTGTTCCAAATTTCAACCCAACCCGTTCATACGTTACGACGTTATTGAGCAATAAATATCCAAACATTTAAATATCCAAACATTGACATTTATAATACTGTTTGTAGAATTTTATAAATCATTCTTTTGATAATAAAGAATAATTGAGAACGGCAACATATAACGTTGTGTTCCAATAATGACAACAAAGCTTATAGTGTTGCGCGTCTCAAATACATACATTTCCGTAAGGCTCTCACTCAGCGTCAGGGCTTAATTTCCGGCTCCCGCTTCTGTATTTAGGATTATTTCGTCCCAGTTTTCATTACACACAAATTAGGGGTGACATTTGGAACAAATGAGGCATGTGGATTAGAAGGGGGATGATAAGATACAGAAGTTCTATTAGGTAGATTATTTCGTGAATTTTGGCGATCTAACATTGCCGCCGGTGGAAGGAATAGATACTCGTAGATACAATCTTAATGAAAGTAATTAGGGTATTTAGTGTGGAGTAAGACATATTACAAGAAAAGCGCGGCCTATTTAAATAAAAGGTTAAACTATTTGTTGCTCAATTCACTAAACAAAACAATAATAATGCTAAACCCAAATAAAGTTACACTACTTTATTTGGGTTTAGCATTATTATTACTGGGTTTAGCAAGTGTTACTGGTACCGCAGATGGAAATGAAACCACGTGACTGTATAAACTGCTGATTACATTGATGTTAACTGTACACATTGACGCGGGGCGAGAGACTGCTCGCTTTCCGCTGCCTACCGCTTATATACTACTAGATGTCTACCCCGGCTTCGCCCGTGGTACATTACATAGCACTCACCAGGATCCCGTACATATACATTATACAACGGTGAAAGAATGACTGAAATCGGTTCAGTCATTCCTGAGATCACTTTCAAACAAAAAACATCTTCAGTTGCCTGCTACGCCACCTGTCGGAAATTGGGTGTACCAACTCAGATTTAGAAACAAATTTGTTTAGCAAAGGCTTATATTCAATGACGCAATCTTAGACAGATGCTGTTATGTACAATGCACGGTACGAAAACTCTCAAAATGGAATATTTTTTCCCGTTTTTGTTACATTCTTGATTCATGCTCCGGTTCTATTGATAATAGCGTTATGTTATGCCTTAATCCTTCCTCGATAAATGGACTATCCAATAGAAAAATAATCTTTCAATTCGGACCAGTACTTTCCGAGATCCTAGCGTTCAAACAAACAAACAAACTCTTCAGCTTTATAATATAAACTAGATGTCCGCCCCGGCTTCGCCCGTGGAACATATATAGCACTCATCGAGATCCCGCACATATCCAACGGTGCTAAAATTTTTGAAATCGGTTCAGTCATTCCTAGGAATTTCGCTTTCAAACAAAACACCTCTTCAGCTACCTGCTACGCCACCTGTCGGAAATTGGTCGTACCAACTCAGAGATTAGCAAAAAGGTTTTATATTCAAGAGGTATGTAATCTGTGATATTCAATGACGCAATCTTAGCCACATGCTGTCATGTGTCATGTCAAAGCACGAAACGTACGTAAACTCTCAAATATTTTTTCCCGATTTTGTTACATTCTTGATTCATGCTCCGCTTCTGGTAATAGTAGCGTTATTTTCTAAGCCTATAGCCTTCCTCGATAAATGGACTATCCAATAGAAAAATAATCTTTCAATTCGGACCAGCACTTCCCGAGATCCTAGCGTTCAAACAAACAAACAAACTCTTCAGCTTTATAATATTAGTATAGATTTATTACACAGTTATAAGTACATATATTAGTACTATCCTATTAATAAATATGTTTGGGAAAAGTTTATACCGGCTACTACTATTGGAAATGTTTGCATTTAATGACATCTATCCACATTATTATTATTATTATAACTAGCCTAAATTGTTCTAGCTCTGGGCAAATGCCTATCTATACATATAAATAAAATACTTTTGTACAAAAAATTAAACCGACTGCAAACTATACTATACCTATACCTACCTATATCTAGCGACTACCTGGTAGCTTGTTTTATGGATAAAGTTTGTAAAAATACGATGCTGTGAATTTCCGTTCTAAAAAGTATTACACCAGACTGTGTTACAAACAAGAACAGCAGAGCAGCTGTAGGTATGATTTAAGATTCATGTTTATTAAAAATACAGGTTCATTGGTAATCAGTCTGCATCTTTTTAAGGGGATGTTAAGTAGGTACACTAAATGCGTTAATTTTTGTTTTACAGTTTATACAAACTTTTTTTTCCCATACATTATTAAATATTCTCAAATTATACTCTTTTCTCGGTCTAATCGAACTCTTCAAGAGCTAAATCTAACAAGAGCGCGCACACTCTTTAACGCTCTTGTAAATCGTGTGCCGAAGTGAATGAACACTTAACATCCGCTAAATAGTGCTAGAGAGGACAACAAACACAATTTTTTTTTTGGTATATGTATTGAGTTTTACTAAAAGTTGTCTGTTTAAATATATGTACAGAACATGCCCGGATGCAGAATAACTACCAATAACCCTGTACGTGCACAAATAGAGCATAAAAAATGGTAATTTCTTAAAAGATGGCTACGTTATAAGCGTTGGTAGATAAAAATTTAGTAATTGAGTGAGTGCTGTTACGATTCTCTAGTAAATTTTATTTGTTCATGATCGAGAGATAGTTTTCACTTTGTGCCATTAGATTACAAAGCTCCGCAATTTGTCTACAACAGTTCCACCCTACCAACAGTTTTATTGCTAAAGTGCATCGCCTCCCTTGCCATCCGTCATTTGATGACGTCATTGGAGTGATGTGACGTTATCCATAGCTGTCGGGGGCTGCGATCTATAGACTGTTGAATTGTTTTAGAAATCTGTGGTTGAATGGAGAATAGTCGTAAAGAGAAATAGTTAAAAATGTATGTGTTTACTTAATTTATTTAGAATTGGGAACGGTGATTCTACTTGCATTATTAGACACAAAAGATTCCATGTTGTTTGGAGTACTGTTCACATCTTTTTAATAGAATAGAAACATGATCTAAAATCATATTTCTATTCTATTAAACAGTAGTTACGCTCTGAAGCAAAAATCTTACACAAAAAATAAAATGCTGCTACTCTTCTGACTGGTAGTGGGCTTAATCATTTTGATTGTATCTAGACGGTCATCTATATTTATTCTAGCACTTATCGTAGTTAATTAGGTACGCAGTGTAGTGATTTCATTAAATATCAATAATATTTTTATTTCGCAAGCTCGCATATCTAATTAGTTACACAAAGAAATTAGAACTAAACTGAAAAAGGTACAATCATTTCGGCTTCGAGGTGTTCACTGAAACCCACACTAGGTTGTCCTGTGTCGTGGGTTTGTTTATAAAGAGTTTGGTTTATAAAGATTTTATTTGTAGTGGTAGGACTGTGCACTGCGCTCATCACCCAGATATATAAGCCCTGTAATTTCTCTGAAAACATTGCCCTTTTTGCCATTAGTGGTAGAACTCTGCAGAGTTCTACCACTATCATTATGGGGACAAACACAGCCTGGGGAAGTACCACACCTTTGCCAGTTAATATTATATAAGCAATAATGTGCAAACATTGCTGTGAGTCCGGTTTGAAGGGCAATGTTTTCAGAGAAATTACAGGGCTTATATATCTGGGTGATGAGCGCAGTGCAGTGCTAAGTAATGATTTAGTCTACTTATGTTCCAATAACTGCGTGTCACTGTGCTGTTATGTGGCTGGCATATTTCTTGCCATCAGGCACATAATATACTGCTTATCTCATCACTCTTTTAAAAGAAAACAAAAAAGATAATTTGCTATATAAAATCCAGTGTGACGTTAATTTTCAGTGAACCCTTCATCAAGTCAAACGATAGAACGTTGGGATTTATGTATAACTTGCTACGTCTCGCGGTTTCACCGGCGTAGTTCCCGTTTCCATTATTTTCATGGAATGAAAAGTATTGTATTTGTTATTCCCTTAGATAAAGTAAAAGTAAAAACCTCTTTGGTTGTTCCGGACTATAATCTATCTGTGTTCCAAATTACAACAACGTCGGAACTATTGAACGGACTTCACGAACTCGTTCCGACGTGGTTGAGCAACAAACACCTAAACACTCAAATATCAAAATTTTCGCATTTTTATTATTATTTTCCTCCAGGCCACGTGGTTCGACAGCGTAGTTCGATCAATCGGACCACGTGAACTTTTTTTTCCTCTTGGTTCGATCAGTCGAACCATGTGCTTTTGAAATTCTAATAGTTCGATCAATCGAACCACGTGAACTTTTTTTCCAGCTGGTTCGATCAATAGAACCATATGTTTTTAAGACTCCTGATAGTTCGATTTATCTGACTATGTGGACTTTTTTCAATAGGTTTGGTTAATCGAACTTAGTCAACCCTTGTAAAATTGCTGAACTTAGATGAATACAACAACACAATAAGCATATTTTAAACTTCATTTAACCATGTTACATTTTTACTTTACTTCGTAACGTTTCCAAGGACATTATAACTTTATATACAGTAACTAACATTAATAAACTCTTTTTGTACAAAAAATTAAAACCGTCTTCAAAACCACAAACAGGCACATACTTAATCCCAAGTTTTCTTAGTCCGAGTTAATTGTGCCTGTGAGTATACTTCGATGAATCGAACCAGATGAACTTGTCATAGTGGTTCGACAATGGAGTCGAACCACGAGGTCCCAAGAATTAGTAGTTCACGTGGTGCGATTCTAAAATCGAACCAAGAGGAAAAAAAAGTTCACGTGGTCCGATTGATCGAACTACGCTGTCGAACCACGTGGCCTTGAGGATTATTTTTGTTCCAATTTGAGAGATAAGATAGTTTGCAGCTCAATTTTTGGTTGCAAATTATTTGTTTATTTGTACAGCAGCTCGTTCTGGTTTCGTTCGGATATTGTCATATAAATACTATAAGCGGCGCGTAACCCACAACGCGTAACGGGGTTCGGCCCTTGACTCGGCGCCGAATATGACTCATCATTTATATGAAAAATAAAAGACTTTACCCTCAAAAAAATTGAGGTTTATTTTGACATAAAAATCATAAGTGAAGGTTTGTCAAGCAGTTTCGCGGCAGCAGTAAAAAAAACTATAAAGTAGTGAAATAAATAAATAGAATTTGTCTTAAAATTTGGTTTTAATCGCGGGTTAATCGAAATAACAACTATCCAACCTTTACCAAAACATTATAACACTCTTTCAAGTCTATCTATATTATTAAATCTTGAAAGATTTAATAATATAGATAGACACGACACGACAGCACACGACGTGCAAATTTGATCAAAGTAATTTAAGTAATTTAAGAATTCATCGCGGACAAACAACGTGACGCTTAATTTAAACACATAATTATATTAAGATTACCCGAACTAAACTGAAACGAGCTGCTTGTAATTTTAGTATATCTCTATTATCTAGGTAAAGGTAGGATACACTTACACTGAACACATTCCTATCGAACTCAACAAGATCCAAAGCAATCCTAACATAAACGAACAGCCCCCTATCCTTTAGAAATCACCGCAGAATGCACCCCGTCCGAAGGGTAGCAAGGGTAATCACCCCTGGGGGTAGAATGGGGTGCAAAATAATTGGTCGCGTGCAGCGTCTCTTTATGGAGTGTCCAGAGAATGCGGTGTGTGACAGTCATTTCGGCTTTCAACGAACGAATCCGGAAAATTTCGTAGAAAATTTTTGGTGTTCTGATTAATGAAAAGTTTTGTTCACTCATTTAATTAGGTATTTATGCCGTAAATTAAATTGCTAAGAGATTTTTTTCTGTTTTGTATAATTTGATGTTTTTTTGTGTTTTGTGGCTTTTTAATAAAGGGTTATTGCATTGTATTGCATTTTGGTCAGCAATAACCAAGCGAACTTACATTAGTAAATTTGTTTATTTCAGATTTTTTTTCTATCATCACAATATAAATAAATTTGAACTGCCTTTTTGTAGTTTACAATTTATTAAACTTTTTCCTAAATTTATATGAAAGTAGGTGTAGTGTGAGTACGGTATAACTCACATATTTTTTTTATTTGTCTTTTGTTCTGGTTGAAAGTCGGCCCGATCCGAGTCTGAAAAGTCCGGTCCTCTGCAACGGCTGGACCAATTTTAACAGGAGTTTGACTGGGAATTTTTCACACATATACTCGTGTATATGTCATTAGCTGCACCGGCAGTTTAATTTGCAATTTTCGTTGTCGTATTTTACCGCAATGAAAATGAGTATATATTTAATTGGATAACGGGATACTCACGTATATACGGTCGGTCAATCCGACTCGAGTTTCGGCCGCGTCCGGCGGCCTTTTTCAAGGAGAGTGCACGCGCGCTACGGCTGCCCGTTTGGCACACGGACGCGGCCGAAACTCGAGTCGGATTGACCGACCGTATATACATGAGTGTCCCGTTATCCAATTAAATATGTGTAACAACCACGTTAATTTTAATACTAAAATGAGTTTAGGTATGTATTCTTTCAGGCTTTAATCCGTGTTCCAAATATTAACCCGTTCCGTTCAGATATTCCGACGTGATTGAGCAACAACCATCAAAACTTTTGCATTTATAATATTAGTAAGATGAGTGGGAATCGAACTCGCGACTTATGGCTCTGCTGACAGACCAACTGAGCTTTGAGACCAGTCAAATGGAAAACGTTTCAAGTCTGTTTCAGTAGACAAAAAAAGAGTTTGTTCATTAGTTCCAAGTCAGTGCCTTTTATAATGACTAGGGGTAGATCCACTAGGTCCAGTGACTAGCACCAGTAATGACTTGTGCTTAGCCAAATGACTCGCCGGGCGAGTGCTGTGAAACAATGGGTGCCAATTTATTTGGAACCCCATCGAGTTACATCAAAAGGATTTGAAGTAGGTATCTTGAGTTGGATCTTAAGGCAAGGATATTTCGTACTCTTCTCTCCCCTTATCGTTGAGATTAGTAATTGAAACTGAGATTTGATCTCAGGGACTTTTAAATATCATATTTGGATATTTGGATGTTTTGATGTTTGGAAGATTGTTGCTCAATCACGAATAGCTAAAAACCGATTCGCGGTTTGAAATATGGAACACAGTTAGCCTGGAATAACATATAGGTTATTTTTTTGTCTTAGGCTATAGTAAGTTGTCTGGTCTAGTAAGTTACGGCTGGTCTAGTAAGTTTCGGCTGGTTTAGTAAGTTACGGCTAGTCTAGTAAGTTACGTCTGATCTAGTAAGATACGGCTGGTCTAGTAAGTTACGGCTGGTTTAATAAGTTACGGCTGGTCTTGTAAGTTACGGCTAGTCTAGTAAGTTACGGCTGGTCTATTAAGTTACGTCTGGTCTAGTAAGTTACAGCTGGTCTAGTAAGTTACGGCTGGTCTAGTAAGTTACGGCTAGTCTAGTAAGTTATGGCTGGTCTAGTAAGTTACGGGTGGGGTCTAGTGAGTTACGGATGGTCTAAAAGTTACAGCTGATCTAGTCGGGAGAACGACGACTGGCGATCCGGAGACCACGGGTTCAAAACCACGTGCACCACTGTCTTTTCGAAGTCATGTGTGTGTAATGCCGCTAACTTAAAGTGAAGAATACATCGTGAAGAAACTGACATGTACCTAGAATCTTTCGAAGTCATGTGTCATTCACCAACTTGTACTGGGCCAGCATGGTGAATTATGGCCTTGACTCTCTCCTTGCGAGAGGAAGCCTTGAGTCCCAGCTTTGGAACCATTTAGTGAGCTGTTTATGCTTTATGCATAGTAAAATAATTAGTAATGGTTAATGTAGACTTAGAATTAGATAGACAATTATGTACCTAAGTATTACCTAATAAGTGATAGGTCAGACTGTACCTATCTATTACCTTGAAGACGCTTGCGTCAAAGTCCCAAGGGTAAGTTTTTATGATAGCAACAGAAAACTAATAACAATAAAATATAACAAACTGTCAGTAATAACCATAAAAGATTCCTTCTCGCTGAATATTCGATACAGATTGTGATATCATGAGAATGGCAACGCGCGTTTATTTTATTATTACTTTTGTTAGTTCTTCTATAAATACGATATTCTGCACGTAGTCACCCTCTGCTAAATAATCATCGCGTACGTGTGATGAAGGACAACATCGCGAGGAATATATATTCCGAAAGTATTTCGAAATCATGCGTCATCCGCTACTCCTGACTGGGCCAGCTTTGATAGAGAAAATTTGTTCCGCTGCTTACCTCTTATTTCAAACTACCTCTTTGTTTAGAAATATACAAATTAACGGGCTAAAATATACAGGGTTATTAGTAATCAGCCTGCAACCTTTTAAGGGGATAAGTATGTACATTAAATACCTACGTCAAATTTTGTTCGGAAATGTATAAAAATTGTATATTTTTTTCACATACACATAAAAAAAGTGTATTTCCCTGGTATAAAAGCATCGAACTCTTCGTAAAATTTAGTAACAAGAGCGTGCGAGTTTATTAACGCTCGATAAATGATGTGCCGAAGTGAATAATCACTACACAACCGTTAAATAGTACTAGAGAGGACAATAAACACTTTTTTTGGGATATGTATTGAATTTTAACCAAACTAGTTCGTACAAGTATATAGAACATGCTGGAACGGATAAACGGATGCAGGGTGATTAGCAGTAACCCTGTATATAAGTAGATTTTTTACAGTTGTAGGCAGATGACACACAAGTAGCAAGTCGGAGTAACCGCCAGATTTATTGCTTCTAAGGTCGTAACTCTCCCCAGAAGGCGCACCGCCTGAACGGTTCTCGGAAAAGGGTTGAGAAATTGCTTTGTCTAGATTGTTTGCCAGTGTTTTGTTCTAACAAGTCTTCTGCTTTTTTCGTTTTTGAAGTGAAAACTTCTTTTACTGATTTGACTTTGTTTAAACTACAACTTTTACTGGTGCCAATTTCGTTAGCGACATATCTGTAGGTATATAGGTACATATGTGAGTCGTACCGACATTTCTGTATCCACCGAGCCTAATAAAGGACCAAAGGTCAAGTCTAGAAACATTTTTTGTGTATAGAGAAATATAATATTGAGTATGTCTGGATTCAGTCGATTTTTCTTGAGAATAAAGATTTGTATTTCTTTAAGTAGCCACAATGCACATATATGTATATTGTATTTTCACTTCTGTTGGCAGGTTGACACTCCCAGAGTACCATCAACACATTTCATGAATACATCTAAACTAATATGGAATACGTTGCGTCAGTGGGTAATTCCTCATGGATATAACCTAGTAGTATTCAAGTTTAGAGTGTACCGGTTTGTAATAGGTTTGCACATCACATCACATCATTGTCAAAAATGTCTAGCCGTCCGCTAGGTCAAACACAATGTATATAGGTACTACAATCATTGTAGCACCCATCATATACATTACCTTATATATTGTAGTACAATGTATAAGACTGGTAAGGGCACGCAAGGGGGGGGGGGGGAGTGAGGAGGAGTGGAGTGAGATGGAGTAGAGTGGGATGAAGTGTTTCATTGGACACAAAAGAATCACAAAGAAATAATATCAAAGAAGTGCTTTGTCAAACAAGAGGTCCTATTCTAAGATCCTTCAACAATAGATCACACAATAAACTAATCTTGTAGATCTAGCGTTATAAGTAGAAATGATATTTGTATACACATAGGTAACAAGTTCTGCGCTTAGCTGATATATAAGCAGCTAAACATTTATAAATTAGCTACCAACACCGATAAATAGATATACACTTATAATGTAAATTGAACTTACAAAATAAAAGCAAACATTGATTGAGTACTTCAATAAACAAATAATTTAGGTTTTTGCATAAATAATACAAAAATTGTAGGTGACAAGGTCATCCTATTCGTCATCTCGTCAGCCAACAGCCAAACGACGGTTTCGTTTTTAAACTGGGATTTTAAACTGTATTCCTAAAAATTGAAGTTGTTTTCCATTGTCTCCAGGCGGATGCCAGCACGGCGTTTCTTCGTGCGGCCCGCGCCGGCCAGATCGAGAAGATCATCAGTCTTCTCGAGCAAGGCGTCGACATCAACGTTAGCAACGCTGTGAGTACCAACATCTTAACATAAGCTACTGAAAGCTAACAACTAAGGAAACAAATCAAAGACAACTTAAACCATTTATTGGTGGATATAACACACAACACCATCTAAACTAAGCAAAGCTTGTACTATGCTAGATAGCTTATATAATATTTATATAGTGATTGAAAATACATACATACAATACATAGGAACATCCAGACACAGTATATATATTTGAATTCATCACACAAATGTTTTCACTGGGTGGGAATCGAACCCACGACCCTCAGCTTCGCAGGAGATACTGCCCACTAAGCCACGAGGCCAGTCGAATCACACATCGCTAGAATTATGTTATGAACAATCTTTTGTTAGCTGATATCCAAAGATATAGCTCTGATGACAAAACAATCTGTGCTTTGTCTTTTGCAATGTAGTGCAATGGTGCTTTTTCCAAAAGGCATCATTAAAACTATAGATATTTTTAGCATAGAGTTTTGTAGATTAAACCTAACAACCTCTTTGGAAAACTACTTAATTTTACTGAACCTTACACAACCACTAAATATCCCCACTCTTGGAAATCGAAGCCTGCTCTCGCAGAGAAGAGTCAAGGACGTAATCCACGCTAGCCCAGTGCGGTTTGGTGGACGACTTTTGTAATTACCTCGAAAGATTCTTGGTACATGTCGGTTTCCTTACGATGTTTTTCTTCACCGTTTTTAAGTTAGCAACGTTACATAATTACGTATATATGTAGGTTAGTTGCACACTTTTCGAAATGTATCCGATAAAAACTGTTAAGCTAGGAACTTTTCGTTGTTGTTTTCGAATGTTCAAGAGTTTGAAGTTTTTTTTTTCGAATCAAAGAGATGTTGTCTATGAGTTTTAAGCACGTCTCTCAATTGAATTCAAAGTCTTCAGCTCGATTTTCTATTGATTTAGAAACATCTTTTCATAGTTTTTGATGCTGGAACAATCTAGTAAAACACTCGAATGCCTTGTTTGAACCGTTGTATATTGGTTTCCATAAAACGATCTAAAAGCCTACATCCTCTACATAGCTTGCATTATAAGGCCCAATAAAAGTGTTGGCACGCAAATGTAATGCCTAGCACGCGATGTATGCCGTTACGACACGAACGAACTAAATTGAGTTGCCGTCTATATTTCTAATGGCGTAACAGCTAACATTGGCTGTCTGTCTGTCCTGGTTGACCTCTTTTTGTTGGAAATTGATTTTTTAGGTATTACTTTCATCGGATACATAGTTTTTGGGTCATGATTCGTAGTTTAGCAGATCATAATCCGTAGTACCGATTATGTGCAAAGTTTTCAATATTTACTAATATAAATAAATAATTTATACCACGATTATGTGCAAAGTTTTCAATATTTACTAATATTGAAAACTTTGCACATAATCGTGGTATAAATTATTTATTTACTTAGGCATGACAACAGGCACATGGTCATGATATCATAAACTTAAAGTAGTTATATAAAACAGCTTTTTAAACTTCATGCCCAATAACAGCCATACTCTACTTAGGTAAGTAAGTTAAATGTTAATTTAATTGCGATGAATGTGAAATGCACCATGTTTTTATATACTTATCAAAAAAACATTTGAAGTAATTGTTGACAGCAGATTTAAAACTTCTCACACTATTATAAACATATCAATTGAATCGGCCAGATTATCATAGGTGCGGCACGTTCTGTGTAAGGGACTATTCCACGATACATTGTTTTGGGTAAGTGTACAGCTGAATGGCTGAACCTTATGAACATATCGTGTGGGAACTTCTAAGCTAATATGTTCAAATAGATCACCTCCAACAGTAACAGTAGTATAATTTTACTACCAAAAATTACGACCGCCGTGGACACGAGAAGACAGAAGAAAGTGAGGGTAATTAATAAAAAAAAATGAGTTGTAGTGTCATGGGACATCAGGTAAGAAAAAAGTTCCTTCAGATAATATAGAAGCAACACAGTTTCCAAAAAAACTTCTAAACTTCGTTCCAAAATTTGTTCTGCGTAAGTTTCCACATAACTGTGGAATAACTGGTAATATGATGCGCCTCCAGATGGACTCTGCAACGAAAACTACCATTATAAAAACAACGAACACAAATAGGTTTTGCTTGAACTTAAGTTCTGAATTGAATTAAAACGTTGTAATATAAGAAATAAAATCTATATCAATAATATTCGTATATTAACTTACAAATTTGAAATACCCTAATCCATTTGTTTCTTATGGATTTTAAGACACGTACGTTTGCTAGTAAATCAAAGAGTTGTGGTAGGACTCTTTTTAAAGTCCTCTTGGGATAGGACCACATTTTTCCTCTTTTTTATATTTTTTTTATAATTTGTTCTACCGCACGCAGTCATGTGAAAACACTGCACGCTATGTAGAGTTAGATTTTCCGCATAGTTCCTTTGTGTCAATGTATGTACACTTTCTATGGCAACAAAGTGATGTGTCGCGACAAAAGTACGACACAAGAGTGACAAGGCAAGAAAGATGCTACCAGTGCTGTCGGTGTAAAGCGTTTGTGCCAATTCTATACGTAGTATATGTAAATTCTTTGGCTACACAGCACTGTGCTGTTATACACGTACAGGCGTGCTGCTTACTATCAAGCGCATATTCTGCACCGTCATTATTTACTATTAAATAAATGTTTTTTCAAGTATTTCACGAGTCAACTAAAATATTTTTCATACAAAGAGTCACATCAGGTCTGGCTATCAGAGACCTTCAAACGTCCACACATTTCGTGACAAATTTGCGTGCCCTCTCCACATTGGTATTAAAGCCTACGCGAAACCCAGCAACATGAACAAAATTCAACTCTACCAACCAAGTTACAAAAGTAATTTTGGCATGACAACTTGTAGTACTTTCGGCAGTTTAGTCGCGTTAAGCGAAAATCGACTTAAAGCAGAGTTACATAAAATTGCTTATTAGACTGGCGTTGGCAGCTGTTGAATTTTCGCAAATTAATAGGATAATTAGGTTTCTTTATGGTGGTTACGTGGATGGGGTCAAAGCGAGGATTTTGTTTGCTCGCTGAAAATGTGCTGTATTTCGTTTAACTTTGATGTCATAAAGCGTTGAAAGTGATTTTCCTGGTAACTTAAATTTACATGCCAATGTGCAGTACGGTACGTAAGAACGTGAATTTACATAAAAGATGTGATGAGAAGGGCACTGCCTACGACGACACGATCACGTATCAAGACAAGACAAGACGTGACAAGATCACCTTCCACTTGGCTGACGACGGTTCAAAAGACCTCAAAGAAGCTCAAATCGACACGGACGCAGCACAAGATCATGAGCTCAGTGGAGAAGAAGGACTAGGAACGCCGACCCCATGTAAATGGGATAAGGTCTAGATGGAAGAAGAAGATGTGATGAGAAGTGAGAAGGGGTTCTCGCCGTTATTTGAACTAAACTCCTTCAGTATAGATAAAAAAAAAATGACTTTACCTAGTACTGTAGTGAAGGGCAGGCCTCCTTGCTTTATTTCAGGATAGCATAAAGAACTTGCTTTATCGGTACAAAGCTGGGACTTGGGACCTTTTTTAATGATGCGGTCTATAATGGAACGTGCTTACCTAGAAGAAAACGATTCACTCTCGATTTGAAAACACCAGGATTGTAACCGTTGGGAAAACTCCACTTAGGCAACGAATTCGACAGCCAAACTTATCACAAATGTAGTGTCACACATGTAGTGTATTGGCAGAGCTTACTTGTTTGAAGAGTTATTATTCTCTATCACAAGCAGGTTTCCTCACAATGTATTATTTTTCCTCACCGTTTTTAAGTTAACGGCATTATAAACACGATTTTAAGTGGTATGCATGGTATTCGAACCAGAGGCTCCCGATGTGCAGTTTACACCATTCGTAACATTTTTTTCCCGTCTTCTTTCACGATAATACGAGTCTAATCCCCCAAACTAGTCTTAGGGCACTACCGACCTAAGAATACCAATAGTCCAAGATGCTAGAGCCCCCAGACGTCACGTATTTTCTGATGAACGAAATGTGGACGATTGAGTAGGGTTAGTACGTACTAAAAACACATGCTTACCCGTTACCTTACTTAGGCGGCCAATTTTTAGATATGGGGCCCAGAAAATGTGATACTTACTTCACGTATTTTCTAATAACTGATTTTCACGTATGTTATAGGCAATATATTTAAAAATAAGACCCCAATACTCCTAAACACTTTCCGTCGGCCGTTTTGCTTCACAAATGCTTTAAAACTTTCAAAATAATGACTTAATTTCACTTACATTCTCATACTCCATTTGTATATAATGTTTATCAGACAACTATTTTAAAGTCCTAAAAGACAGACCGATCTAAGGGGCCAGTCATCCTCTAAACTCATAATCTCGTCCATAACTGTTTTTATGTACCTTCTGGTCCCCATATCTCAAAATTGGCCGTCTAAGCAAGTTAGCGGGTAAGCATGAGTTCTTAGTACGTACTAACTCTACTCAATAGTACACATTTCGTTCATCAGAAAATACGTGACGTCTGGCGGCTCTGGGATCTTACTTTATAACTATATTTGTAAACATACGAGCATACGTAAAACTTAAAACATACCTAAACACAAACATAAAGTATCACGGCGTACCTGAAACAAATAAGTTATTATTGTTGGACATTACTCACGCAACGCTAACTAGCCCAAACTAAGCGATGCTTCCATTATGAGAACCAGATAGCTGAATTAGAGCATCGGATGACTGCTGCCATTCGTTTTAAAAAGTCTGTTTTCAGTGTCCTTCAATCAAACTTCTTTCTAACCGACTTAAAAAAAGAGGTTTTAGCAGCACGTGCCGGATTCGTTCGGAGAATGTCATAAAAATGTTGCTGTTATAAACTGAACTGAACCTTATCACATCACTCAAGTAAGACCAAACTTCACAAACTACGCAAAATTTTAAACAAAATCGATTCAGCAGTTTAGGAGTTCCTCTCAGGCTAAGAACGAGATCCGAACTTTTAATAAAGATTTAACATTAAATCAGTATAATTTGGAAACACGCCATCATTTGAAGTACCATTAACCTTGGCCGGATGTGAAACAATAGCCCCTAATTTACTTTTGAGTCCAACTTCCGCCGCCGCCGTCGCAAGGCAGAAACCTCTTATGAAGGGTAACCTTGCAAGTACACTTGGTTAGAACAAAGCAAAAGATTAAAAAAAACGCGATAAGGGAAGCCTTGGCGGCCCAGGTGGTAAAACGTCGAATTTCGTAATCTTGAGGTTGGTTTGGATCCCGCCTGCAACTCTCGAATAATTTCCCAAGCAGATCTACAAGTTTTTCATCACCATTGGATTGCACAGCGATTTACCTGTTATATCTGCCTATGTCAATATCTGCCTGGCGATTCTGAACTCAATCTGATTCATCCGACAAAAAATCTCATCTCTCGGCCTTTGTTTTTGTGGCGAATCGACAACAACCCGTCTTATCGTTATAGAATGACAGAGACGAGGATTGTCATTCCAAATTTGATCCTTTCGAATTTCGTTTAAAATCCCAGGAAATGGGAGTGGTACTACCAGGAACTACTACCCAAGAAATGATTTGCGAAATTCACCTGTTTCTCTGAGACGAATCGTGTTTTGCTTGTGATTATCATCCTGTATTCGTCCATAGCCTGGTCATCTTAGGCCATTCCTATAATACCCCATTAAGCCCGGTCTACGTTTCCAACCACTGTCTTCTGCCTTTCGTATAATATCATCTCTCCGTCAAGATTCAGGGCGTCCTACTTTACGTTTAACCATTCGTAGATATTCCTCTTTAGGACCAGCCTACCCCTGCGACAGATAGATGACCGGCTCACAGACAAGTCAGTTGGCTTATATGCACTAAGCCAAAGATTGTTGAACTCAAGATTAGCCCTGAACATACTGCATAACAAACTGCGTCTGTGACATCTGTCTCTATCTAAGACATATCTGTCTCTGTCTACGACATCTATTTTGCTCGCGCTAGTTATAATTGGTATCATTCTCTCTCTGTCACACGGTGACGTGTTTAACCAGTGATGGTGATGGTAGCAATTTTAAAATATTAACGGGTATGTAATTAGAGAACATTTAAAATATTTTTAAATAGTGTATTTACGCATGAAATGTAATTCTATTAAATTTATTTGAGTTTCTAGAACACTTTTTGAACGCACAGGAAAGCATGTTTTATATTTATGTTCAAATGATCAAAATCAGTGATAGGTATAAACGACCGGCGTCCCCCGCTTCCGACTAAAACGGAAAGAGTGAGCTCACTCTTCCCAACGTTAACATGATTCCGTGCGCCCTGATGTTTCTGAGGGCTAATCTTGAGTTCTACGATCTATGCACTAAGTGATGTCGGTGTGATGTTAGATTTTCTGATGATTTTTTTCATTGAGGATGCAAAGCGAAACCCCAAAAACTTTTTCCATCGCACGCTCACAGGAAAAATCTCAAACTCCTTTTCCATCACTCGATTATCGCAATAACTGAAGATTTATAGAATGTTGTTACAAATTGTAATTTTAATTGTAAATTTTTGTCATTTACATACTTCATCACCCAAACATTTTTTTGATGTATCAATATACCTATTCATAAGTTGAAATAGTTATAATTAAATCATTTGTATCTGTATTCACCCGACTGTCCCACAAAGAAAGTTATGGATGCTTCAGAAAAATGCACTCAAGACAATATATGATCGTTTTCTGTTGAAACATATTTCAAACATTTACAATTTGCACTCACATTGAAAATATTACACACTCCTTGCAACAACACTGCCGAAACGTAAAGATCATCAATATTATAAATATGTATTTACTATTTAATTTTAAATTTCCTAATCCTCCTACCACATATGAGAAAATTTATAAGGTGATGTTTATTGCTCCATTACGTTGCAACATCTGAACAGATCGGGTTGAAATTCAGAACACAGAATATAGTCTTAAATAACGTATAGTGTAAATAATTTAGATTGCGGTTAGTTCTCGTCGTGCAATGTTTTTAATTCATTTCCTGTTTGTCCACAGAACGGACTAAATGCTATCCATCTAGCTTCAAAAGACGGCCATGTGGAAGTGGTCAGAGAGCTCCTTGATCGAGGGGCTGCCATCGACGCTGCCACCAAGAAGGGTAACACCGCCCTCCACATCGCGTCCCTGGCTGGCCAAGAAGCAGTCGTCAATTGCTGCTTCAGAATGGAGCCCAGGTAAGCCGTAATTTTAATTATTTTAATAAGTCAAGCAATGATGTAAGTGATTTAATGAGTTATTAATGATAATATTGGGATTATGAAAAGTTTATGGTTTGTGATGAATCCGCTTACACAGAAGCCATAAATTTTCATTATCAACTTTAGTCTCCGTCCAAGGGCTTCTTCTGAAGGTTGATATTTCCAGTACGAAAACGTTGGATACAAAAACGCAAAAAATTAAACCGACTTCAAAACCACAAATAGGCACTCAAAAGCGAAAAATAAATTAATATCATTATTACAAGTGCTACTCACTCATCTATTTGAAGTTGGTGCTTGAAGCCAAGTCTAACAGGTAGATGCCTACCTACTATGTGCCTACATAGTATTTTTGGCCTGACTGGCACCGACTTCAAATAGATGAGTGAGCAGCACTTGTAATAATGATATTAATTTATTTTTCGCTTTTGAGTGCCTATTTGTGGTTTTGAAGTCGGTTTAATTTTTTGTACGAAACTAGTTATAGTTAACCCTTTTTTGTGCAAAACAAGTTTTTATTAACGCATTTAACTCCTTTTTGGAAGTCGGTTAAAAATGAGTTATCAAAGTCTATTGACAATTGGCTGAGCTATTATAATATACTTAATATACTTAGATAGAGAATATGTAAATAGATCAGGTTTTCCGCACGGTTCTTTTGTACCAATCGTAAGCAGATGACATGCATACTTGCTATGGCAACAGAGTCATTTACGTAAACTTTTTGGTGACATACATACAAAATATGGTTACCGTAAATACTGTAAATAAAAGTGAAAACTGAAAACCTATAATTTGATAGTTATACTAATGTAATTCTTTGATAAAACCCAAAATGGTGCTGTAATAAAAGAAAGAAATATTTTCTAAAAGCGTTTGTTGACGATGACTAGAAAGAACTCAATGATTTTTGTTCACACAAATCAGAAAGCGTTATGTGACGATGAAGCGACTTCTTTGATTTTTATTCACCCAAAAATTACTCAATGTGCCTGGACGAATTTCAAACGTTCTTCTGTTTTTAATTTGGTTGAAAATAATCTCGCACAAGTCATCGACGGATTCACTGACAGATTTTATAAGTACCTCTCATTACGATATCTAATTTTACGCTAAAAGCTTCGCAACGCAAAATTACAGTGAGAATCTAAAAACAAGCACGTTGATGGCCGATTTCCGTTTTTTTGCATAATAAACATTTCAAAACATTGGCTCATGATGGGGTGAAGGATTGGTTTGGGAAATAAATGTGCTTCGATTTGTTTGTTTTCATCTGAGTCTACGAAAAGAATTTTTGTACTTTTAATAAAAACGTCTTGGTTGTGCAATGTGGAGTTTTTTTTATATTCCACTTTAAAATACTATCATAGTGTATTTATTACAGTCGAATGTGGATCGGTTTCTTCTAGACAACCATTATCCATCAGGCGAGATAGCAGTCAAGTGAAAACCTGTAATAGATAGTTAAGAAAAAACATTTATTTCCCAAACAATTCCTTCTATAGATTTACTACGATAACATGACCCGCGCCTCCAGAATTCAAAACGTTTGAATGTATTTGTGAAAGTATATATAACACACCACCACGCATGTGTGCGTACTGCTACTGCAGACGAATAATTACAACTACATACAAACTCTTTCGTAAGGATGTGACTACAAACATTAAAACAGTAATTTGGAGGGGCGGGCCGTGTTACTTGCCTATTGATTATAAAAAAGTGGTGATCTTAATCCTTCACAAAGTTTTCCTACCTATAGAATGAAAGGCTAACAAATAGTCTTCTTCATAGAAGGAGTTTGCTTATCTATAGGCAAAATCAGACGGTTGTCAATGTTTTTCAATCTAAAGAGATCGTAGTAAATTTTCTTTTTTTAACTTTTATTCTTTTATTTAAACTTTGTAATTAACATTGAATATTTTAATTTGAAGAAGTCGCTCTTCGGTCGAAGGGCATACACCCTTCATCCAACTTTTGTTTCTTTTTATTAAGTTTTATTATTTGATTATTACATTGTCTAGTATTTTCTATCGGAATGCTCGTAGCTCGAAAAAGCGACATCGTTTCATGGTTGATGTTCCAAAGACACGAACGAAGAGATTTGACTCAACTTTTGTGATAAGAACGTCTAGGCTGTGGAATACGTTGCCTGAGAGGGTTTTTCCCGATAGTTACAATCTTTGTGTCTTCAAATCGAGAGTGAATCGGTTTCTTCTAGGTAAACACGCTTCATCGTAGGCCGCATCATCGTTTAACATCAGGCGAGATGGCGGTCAAGTGTAAACCTATAAAAGTTAAAAAAAAAAATAATTGTCGTTTTAAAGACGGGCTATGTGATATGTAGGTACCTATTATTATTTTGTATTAACCTTCATTAGTTTCTTATGGATTTGTACGAGTGTTGTTTATATCTATATTCTTTGCAAAGTGTGTCGACAAAAATACATTTATTATTTGAATTATTTTTATCATGAAAGCGACAGAACTGTCTTTAATGATAAATAAAGTTATTTAAATCTCAACCTATTTAAGTGACTTTTATTATAATGAAATTATATTTTATGAAATTGGTATTCTGTCGTACTGGTCAACTTTGATCTCAAACCTCTTTAGTTAGGAATTCCAATTTCAAATTTGTGATTTTATTGCTTTGAAAACCGCGAATTGTATTTATGTTTAAGGTTAATACGTTTAATTTTAATCCATTCATTAAAACAGTATTTATTTAACTATTTATTGCAATATAATACACTTTCTCATACATTTGATGTCAATTTTTCTGTGACTAAATAGTTTATTCTTCCTTTAGGTCAACATCCAGTCCCAGAATGGTTTCACTCCTCTGTACATGGCCGCACAGGAAAATCATGATGGCGTTGTCAAGTTTCTGCTCGCCAACGGAGCTAACCAGAGCTTAGCTACTGAGGTACGGATATTTTACTGTTTGTTTTTTTACATTTACTGTTTTCAATGTTGAAATGGACCAGGGTTTGACAACTATTCGCCTGATGATGATGTAATAATGTGCTTTTCCTCCAGGCTTGTGTAATGTCCTATCTTTAGCAACACGCCTGTCTTTAGCAGTAAAGCCATGTAGCTATTTCAAGAGTCCAATAGTGACTTTGCATTGCGGTCGCTACCAACAGATAAAAGGTGATTTGTCTTTTAGCCCTGAAATGGCTTTGGAAACTTTGCCTTTCATACCGGAATATAGTAGGTAATGTAAGCACATTACTGCTTGGCGGTTAATTACTGGCAAAGATGCGTTACTATTCCAGGCAGACTCTGCACTCAGTCCTGCCACTAATCTTGCTAACATTATAAATGAGAAAGTTTGGATCTTTATATTTATGTTTGTTCCTCAATGGCGTTGGAACGTCTAAATGGATTGAGTTTAAAATGGAAACACAGTAACAGTAAAAATGTTGTCAACAATACCACAGACTTTTATCGCGGTAAAAAAAACGGGAACGAGATCTAAGCGGGTAAAACCGCAACCGCAAACGCAAAACGGCATACTGCTAGTATTCAATGATTGTAATAGTAGATTGCATACTAAGGGAGGAAAATAATATTTTTACGGCGAGGATTCCAGAGCTAAGTGAGGAATTCTTGAGTAGAATCACGATCGTAGCGAGAGATTCTTTAGTAGAGTCCTGGACGTAGCAAGAGATTCAAAGTGGGGTTTCCCCGATGGTTACAATCTTTATGTCTTCAAATCGAGAGTGAATCGATTTCTTCTAGATAAACACGTTCCATCGTAGACCGCATCGTCGCTTAACATCAGGTGAGATGGCGGTCAAATGTAAACCTATAAAAGTTAAAAAAGAAAAACGTCGGGCCGAGCCAAAAATAATTACATTTTGCGCCCGAATCTGCACTCTACTTTTTATGACCCACTATGAGAAAATAAAATGCTACTCGTGTTTAATTGTAATACTATTATTTAATCAAACATAGAGTAATTAAATTAGAATTAAACAGTATCTAGTAATAAAACAACTAAAAACTTCTACCTATTTCCATTTAAGACATTTAACGTTCGATTTGTTTGGCGCTGAACTTCCAAATTATAAATTTCCGCGGCAAAGATAATTCTGACGCACTTATAAAGAGGACTTATTACTGCCCGCTAAAACTTTTTTAGAAAACACTACCTTTGGGTGCACTTAAAGGCGAACCTCCATTGGTCTTTTTCGAATAGATGGGATGAAATATAGTTTTGTTCAAAAGGATGGATTCACTCCTCTGGCAGTGGCGATGCAGCAGGGACACGAGAAGGTGGTAGCCGTCCTCCTAGAAGCTGATACTCGCGGCAGAGTGCGTCTACCAGCTCTACACATCGCAGCTAAGAAAGACGACGTTAAAGCTGCTAATCTTTTACTTGAAGTAAGTATTTTTAGTCTCTCAAAAAGCCGCTGTGATCTATTCTACTATAATTGCTAGGTTGATTTCGTATTCTGTCTGTCCCTCTGAGTATTTTTTTTTTCATTTTAATCAGTTTCAGTTAAGTTTAACAATTTTTCATAACCTCAAGTTTTATTGGATGAAACGGCATATCCCAAGAATGTTTCTCCATCAACTCAGTGGCTATCCGGCAACCCGCTCTATATTTACGTCGTGGACTATGCCCTTCACTCTTACCTTGTGACAGAAGGCCCAAAGTCCACTGCAGTAGGAAAATTTAGCGGGCTGCTTATGCATATTTGTAATTTTACACTAAATCTTATTTCGCCAACAGAACGAACACAATCCTGACGTGACGTCAAAATCTGGCTTTACGCCCCTGCACATTGCTGCACACTACGGCAACGAGTCCGTTGCTCGGTTGCTGTTAGCCAAGGGAGCTGACGTCAACTGCGCAGCTAAACACAACATCTGTCCACTGCACGTCGCAGCTAAATGGGGTAAGTGGAGAAATAATACAATGTTTTGAATATTGCAAAATAATTTCTGGAACATCGCCGCAAAATTGGTCTGTAATATTTAGTCTGTGGCTGGTCGCCATTGTTAGTTGCGTGCGCATTTTTTGACAACTGATTATTTTTTCCCGCCATAATGAAAAAAAAATAAAAACACGGTTTACTGTTGAAATCCTTTTTATTATTATTTTATTCAAAATTGTGGTGTAATTGTGGTAAATAAAAACGCCGTGTAATACACGTGTGTATCTGTGCATTGATGATTACCGTCTACGGCTGTATTAAGACCCTTGCCTCTGACTCGCGCCTGAAAACCGCCTCAGCGGTAACCACCAACATTACACACTTGTGCCATAATCTACTATTTCTCTCAGGCAAAGACAACATGGTGACCCTTCTTGGCGACAACGGCGCGAACGTGGAAGCGAGGACGCGGGATGGTTTGACGCCTCTCCACTGCGCGGCGCGCTCGGGACATGAGAGAGTAGTTGAAGCTTTGCTCGACAGAGGAGCCCCTATCACTAGCAAGAGCAAGGTAAGTACGGAACTGGTCAAAAAACTATATGAATGAAATTAAAATTTTACATAGATATTTTACTTAAATATTTTATCCGCCATTTTGTGAGGTCGGCCATCTTGAATCGATACTAAACAAACAACTAAGAAACACAGCAAGGAAACTGAATTAAAAAAAACGCATAAAATTCAGTCAAAAATGACACTAAACGTTATAAATAGTTTTAACTTTTCATTGTTCTAAGCGATAAGGCCGCCAATTAAATCGCTAAATGTATAATCATTATTTTTTAGTTTTGTATATTTATTTTGTTGTGGCTTTTTAATAAAGAGTTTTTGTATTGTATTGCTTGTCAACCCGTATCTAAATCCATTAATCTAAAATCTTTAGTACCTATCATATGTATATAGTATCATTTTATTCCAAAACATTTTTAATCATAATTGACTGGCCTCGTAGCTTAGTGGGTAGTAACACTGCATGCGAAACAGAGGGTCGTGGGTTCGATTCCCACCCAGTGCAAATATTTGTGTGATAAATTCAAATATTTGTACTATGTCTGGGTGTTTCTATGTAAAATAAGTTTTTTTTATTAAGTGTGACGAGACGAGCAGGACATGTGCCTGATGGTAAGCAACATGCCTGCCACATAACAGCACAGCAACACGCAGCTATTGGAACATGAAGAGTTCAAATCATTACGTAGCACGCACAGCGCTCGTCACCCAGAGATCTAAGATGTTATGTTATATCTCTAAGCCCTGTAATTTCTATTTAGAAACATGTAA
The DNA here is from genome assembly GCA_017562165.1 of Ectropis grisescens. NCBI lineage: Eukaryota > Metazoa > Arthropoda > Insecta > Lepidoptera > Geometridae > Ectropis > Ectropis grisescens. The sequence continues at coordinate 12,534,242 of CM029793.1, read as the reverse complement.
GTATTATATTATCAAGTAATAAGTATTATATTTTTCTTTGTAATTTAAGTGCAATAAAGAGTTTATCTATCTATCTATAAGCTATCTGGCCATCATAGTACAAACTTTGCTTAGTTTGGGGTCTGGTGGTGTTATGTGTGAAATGTCCACCAATATTTATTTATTTATTTTTGATTTATACCGTATACCTACTGAGTGAAACCGTAGGAAGCACACAGATAAACAAACAGAAACCCTTTATTATGCTCATAAGAAAAAATCACAAATACAAAACATAGAATACTTATAACTAGTGCGATAAGTGGCGGTCTTATTGCTAATAGCAATATCTTCCAGATGCCGCTAGTTATTTAATTTACTATTTTCTTCCAGAACGGGTTAGCTCCTCTCCACATGGCGGCTCAAGGCGACCACGCAGACGCGGCGAGGGTGCTCCTATCTCGTCGGGCGCCAGTCGATGACGTCACCGTTGATTACCTCACCGCATTGCATGTCGCCGCGCATTGTGGACACGCTAAAGTTGCCAAGTTACTATTAGACAGGTTCGTACAAAAAAGGGTACATAAAGGGTATATGTGTGTATTTATGTAATGTACGCATGCAAGGAAATAATACTTCTCTTAATACCTCGTGCTACGAAATCAAACTTCAAACATAGAATAGATAGGTAAGACGCTTAGCTTTTTTTTTTAAATAAAGAGTGACGAGACGAGCATTACATGTGCCTGATGGTAAGCAACATGCCTGCCACATAACAACACAGTGACATGCAGTACCACACATTTGCGAGTTATTCTAACGCCAAGCAGTAAAGTGGAAACATTATTGTGTTCCGGTTTGAAGAGCAATGTTTCCAGATAAATTACGGGGCTTAGTGTCATAATATATTAGATCTCTGGGTGAAGAGTGTAGTGCTAGGTAATGATTCGGACTCTTCATGTTCCAATAGCGGCGTGTCACTGTGGTGTTATGTAGCATGCATGTTGCTTACCATCAGGCACATGTCATGCTCGTCTCGTCACTTCTTAACTATAAAAAAATATAGTTATTTGTTGTACAAGAGTGCAAAGTTGCTTTTTAACCGCGTGCTCAACTTTGATGACCTAGCAAGCGAAGACGCTTTGTCCTCTGAAATCGAGGAGCAAAAGTACTCTTTCCAAGTGGTGGGATGAAAAAGCTATACTATAGTTAGGAATAACATATCAAAGGCTACTTTTCATCCCGGGAACTACGCGGGAAAAACAGCGTAGTTCTGTTAGCTACTAAATAAAATATTACTATAGTAATGTTTTCCAATTCTGGTTAAGCATATTTATATTATTTATTAATCTCAATTGAATAACAATAAATTCTCTGAGATTGAATGTCTGATAAAATATTCGAATGTATTTTTGTTTGTAGAAATGCCGATGCGAACGCAAGAGCGCTGAATGGCTTCACTCCTCTGCACATTGCTTGTAAGAAGAACAGAATAAAAGTAGTGGAGCTTCTCTTGAAGTATGGCGCAAGTAAGTACTTTTCATTTTTTCATATAGGTTTTTGGACTATATAGCTTTGGACTCGGTATAAGAGCTAAAAGTGAATCTAGCTGTCAAGGTTGGTAGCCTCCAAAAACTCGAGATGGTCGATGGCAGACACGGATATCCATAAAAAAGTAGGAGTCTGATGAAAGTTACTCCTTTTTGCGGAAAGCAGACACGCCTCTGTCTTCCCTTTGTTAAGCTTAGCCATATTGGCATTGCCCCATTCAGAGACTGACTATCTCAAGAGCCAAGTTGAGACGTTTAGTTTTACTTTTTCTTTGTGCCTGGGTTTGTTAGTTGTTCCCCGCTGGCTCTGTGGCTAAATATGTAATTCTATACAACGGTGCTGTCATATTCGTTCCCAAAGACACCGGGCTTCAATAGATCGTTGATATGCAGCAGGAGAAGCGTCGCAGAGAGCACTGACCCTTGAGAGACTCCGGAAATTTATTGAATGAATGAATGAAAACTCTTTATTGTTTACACCTTAAAATAGTACAGAAAATAAATATATACACAATAAAATTAGTGAAACAACTGGCGGCCTTATCGCTGAAAGCGATTTATTCCAGGCAACCTTGGGGGGACAAAAAACTAGGAGAACTTAAATCGTGGCCCGCAACAAATTGCCATTATTGCCATTTATTTTATGAAACTTTCGTATCGTGTCAGGTATCCAAGCAACAACGGAATCTGGGTTGACTCCGCTCCACGTGGCAGCCTTCATGGGCTGCATGAACATCGTCATCTACCTACTGCAGCATGAGGCCAATCCAGACGTACCCACCGTCAGGGGGGAGAGACTCCGCTGCATCTAGCTGCCAGGGCTAACCAGGTGACTTGAGTTATAAACGTTAAAAAATATCCACGGTAACTCAAAATCTATTGGAAATTTAAGAAAGCGTTTATTTGGCCATTCTTGAAACAAAAATACAAGAAAAAAATTCGGAACGTATACGAGTACATGTTGTGTTAGTGTGCAAAATGTTTGTAAGAACTCTCGAAAACGGGAACTATACGGAGGTAAAACCGCGGGACGCTAGTTGTTAAATGTGACAAAATGAAATAGTTTATTATGGGTATAGTCCAGACTATAATCTAACTGTTTTCCAAATTCAACCGGCCGTTCTATCACCTAGCTAAGTTTGCTTTGGCTTTGCAATTGCTGTCTCTACAATTTCAAGCGAAAAGAACAGAGAGAGAGGGAGAGAGTAATATCAAAACTGATTTTGGCGGTAGCCTCTCCGATCCGTTAAGCTATTCCAATGTATTTGAGCAAGAAACAGTTTTTACCCTCTTTTTCTTCATCGTGTTCTATAGGCTTGCTAGTGGTAGGTAGTCGAATATCACCTGACGAATAAGTACCTAACTTGCAGGGACCACGATTACTCCGCTTATCTGTACTAAAGGGGGCCACACAAAAAGTAAAGAATGATACCAAAAAACGAACGGAACTGCAACGAGTGTAACTAGTGTGGGTCCTATCAAACTTTCTGCTTATACAATTTGACACAAAAAAAATATACAAATTTTAACGAAATTTGTCGAAACAGAAATATTAAATACATTATTTTTGTTCCAACAGACCGATATTATAAGAATCCTGCTCCGTAATGGGGCAGCTGTTGAAGCAAAGGCTCGAGAGCGTCAAACCCCACTACACATCGCGTCGCGACTCGGCAACGTCGACATTGCTGTCTTGTTGCTGCAACACGGCGCTGACGTTAGAGCAATGACAGCTGACCATTACAACGCGCTGCATATTGCAGCTAAGCAGCACAACCATGATGTGAGTTATTTTATCCTTGTACTACACATCGCGGTGCGACTCAGCCACTGTGATATTGCTGTGTGGCGCTGATGTTAGAGCAATGATCGCTGACCAAGAAAATGCACTGCATGTTGCAGCTAAGCAGCAAAACCACGATGTGAGTGACCTCTGTGCTTAATATCGCGTTGAAACTCAACATCGTATCGCATTGCGACTAACATCGATATAGCTGTTGCTGCAACACAACACTGATGTTCGAACAATCACTACTGACTATTATAGTTGTATATTAGTGACCCGTTCCGGCTTCGCTCGAATATTGTCTTATAAAGATCGTGAAACAAAATAAAAGCTACCCTATCTCTTAAGTTGGACCAAATTACAGTACATAGCTATGATTTTGTAGTGGTAGGACTCTTGGCAGAGTCCGCCTGGGGAAGTACCACACCTTTGCCAGTTATTCTACCGCCAAGCAGTAATGTGCAAACATTACTGTGTTCCGGTTTGAAGGGCAACGTTTCCAGAGAAATTACAGGGCTTAGAGATATAAGATCTTAGATCTCTGGGTGACGAGCGCAGTGCAGTGCCAGGTAATGATTTGGACTCTTGATGTTCCAATAGCTGCGTGTCACTGTGCTGTTATGTGTCAGGCATGTTGCTTACCATCAGGCACATGTCCTGATCGCTTGTCACTCTTTATTTAAAAAAAAAAAAAATGTTGCAACAAAGCTGATGTTTGAGCAATGACTGCAGATCACTCAATGAATTAAATATTTCATCTAAGCAGCGTAATCATGATGTGAGTGTTAGGCATAGCTAATTAGCTATGTTGGTTTTGCAACACACAGTTTTGTTTTGTGAAGAAAATTCATTTACGCTACATATTGACGCAGATACAAAGACGTGGCCTGTTTCCAATAATTTAATTCAGGAGGACACATTGCACATTATACCAAACTGAATTGGGCGGACATTAACCAAATTAACTTACTTTCAGGTGGCAGCTGCTCTGATTGAGCACAATGCGCCGCTCACAGCTACTACAAAGAAAGGATTTACTGCACTTCACTTGGCTGCCAAATATGGAAATCTAAAGGTACTGCTTCAAACTTTTAACGTTTTAAAGTTACAAGATCCGATGTTACGTTTTATTTGTAGAGGTATTTCAATATTCTGTCTGCCAAAGAGACCGTCAATATATATAGATATGACTTTAAATCAATTATGACCACGGATATTATGACTATTACAATGTATTGAAAGTAACCTTATTGTAACTATAATAGAGGTGCAAATACAGAGGAACAAAATAAAGCATATGCATAAATACTCGTATGAGATAGCAAAATTTATAATGTTTGTTTCTAATAATGCTTTTCGTTATTTTAGGTCGCAAACCTTTTGCTAGCGCATGGTGCTTCTCCAGACCAGGCCGGCAAGAATGGAATGACTCCGCTGCATATAGCAGCTCAATATGATCAACAAGCCGTTGCTACGACGTTAATGGAGAAAGGAGCTGATGCTAAGGTAACTACGGACTAAATTCGAAAATATGATAATACCACAGCACAAAGAAATACTACCAGTAGTTCATCGCCTTTGATTTTGGGAGAAACGCCGATAATGCCTAGACACGGGTAGGGTTGTCGCAATTTAAAAAACGTGGCACCAAAATAAATTTAAAATGTACGGAAGACGTCAGCCCTGAGCCGTTTTTTTTTTCAATTTTTCAATTCATTTATTCGAACCATTATTTCAAAAGAACACTTGGTAACGTCACTTACAATAAAATTATACATAAATAATCTGTGTATGTAATAAAATAATAATAAAGAAAAATGTCAAATAAAAAATAATCAGCTGTAAAGGGGCTTGTCATTTAGGTGCAGCTGTAAAAGGCTTTGTCATGGTGAAAAAAAACAAATTATCCAAACAATGAATACATACAGTAGGTACTTAAACAAATTTACATTAATGTTTAGTATTATTCCACTTTACTCGATAGTTCTGATTTTGACATATTCCTTTTCCAAATATTGCTGTCCTTTACAAAATCATCTACAGTGTAATATGCTTTGCTCATTAGGTAGTTTTTTATTTCGGTTTTAAACCTAGTTTCATTGAGTTCGTTCGTTCTCCTGTAATACTAACATTGTAATGTAGGCATTGCAGGAGCGCGCTTCCCGCGTGTAACCCCGCATAGCCCTCACGATTGCCTCGTCAAGACGGCTTCGTCGAACGACTATATGGATTAATAGGCTGTGATAATATCAAGCGCGATTGATTGAATTCACCTTTTTGTAATTTAAAGTGAAGGAAAGAGCAAGCGCCTGATAGTAAGCAGCAGGCCTGCAAAGCGTTGTTAGTAATGTAAATCTTCACAGATATAATTAAATAAACTCAATTTTCTTCCTGAAAAACACGACACGGTTTTACAAAACAAAAGAAAAAAGAAAAACATAAAATCTCGAAATTCTCAGCCAACGTCAATTCAAAATATAGAAACGTTCAGCCAGCATTACATATTACATATTTATGTGTACCAAATTTATTTTATAATTTAGAGAGAAACGATGCACAAGCCTGAATGGTAGACAATATGCAATACATAACAGTCAAGTGCCTTGCAGCTATTTGAACATGAAGAGTCCAAATCACTACCTAGTATTGCGCTGCACTCGTCGCCTGGTGATATGAGTTGGTTTGCCTCTAGCCTAGTACTTTCTCCAGAAATTTTGCCCTGCAAACCGGAACTTAGTAATGATTACACAGTACTGCTTTGCACTATAATAGCGCCCTATGCTAATGCAAAGAGTCCTACCAATAAAAAATATTATGTGAATGTAATAAGTATATTCTGTAATAATGATAACTCATTTTCTTTCTTAACCTTATATCAACAGGCGGTAGCTAAGAACGGGCACACTCCGTTGCATATAGCAGCTCGCAAGAACCAGATGGAGACTGCAGCCACGCTTCTGGAGTACGGAGCTCTGACTAATGCCGAGTCGAAGGCTGGATTCACTCCCCTGCACTTAGCAGCGCAACAGGTAATACATTTTATACCTTTAACCAATTCTTGTAGGTATATATATATATATATATACATATAGAATCTGAATCTCGGAAACGGCTCGAACGATTTTCTTGAAATTATGTATACAGGGGGTTTCGGGGAAGATAAATCGATCTAGCTAGGTTTTATTTTTTAAAATATCATTTTATGCCCGTTTTTCTACAATTTCATTAGAATACGATAACTTATTTCGCCACTGTTCTTTAAGTCTAAATGGCTCAGACGGAATATGCTCGCCCTCGGAGTCAACAGGCCCCGGTTCGAATCCTGATGGTTACATTCGGGTCTTTTCTTTTTGTTCTTTTTTTTCTGAGTTTTTTTTTTACTTATAGCCCTTTATAAACGCATTTAAACCGAGTAAGGTAATTTTAATAAATGCTGAGTGTAATTGGTTTCCCAACAACATCACTCATGATTTTTTTCTTCCTTTATCCTATTCTTAGGGCAGGAAGAAGAAGCTGGAATCTGGATCCGAGGCGAGCCTCACTACCGTGAATTGAGCTCTGATACACAGATGTATAAGGGTTTCTGGTATCTGGGTTAAGCTTCTAGGTTCATAGACCCAACGGATTTTGGATTTGGGGTACTTTCTTCTTGATAGTGAGCTTCGATGTCGCTTTAACTTCTTATAAACAAGTTTGGACTTATCTAAACCTTTAATATCCCAAAAATACATTCTACAAAATTCACAGTAGTCGGTCTCGCACTTGTAGAAGAGTTGTGTAAAATTTTCACGAAAACAAATTATTTAAAAAATTGCTTTTCCAGCCAGATTAAGCACAACAAGTGATTAGATCCTTTTCTGGTAACAGACATCATTTTACAAATATTTTTTTTAATATTTCTTATGTGTAAACAAATACATTGGTTTGTTATTTTTAACGTTTAATCATCAATTTCAATAATTAATTAAATATGCGAGCGGAATAATCTCAATAGAAACCTCAATGGTTGGTGACTACTGGCTTCGGATAAAGACAAGTGGAAACGGTAAGGAAGCTTTTGTCTAGCATTTAGATGTTTCAGTCTCTGAATAGTAAGAATTTTACAGTATGACGTGAACCTAGTGATAGCAGAGAAGGACAAGCTCAGCAAGTATCTTGACTTGGCTCATTAGGCTACCGCTACGAGCGATGCTGATGTTATGATTATAAATTTAGTGTTAGTAAACGGCTTTATGCTTGGAGTTTCTCTGAGGGATTGCATTAGCAATGAAGTGATTCGTCAGAGAACTAAAGTGACCGACATAGCTCACCGTATTAGTAAGCTGAAGTGGCAGTGGGCCGGACACATCTGTCGCAGACCTGATAACCGTTGGGGTTGATGGGTTCTGGAGTGGAGACCGCGAATCGGTAAACGTAGTGTAGGACGCCCTGAGACTAGATGGAGTGACGATATTCGAAAAGCACCTGGTGGCGGTTAGAGACGGAAGACCAAGGATCGGGCTGAGTGGCGTATCGTGGGAGAGGCCTATGTCCAGCAGTGGACAAGTACCGGCTGATGATGAAACGGCTTTAAATCGAAAAGTCTCGAGCAACATCTTATGAGACTTTCGCTAGACTGTTGAATCAAGGTTCAGATCCAGAGAGCGGATATTGATGCGGATAGTATGCGGTGTAAGTATTCATCGTCAAAAGGGTCTCACTCTGCAGCCCTGACTATCAGCATCTTGGGCTGAACCCCGCCGCCGGCGATTTAAGTTTAGCCCATATGTTTTTAAGCATTGAAATATTGCAAAATGTTTTGCTTCAGAATTTAAATCTATACTAATATTATAAAGCTAAAGAGTTTGTTTGTTTGTTTGTTTGTTTGTTTGTTTGTTTGTTTGAACGCTAGGATCTCGGGAAGTACTGGTCTGAATTGAAAGATTCTTTTTCTATTAGATAGTCCATTTATCGAGGAAGGCTTTAGGTTATAGAAAATAACTCTAACTATTAATTGAAGTGGAGCATGAAACAAGAATGTAACAAAATCGGGAAAAAATATTCCCCTTTTGAGAGTTTTCGTACGTTTCGTGCTTTGACATGACACATGGCAGCATGTGTCAAAGATTGCGTCATTGAATTTCAGTAATCTGTGCATTGAATATAAACCTTTGCTAATTTTTTCTAAACCTGAGTTGGTACGACCAATTTCCGACAGGTGGCGTAGCAGGTACTGAAGAGGTTTTTTGTTTGAAATCGATATTCTCAGGAATGACTGAACCGATTTCAGTCATTTTTTCACCGTTGGATATGTACGGGATCCCGATGAGTGCTATATAATATACCACGGGCGAAGCCGGGGCGGGCATCTAGTAAATGATAAAATAGTTCAACCTGACAATTTCCTTAGCTTAGCAGCAGTCCCATGGTCGTATCTCTTACAGGGTCACGCGGAGATGTGCGCTCTACTGTTGGAGCATGAAGCGGAGGTGGACCAACAATCCAAGAACGGGCTCGCGGGACTACACCTCGCTGCTCAAGAGGACCGAGTGCCTGTCGCACAGTTACTCCTTAAAAATGGAGCTGAGGTGAGCTATCAAATTAAATTCATTATGATTTCTTAAACCCCTTTTTTGAAGTGAAAACTTCTTTTGACGCACTAATATTTGTGTGATGAATTCAAATATTTGTACTACCGTGTCTGGGTGTTGCTATATATAACAAGTATGTATTTAAAACTATATAAGTATTCAGTTATCTGACCGCCATAGTACAACCTTTGCTCAGTTTGAGGTGTTGTGTAGCCTGTTAAAACACAATATTTTATCTACTTTTTATCCGTGTATATCTATAATTTATGTGGTAAAACCATGACGCAGCGAGTAGCGTAATAAATATGAAAAATACATTTTAAACCTCGAGCAAAAAAAAGAGGTGTTAAAAGTTTGACGTCGATGTCTATTTGTCTCTGTGTGTGGCTGTCTGTGGCACCGTAGAGCTCAAACAGACGCGCCGATTTCGATGTATTTTTTTTATTTGAAGGTTAATTTCGGTGCCGTAGTTCATAGCTATGTTTGCTTAATATGGATTCAAGATGGCCGCCTCCCCAAAATGGCGGACAAAATATTTCTTCACAACCTACCTCAATATGGGTATCAAATGAAAGGACTTGACTAGTAAAATGCTGTACAGATTACTAATTAGTGGTATTCGGGGACAAATAAATTTTTTTTTGTTCTTGTTACAAACAAGTTTCTTGTGTTGTCAGGTGGATATCTGCACGAAAGGTGGCTACACCCCTCTACACATCGCGAGTCATTACGGACAGGCCAACATGGTCCGCTACCTACTCGAAAATGGAGCGTCTGTGAAGGCTCAGACCACACATGGGTATGAATTTATTTAAAGAATAACTTTTACCGTTTAGGTCTTTAGGTGTTTCTTGCACAAGTAATTTTCGATATTGATAGTGAACTCGGTCAAATACCTTAGCATAAGCACATTAGAATTCCACTAAATGTTCTCATTAATGCAACTCGAAGCCATTTCTAACACAGAGAGAGTCAAGGCAAATCTAGAGAAAAGGAGTCAAGGGCATACATAATCCATCACGCTGGCCCAGTACAACGTAGTGAGTGACACATGATCTCGAAATGTATCTTTTCATCCCGCTTTGGAAACACAGAGCACTTAACTCGGGAAAAGTAGTTTTGCTATTCGATATCAGTGTGCAAAAGACGCTTTTTACCTTCTAAAGAGTAAAGTAAATTTGAATTTAGAACATCGTGTGCACTAAGTTTGTAAATTCAAAACATAATTAAATCTATTTACTTCTAACTCCTTAGTGCCGAATTTATCATACAACCTTTTTTAATTTGTTAAAATCTCAGCCTCGGGACCTCCTTGGAGTACCGTTTTTTTACCGTTTAATTGCTATTAAAAAAAGTACACCAAGTACACGCAATTTATTTTCTTGTATAGATATAGGCAAAGATTTCGAACTCGAGATTGGCCCCTCCCAAACTTCAAGGCGCACGGAATCATGTTAAAGTTGGGAAGAGTGAGCTCACTCTTTCCGTTCTAGTCGGTTATAGGAAGCGGGAGACGCCGGTCGTTTTTACCTATCACTGAGTTTGATAATTTTGAACATAAATATAAAAAATTATGCCTTCCTGTGCATTCAAAAAGTGTTGTAATAATTCTAGAAACTGAAATAAATCGGATGGAATTATATTTCATGCGTAAGTACAGCATTTGCAGTTATTTTAAATATTTTCAAATTACTTACCCATTAAAATTTTAAAATGGCTAGTAAAATGGCATCAGTGTGACAGAGAGAGAATGATACCGATTATAACCAGGAAGAGTGAGATAGATGGCTTGTGTTCATCGTTGCCATGACAACATGACAACGATGATTTTGCGTAGAAAACCGTTGGTAGCGTTAGCAAGACAATAAAATTTGTTCCTAATTTTTGTGTTACCGTTTCCATAATAATAATTATTTATGAATTTAGATTTCCTCAAGGTTCTTGAGGAAAGCGTGTAAAAGAAATGGATAAATAGAATCCGAAATCAACAAAAAGAAAATCACGTTGTTTTTGGCTTAAATTATGTTAAATATTTGTTGTTTTCAAACTGTACCTGAATGTGCTTTTGTACGAACAAGATGCGTAATACACATAACCTCTTTATTTAACTAGCCCAGTCAACTTAGCTCAAAAATAGGGGTAAACTGGAATGAATTATAGTCAGATTTTTTTTGCGTCAATGCTCATACAAAACCGGTACTTTGGTCATAAAGAACCGGTGCGTTAGCCGCCATTTTGGTTTGAGAGTCAAACAATTTTTTAGACATTTCTCCTTTATTTTTCATTTTAAGTTATTGTAATTTTGATTTTTTACAACTTCGGTCCTAATGTTTTCGTACAATCAATATTTATGGAAATAACTGCAATAACACGTCAAAGGTATAATTTTACTGTACATTGATTATTATCGAATCAAGAAAAAAAAATTGAATGAAAGTTGTAGATCATTAAATTTCCTACTTTGAGTCTGTTATTTTTTTCTTACTGTAATTAATTCCAGGTTAATTCTAACCCGACTGAACTAAACGTATTTTTTCTAAAATTATTAAGTATGCTGACGGTAATTTCCACGTGTAGAGTCGTGCAGGCATGCAGTCGCGCGCGTTGTATACAAACTAGAGATGGACGCTTTCAGATTTTTACGCAAACCGATACAAATCCGATTTGACATTTAGTAATCGATTTCAAAAACCAATTTTTGACTCCCCCCCAAAAAAGGGGTGTTATAAGTTTAGCGTCGATGTCTGTCTGTCTCTCTGTGTGTGTGTGTTTTTGTGTGAGTGTGTGTGTGTGTGTGTGTTTGTATGAGGGTGTGTGTGTGTGTATCTGTCTATGACACTGTAGAACTCAAAGGTACGAACCGATTTCGATGCCATTACTTTTAATTTGAAGGTTAATATCCGTGCGGTGATTCTTAGCCATGTTTGGTTAATATGGATGCAAGATGACCGCCTCCACAAAATGGAAAATTCCATTTTTTTACAATATGGGTGTCAAATGAAAGGTATTGACTAGTAGAATAATGTGCAAATTATAAATCCGAGATAGTCTGGGGTATATGAACAGTTTTAATGTCAAAAATTTCAGTAGCGGATGATAGAGCGTAGTTCCTACAATAAGCGACGAACGAATTCTTGTTGTATTCTCTATCTGTGTTGGTTTATGTGAACATACCTTCAGAAAATGAAAATGTTGAATAAAAAGAAAACTACACTAAAACACTAATTGTTAAAAACTTAAAAAGTTAAAGTCTCCAACTAACTAGGAACTACACTAATTGTTTATATTACACACTGCACAGTCCTAACAAAAAAACTATTAAAATCAACATATTAAAAACAATCACACGTGACCTTAAAGTAAAGTCATTAAATTAAAACGTTTCACGAAAACAAAATATTATTATTAATAAGCACGCACTGTACTTGTCACCATCTCCAGGTGTACACTGAACATCAATCGCAAAATTCGTAAATCACTACCTCCAAAAATAAACAATAGAAAACAAGTAACTTACTATTATTAACTACTGAGCATGCTAGCTGCAATGTGAATTAGAACTTGTCTCGATTTATAGTTTTATTTTTTGTTTCCATCTGTAATTTTTAAGAACCGCCAAATTTCAAAACGAACTGCTTCGTGTCAATTCGTTTTATCTTTTGGACTCCGTCGACTAATCAATGAGTTGGAATGAAAGAAAGCAAATTTTAATGTGATTCGATCTCTTTCACTTTAATAAAGTAGTCTTTTGGCAGAGTGGTAAAGATAACGAACGAATTTAAAAATCGAAAACTGCCAAAAATATATTATGCGTTCACAGTTTTAGTTTAGTTTGCAAAACTATCTTGTTAAGTCTAAGTGCTTGCTCTTGCACGATTTGATTCGGATTGTGGAATCCGATTTGTTCCGAAACCACGTCATTTGCTTTATTACAGTGGTATTGTTTTTACGTTTTCTAAAATCAGTTTGTACATGTTGGAATATCGATACGATTTCTGACTGAAATAGGATTTCATTCGTTTCGATATATTAGTCTCATGCCTAGTGTAAACCACTCACGCTACCCACACAGACGCAGTTTCTTACCGATGTCAAGATGTTCAGGGCTAATCTTGAGTTCAAAATCTTTGGATATAGGTACCTCAACCCTCCAAATTTTCACGTCATAATGTTGTTTATAAACTTTCGCGATTTGAACACATTTTCGTGATGAAGCCCCAATATTAGTACATTTAAAAAATTATGTTATAATATTGTTGTTAAAACCATAGGTAGAAAACAGAAAACTTGAAAGCATGTGAAAAACCTAAAATAAGTGATTCTAGCCACGAAGAAGCTTATTTGACGGCAACAAAATTGACTGAAAAGGTTTATTACGCGCAAAGTATTTAGTTATTTCCTAATTGAAGTGGAATGAAAAGTTACGAGTTGCCCTCGACTACAAAGATTTTTCACCTTGTGCCACAGTAATTCCGTCGCTAAAGCTCAGGATTCTAGTTTTAGAATCACTCACTGCTATCCTGATTCAAATTTACGATCCGTCCCTTGCTCTGTTATCAAAATTGAGAACGCGGTTAAAAATCTACTTTGCACTCTTGTACAACAAATGACTAGCCTCGTGGTTTAGTAGGTAGTAGCTCTGCCTGCGACGCCGAGGGTCGTGGGTTCGATTCCCACCCAGTGCAAATATTTGTGTGATGAATTTCAATATTTGCACTGTGTCTGGATGTTTTTATTTAAAATAAGTATGTATTTAAAACTATATAAGTATTACATCAGCTATCTGGACGCCATAGTACAAGCTTTGCTTAGTTTGGGGTTAGATGGTGTTGTGTGTGAATTGTCCACCAATATTTAAAAAACAGAAAAAAACTAGTCTTGGAAAATCCATTTTACTACCGTTTGTCAGTGGTAATGAGAAACTTGTTCATGTGCATTTGAAAAAATACTCAAACTTGCAGACGGGTATCGAACCTACGACTGTATACAACTGTGAAATGGAACGTTCTGTCCCCTAGTACCAGTATATTAATTTCATTCATTGACTCTGTCAATGCTTTTCGGAAGAAGCACATGGGAAATTACTATCTGTTTGGGATCAAATAAATACAACAAAACTTGGAAGTCTCTTTTCTTTTTCATTTAAACAACTATGACACTTTAATTTCATTCCATTTTTTGTATTCTCTTTAAATAATGCGTCAATGTTAGAGTAAGCTCAGCAGAAAATCTTCTTCATGCATTCATTAATTATTCATTCCTTCCAATCCAATAACTAAGAATAAACAATGTTTAATCACGTATGCTTCTGCGTCACAGACAACCTTTTACACTTTTCACCTGTCTTCACATTCAGGTCTCATTAGAATACCCGTAGACGTCCTGAATATTCATTAGGATTTCATGGTATAAAAGCTCGACAATTTTGTGCTTAAATCATTCCAACGCCGCCTTCCAACGAAGATACATCTACGAAGCTGAAATCATTTTCAAGTAAGAATCCAAGATGAAATCTCTACTGCTTGTGTTTTTCATCGTCTTCGTGGCGTATACTGTTGCTGAGTATCAGTTGTGCGGTAGACATCTTTCTGAAACCCTCTACGCTGTTTGTGAAAAGTATTCAAAAAGATCATACCTTGAATCCCGGAGTTGGCCGTGGCTGCGCCCGCAGAATGCTTTGACCTTCTACAGTGGAAGAGGAAAAAGGATCGGCATTGCCGATGAATGTTGCGATAAATCCTGTTCTTTGGACGAACTTTTATCATTCTGCCAATAAGTATAATGACTCTGGATTGGATCTCTATTTAATTACTTGCTAATTTGTCAATGATAATGACTATTTCCTGAAGTATATTTGATGTTTACGGCTGTTGTTGTTTTATTTTGATACTGTAGGTTTCTAAGTAGATGTATTCTGTATTATCATATCTGTACATCCTGTATCTACATCTATCTGTAGTATTTTTAATGTGTTATCAAGATATTAATCTGTTTCTTTAGTTAAACATATGTTCATACAGCCCACCGAAAAGTGGTGGTGACCAATTGGCGAGTAAGTCCAATTTCGCTATCGTAAGGACGTAGGTTCGAATCTAACTTGAACCTCTAAAGTATTTTTCCAAATCCAGATGTACACGATTCTCATGAGTACTGAAAGGTAACATCGCGAGGAAGCCCACATGTTCCAAGAATCTTTAGAGATCATGCATCAACTGCTAACCGCACTGGCCGGCGTGGTGGATGACACATTAACTCTCGAATCGAGCGAAACTGAAAACTTTAACGAACCTAGTCTCAGCAGTGGGAACATATTGTGATCTGTTTGTACTTAGCTCATAGGTCTGAATCCATCTTGAACCTCCTAATTTTCCAAGTGCAGACGTAGAAGTTTGTCATCGCCACTTTAGCTTTAACGGGCACGAGGAACGTCGTGCAGAAACTTGCGTCATGCAAAAATCACATATTTTCAAAACATATCTTATCTACAACCTGCTAACACTTAGCAAGCATGCTGGTGTCTTGACCTACTCCTTAAGATAGAAGACCTCAAATTTCAGAGCAATGAGCACACAAAGGGCGCTGCTTTTACTGATGACTGTAATCCTCAAGATATTTTACTTCTATTAGCAACAGAACATGAACCATAGAATATAACGAGTCTGCAGTGTTTGTCACGGAAATCATTTTACAATTGCACTCTGAAGACATATCTTCCCATCTCTCAGGTACACGGCTCTGCATCACGCTGCTCAGCAAGGTCACATCAACATCGTCAATATTCTTCTGGAGCACAAGGCTGATGCTAATGATACAACTACCGTGAGTAGCATTTTAAGCCTTGACATAACTAAATACAGATGAGAGTTAATTGTAATTTACAAAAGTAGGTGAATATGCACGGAAATTTTCCCCAAATAAATTTTTGAAATTTCACATTGTTGAGAGACTGGACTGGTGGATATATTTCAGTACCATACACCGTTGAGTAAGTTTTCTTGTAATTTTTAAGTGTTCTGTACAATGTATTCAAGATTTTTGGCGAAATAATTTTGAAGGTAATGAAATTAATTCCACCACAATGATAACATTGATGTGCCTCAGGAAAACATACAGCATTATATGAAGAAGCAGTATGTATACTTATCTTATTAATCTGTGGTCGACGTCTATACCATAGACAATTAGCTTCATCTTGACGCCACCAGAGGGCGCCGCAAGCGCGCCACCAGCAAGGGCACCCGGCGCGGTGCGATCTTTGGGATTCATAGCGTTGTATACTTTCGCCACGAGTGGTCGAAATTATAGAAAAAATATTCAATTATCACTAATTAACAATTAATAACTATCGAAAATATTTTAAATGTGTTTATATATTACACGAAATTTTATTGAAATCTCAACGGATTGAGATTTTCGAAGTACCCGTGAGTGAAGCGGATAATTCATCCATCGAAGAAAAATGGTAAATCCTCTGCGTGGTAAAAGGTGAGATCGACCGATTCCAGAATCAAGGTCTTATACATGCAGGTCAGTCTTCATTCATTTATATGCATTTTACCAAAAGTGAGCAGCTGGCTCACTAGTGCGAGTGTTGCCTAATCTCTAATGTATGGTTTTGACCAATATATCGAAAACATTTCGATCATTTACGCCTGGTCGCGGAGACCTTGCGTTCGAAGGGTCGTGTCGGTCTTTACTGAACGACTTCCTTCTGGTGCAGTTCAAATTACGTTTCTAGGTTGCGGAAACCGTGTGATAGCTGGAACACACTTGCACCAACATAGTATGTGACCGATACTCTTTGGACATGCGGGTAGACACACGTAAAAAGGTTTTGAAGGCTATTATGTAAATTATTAGACCAGCTAACGTTAAATTGCTAAGTAAATCTACAGCATGTACCTACCCGCTTGGCAGCGTGTCCGCTAAAAGAAAAACTAAGGGTTTCAGGTGCATCTCCCAGTTTTTAACTGGCTTGTTTAAATTATTTATTGTTTGAACCTTGTCTCAACTACCTACTAATACACTTTGATAAGGTGTGTAACCAATAAGTTACTGCTTAGTAACATCTGGGAAGCTAAACTTATTAAGAGTATCTCAATATTACATATAATTATGGCAACATCTAATCCCACTTTTCAAAAAAGAAGGGAAAAATGGCTATGCAGAATCGGAATCAACATTGAATAATATTCTATGAAATTAATTAAAACATCAAAAACAGGTATAAACGAAATTAAATTTTATACCCTTCGGTGCCCACCGAACTAGCTCAGACGTATACAAATACATAGACGTGCCGATGGGGGTTGAAATGAATATATCATAATTATACGCATTATTAACTAAGATTTGACGAACGTGGACAAATTTGCAAACATACATACATAACCATTTATTTATGTAAGGATATTCTAAGTTTGGATCTTTTATACAATACGATCGTGAATGTATTGCATTTAAAATTCTTACATACCTACAAAAAAAAAAAAAAAAAAAAAAAGTATTTCATATGCAATGGCGAGCCCTGGGTGCCAATATAACTATTTGGGAGAATAAAATTTCACATAAACCCATATCAATAGATTTAAAATTCACAGCTACATCCAACTCATCACATCGATATCTATCGATTCAGGGGAGGAGTCCCTGTTATAAAACAAACCTTCTCTGCGGAAGAGAAGCAAGTCGCCAATTTCAGAGATATTTATAAGAAATATATCATTCAAGTAGATGTTCTATTGTATTATCAAATGTTTTATGGCATGTTTTATTTTAATACGTATACATATTTAAATTTTGATCTCTCCTTAGCACCACATTTTTCATAACATGCTTGGTCGCGGAAACCTTGCGTACGAAGAGTCGCACTTCGCACTAATCTTACAAGACGACCTCCTTCTGGTGCAATAAAAATTTAAATAAGCCTCTAGATTTCGGAAACCGCGAGACATCATTTGGAACAATTGATACCTCACATTTGACCAGGTCCCAGCACCATATCTTACCACTAACACACGCTTGGTCGCGGAGACCTTGCGTTCGAAGGGTCGTGTCAGTCTTTACTGAACGACTTCCTTCTGGTGCAGTACCAAGTTAAGTTTCTTGGCTGCGGAAGCCATGAGACACTTGGAACATACTCATGTCCAATATATTTGACCAATACTTGTTTTGGACCTTGTCCCCGCACCATATCTTACTACTAACACACGTTTGGTCGCGGAGACCTTGCGTTCGAAGGGTCGTGTCAGTCTTTACTGAACGACTTCCTTCTGGTGCAGTGTTCCAAGTTACGTCTCTAGGTTGCGGAAGCCGCGAGACACTGGAAATGCCTCAAAACTATGATCGAGAAAGCAGGTATCTATGTATATTCACATTATGTATCTGGAAGGTTATTGACAGAAAATAGGAGCAGGTCAACTATGGCGCACATATATCTACACATAACAGCGTTTATAGAAAAGTACATGAATCTACCTACATCTGACGCAAAAGTTAGATTTGATTTGCTTAAATTGGAATTGAAGGGTGGCTTAAATTTTACTGTTTCTGGTACCATACACCAGTTTAACCAGTAACAGCTTCGTCAAGTATGACTTGTACTTACATGATTTAACAAAAAAGGATGTTTGTAGTACCTACTGCGATGGTGTGGTGGCGCGGAGCCACTTCTCATTATGTTTCAATACACAAAGCACCATGAGCAATACTAACTACGAATAATTACTTAACGACTAATACTCTATCACAACATATCACAACAACAAAGGAATCTATGACCACGAATCGTTTGCATTCTTCTGACATTCCCTGATGATGTTTATACTCCTAAAACACATGATAATTTAAAAACACGCGTCTTACGCAGTTGTGTTTTCAATTCCCAATGAGCGATAATGTTGATTAATATTTAGTTTGTGAAAGAGTGCCCAGCTTGCCGTATAGTCTCTATTCTGAAGAGAGAAACCGTATGCTCTTCGATTTTATAAAATCTGATAAGTAATAATAAGGTTAAATATTAATGGAAAAAGATTTAAGATTTTTAGCATTTCGAGATAACACCAAAACCAAATTGAAAGTAGATACGGTGAACAGTAATATGAAATAATTGTAGCAGAACCGTTATGTAAACGGTATCTTAAGTTTAAGCTTGAGGATGAGATTTAAAACAGCGACTAAGAACCACCATATTTTATAAATAAACGGATTCAAAAGATCCATTTGCAACAAATAATTGCAAAATGTCGTCAACAAAGCCTATAAATGCTTTCGACAAGCTCTGATGAACCCAAATTCCAGTATTCTTTCCTGGTTATTATTAGCACATTCGAACTGTACAACAAGGACGTACAAGGTAGTGGCTCTCGACTAGCCAACAAACAAATTATATTTATACGAAATCAGCCCAGCCTTCTGACTCGTTCCCATCACTGGGAGTCGGCAAAAGCCATGGTCCACCGGGCTGGTGCGGCCTGGTGGATAACGCGTGACCTAGAAAGATTCTAGGTAAATGTCGCTGTAGAGTGTATCATCACATTGAAATCTTCATGAGTATTGATAAAACCCTAGATTTTTGGGAAAATGAGGGTAGATTTGAGTGAGAAACTCACAGAAAAAAATAGTTTATAAAATAACACTAGGTCAGTGTGAATCATTGCCAACCCTTACTGTCACTCGGCACCGGACGAAACGATGGTCGAGCGAGGACTTACATGCGTTAAATATGTTATAATATATCTTAAGTCTGATCAAAATAATTATAATTTGATATTAAAATTCAAGAACTGCTGACAGCTAAAACACGGATAAGTCTAGATTCAAATAACAGCTTATCACTTAAAACAGAATTAGTACACATAGTATGTACTTATATTATGTCGCCTATTTGCAGACAACACTCTAAAATGGAACTTCATAATTATGTACATTTTAAAATTTTGCGAAAGCGATAATCGTCTGAATTCTACAGCTACCTGAAGTCTTAGAGAGTTACTTTATGTAGATTGGTTGTTTTCCAATTCCTCCAAAACAGTATATAAAAACATACATACAAACATACATATGTTTGGAACGGTTCTTTAAATAATAACCCCATTTTAAATATTATAGACCGAAATATTTATTTATTTATTTATTTATTTATTTATTTATTTATTTATTTATTTTTATAAGGTTACAAGTACATATGAACATAATATTCTTCTAAATACAAGATGACAAAAAAGAAAAATATTTTTGTGGCGTACCCTAGACTCTGCACTAGGCAATGCCTGTGTTGCAGAATCTAGTCTCTTCCATTTTTACATATCTTATATTAAAACTACAAAAACATGCAACTTATGTAATAATATGTATGTGTACGAGTGTAGAGTAGTTATGGAGAGGGTGTATTTGAGTGCGTATGTATGGGGGATGTGTGTGTTTGTATGAGGGTGATGGTACGTGAGTGTATAAGAGTATGTCTCTATGTATGTTGTTTATATGCGTCTATTGCAGAATCTTGTCTTATTTAAGTATTCTAATTAAACAAAAACAAAACAACAAACATTGATGTAATTTGTTGTGTATCTGCGGGTGTATGTATGGGCATGCGTGGCCTTGTATGTGAGACGGTGTGTTTGCTAATGTGTATGATGTGCACGATTACCAATTTCCTATGTCTGCTACGGTTCGACAAAAATATACATTTGTGGTTGAACTGTGTGTGTGTTACAGTTAGTGCTCTTCTACGTCCTATATAAGGTCACTCCGTTATAATAAGGGGTCAATAAGAGTCTCGGTTTGATTGTATCCCAGGGATTTAAGATATTCTTCCACTTTTCGCTTACATTTATACCTAGAATCTTATTATATGAATATACATAGGTATTATTGCTATATAGCAGTATGAACATGGAAAATGAGAATAATTTGTGTCTTATCACATAATTCTAGTTCCTATCTGAGAAAAACAGAATAGCTTTCAGAGTCAAATCAAATAAATTTTATCTATAGCAGTTGCTTAACATCTTGTTATTAAAAAATTGGATATGTCCAGTCCAGTGAGACAGTGCCATGAACGTACAACTAGGAGATGTGGACCAGATATAGCAGTAGCCTTTGGATGATCAAATACCCAATCGATTGATGACATTATTAAGCAAAATATGGAAATATCTTAACACATTAAGCATGTTAGGTTAATTTACTGCGAAATTAACATAAATGGTTAATCATGTTCTTCAAAGTTTACATCACACACAAATTAGCTTTGTTAATTTAGCTAATTACAAAATGTTATTGAACACTTTATTTTAATAAGTATTCAAATGTTTCAGTCATCATAGCGTTGTTATTTTTTGGACATACTTACACCAGCAGATAACAAACACGTCTTCATATAATGCTGTATGTTTTCCTGAGGCACATCAATATAACGGTTTTACATAAAAATAAAACCGATATTATGTGCCGAGAACGGAAAACATACAGCATTCTAGAAAGGGCTTTCTGGTGAAGACTATGAATCCCAAAGATCGCACCGCGCCGGGTGCCCTTGCTGGTGGCGCGCTTGCGGCGCCCTCTGGTGGCGTCAAGATGAAGCTAATTGTCTATGGTATAGACGTCGACCACAGATTAATAAGATAAGTATACATACTGCTTCTTCATATAATGCTGTATGTTTTCCGTTCTCGGCACATAATATCGGTTTTATTTTTATGTAAAACCGTTATAATAAACACTTATTTTGTATTAAGCAAAACTAAACCCTAATACGTCTTATTAAGTTTGAATTTTGAGAACTTATTCGTATAATAGGCAGGACAAAATTGATCTTCTCACAAATTTGTATTTTTAACAGAATGGTCAGACGCCGTTGGACATAGCGTCGAAGCTGGGATACGTGACGGTGATGGAGACCCTTAAAGACGTTTCGGAGCCTTCATTGGCAGCGGCCTCGCAGGAAAAGTACAAGGTGGTTGCTCCGGAGACCATGTTAGAAGCCTTCATGTCTGACTCCGAAGAAGAAGGAGGTAGGCTCATATGATTACGTTACGATATTTATTTACTGGTTCGCATCACTTGGTTGTCGACCGCAAAATTTAGTGCGCTTGCGGGCACGTACTTTAATTTTAAAGATTTTTAGGAGAGAAGAAGTTGGAATCGTATAATAATATTTTAGTTTTAATCGTGCGTCATCGTCGACATTTTTAGCGAAGTTATGAATACTGTCTGGTTAGATTACATTTGATCATAATGAAGGTCATAACGACATCATCTGGCTCTGTAAAAACGGGAGAAGCTAAGTAGTGGTAGGTATAACAATGTCTGGACATACAGTTCTCATCGAGAACAAGTTAAGAGAAAATCGATTCCTTCAATGTTAGCGCGGCCCTAAGTTGACTGATTCATATCTCAACAACGGACAAAATTCTACTCAAGCACAAACCTACAACTGATTCAAAAATAATGGTAATATTATATTTTTCCCAGGCGAAGATACAATCCTAAACGACCAGCCTTACCGCTATCTAACTGCCGACGACATGAAGTCTCTAGGAGATGACTCGCTACCCATAGACGTCACAAAGGACGAACGAACCGAGTCAGCATTGAGTCATAAGAATATTATGGAGATATCACAAGGTAACACAACCTATATAACTTTTAGAATTTATGAAAATCAAAGAAAGTCGACCACTTACACACAGTATCTAGTTCCCTACTAGCAAAAACAGTTCGGTTTCTTTTGACAAAACCAGGTTCTTGTTGGTTACCGTCATCTGCGATCCAACATAATTTTTGCTTCCTACTCAAATCGTATGTTCGTATCGTGATTATAACTTATTGGATGAAAATGCCCACTTTGTTTCTACTTCACCGCTTGAAGATTTTCAAAACGAAAACGCCAAGAAACAAGACAAGACAAACGACATGAGTTCGGGCGCAAGTTCAGAGAGAATACGGGTGACTCCCGCACCAGTTCGTTTCTGTGGTAAAGATTGTTCATTGACAATGCAGCGAGCTTTGTGCCATTGTGCCGGAAGCGATTTGGGGTGAAGTATTCGGGGATTAGTTTTATGGTGGACATTGCCATTTATATTTTGACTGTTTATCATGGATTTTGAACAGTTACACTTAGAGCCTTTATCGCTGAGAAATAGCTTACTCGAGGGAAATAATGGAAAAATAATTAGTCGATGTATGTTTCCAGGTTCTGTGAACGGCATGCCATACCAGCCCCAGCAGGAGGTGGTGGTGAAGAGCATCAGCCGGTACAGCACCAACCAGGCACCGGAAGGTTACTGCTACAACGTCGATCCCACACAGCCCAAGTCAGTATTCATTATAATAGATGATAAAGTGTTATACAACAACCTTTAGCTGTGATTTTCCTACTAATAAGAATAATTTAAAAGTATGTATGTTTCTTAGTATTTTAAGAAAAAAACTACTGAAGGGATCTTAATAAATTTTGGCAAATCCATATACATGCTCTATTAAGGTTACTATTTGTCCCGGCAAAATAGTGGAATCAGAGAATACGCGAGTGAAATTCCAAGATGATACTAGTCTTAACTAAATCTGTGATTATCGCGAAGGTTGTCCAGAAAGTTTTCAGGGCAGAGATATAAATTATCTTAAATCAAATCAGATGTCGTACCAAATTCTAGGAAGTGATCTTTTCATGTTCTAATAGGAGCATGGAATTGCGCTGCTGCACTATAGGCAAACGTATACCATCATGTGTATGTCTTACTCGTCCCTCAGTGTTATTAAAAAAGTGATGTAATCAAAGACCTACTGTTAAAAAGGCGTATAATGGTTTTGATGTATCATACATTTCTCTGAGTCTGCAAAGTAGTTCTACCACAAGTAAACCTCATTACAATATATTGACGACAAATCTCTCTTTTCCGGGCTATATATCCCAGATGGTAGTGGAGTCAGCCTTTCTGCTTTTACATCTCCACTGTTAATTTTATTGACGATAAATCGACTTTAAATTATTTCAGATATAATTAATTACATGTAACTTTTGATTTCATTATTTTACAGAATAAATACAATTGTCTAATCATCCGTTCATACTCATGCTGCCTTGGATGCTTACCCAGGAAAAAGCTGCAATGGAAAAAGTAAGACTTTTTGTTATATTACTAGCAGTCCCAACTTCCTTTGCAACCACGGGCAAAGCCGGGGTGGATAATTTTTTTGGAACGTTTTCAATTTGGGTTTGAATTGGGAAATTTAAAAACTGTTTTATTTATTTATTTATTTATTTATTTATGTCATAGCTACTTAACATACTCACAGTCAAGCCAATATGTATGTTAAGCCAAAAATTTAGCAAAAAAAAAAGACATAGTTATTAAATTATTACTCAAGATGACTCAAGATCATTACTAACACTTACAGAATTATGTCAATATGTCATTATAAGAAACAAATATATTATATGTCAAAATTCTAAACATTATCATGTCATATTTTTAATCTTAATTTACCTTAGTATAGTCCTAACCCATTCAAAATAATCATAATACAATACCATCATAATTCGTAACATACTTCAAATAACACTTTGTACAAAGATGTCTTGCTGTAGAGAAATAGTACAGTAGAAATTATTGTAGTCCTGTCAATATTTACCGTTATGTCATTGGTTATGTATTGCAGCTTCCTGGTATCGTTTCTGGTGGACGCCCGCGGGGGTGCCATGCGGGGGTGTCGCGGCGGGGGGGTGCGGGTCATCGTGCCACCATTGGCAGCCCAGCAGCCTACCAGGATTACGTGCAGGTACCTATATCTTCATCACTATGTGCTGTAATTAAAAAAAAAGCAATTTCATGTAGGGAAGAAATTACATGGCATAGAGATATGGTACATTGTGATATAAGTGCAGTAAGTTGAAAATTATAGCCGAGGCGATATTGCTAGCCCGAGCCTTAGGCGAGGGCTAAAAGAAAGCAGAGGCTGTAATCATCAAAGTGCACGTATGTCATGACGTTTTGTAACATATTCGCGAGGACATGAATAAAGATTGGACTTTCTGAAACGAATAAATCTTTATCCCCAAGGTTAATTTTATTCATAAAATGTTGATCACTTTTCTGTCATGAAAACTCTTTGCTAGGATTTTATAAAGTACCGTTCATTTTAGACGATAATACAGGTATTTAGTTTCATAAATTTTATTAAATTAGGTCGAGTGTTTGACTTTAATTTTTAGGGTTCCATTGCCAAATGACAAAATACGGAACCCTTATAGATTCGTCATGTCTGTCTGTCTGTCCGTCCGTATGTCACACCACTTTTCTCCGAAACTATAAAAGCTTTACTATTGAAACTTGGTAAGTAGATGTAATCTGTGAACCGCATTAAGATTTTGATACAAAAAATAGAAAAAAAACAAAATTATTTAGGGGTGTCCTATGCTTAGTACAATACCATACGTCTGGGTTATCTATGGATAGGTCATCAAAAATGATATTGAGGTTTCTAATATATATTTTTTCTAAACTGAATGGTTTGCGCGAGGGACTCTTCCAAAGTGGTAAAAAGTGTGTCCCTCCCCCTCCCCTGTAACTTCTAAAATAAGAGAATGACAAAAATAAAAAAAATTTTGATGTACGTTACCATGTAAACTATCAACGAAAATTGGTTTAAATGATATCTAGTAAGTAGTTTTATTTAAAAACGTCATAAATTGACTATTATTAAAACACTGATTAAAATAACAACGAAGTACAAGAACTTTTGTATTATGTTACTTGCTGCTACGGAAGCCTTCATGGGCGAGCCCGACTCGCACTTGACCACTTTTATTACTAGGTTACTGCGTTCCATAGCCCCATTTGAGAAACACGAATAAAAATGTTTATTCACATTATTGTTCTACGTTATAGATACCTCAAGCCGTCTCGTATCAACCACATGCCGCCTCTGATGGAAGGGGAGGCCTTGGCCGCGAGGGTCTTGGAAATGGGACCAGTCTCGGCGAAGTTCCTGGGGTGAGTTGTTGTAAATTTTCTTAGTTTTTAGTAGATTTTACTGTTTCATAACATACGAACCATATTGAGAAAAAAAACAGTTTTTACATGACATCATGTGTCTAAGATGGCGTCATTGAACATAAACCTTTGCTAATCAAATTTGTTTCTAAATATGAGTTGGTACGACCAATTTCCGATAGGTGGTGTAGCAGTTAGCTGAAGAGGTTTTTTGTTTAAAAGCTATATTCTCAGGAATGATTGAACCGATTTCAGTCATTCTTTCACGTTGGATATGTATGTGCTATATATGTACCACGGGCGAAGCCGGGGCGGGCATCTAGTACATAATGTGTTTGATGTGTGAATCGAACCCACTACGGCTCATGTGAGCCGTGTCATACTATGAGTCGTTTCTGAGTCGCCTAAAAAGTATAGCTTAGCAATGATTTAAAACACAATTAATTAATATTAATAAACATTATATGAGGCTCATATGTGGTTGAGCTACTTTACCGGGTACAAGGTTTCCCACTGTATATTAATCTGCTGCGCTGGAGTAAATCCCGAAATCCCCTCTTGCCATCACACAAGCTTTGCTTAGTTTGGGGTCAGATAGTGTTGTGTGTGAATTGTCCACCGATATTTATTTATTTATTATTTATTTCAGAAATAGTCCATATCCTGGGTATGTTTAAAAAGTCTTAAAAGTATAAAATTATAAGTTTAAAATTAATTGCTAACTTAATGATAATATAAAACAAAATGTGATAAAAATTAAAAAAAAAATTACAAAATAATTACTTATTGATACATAACAATTCAACAAATACTTATTAATATATAAATTATTTAATATAATTAATTTATTTTCTTGAATAGACCCGCGATTTTGTTCAACAATTTTGTTTAAAACTTAAAAAATTTCAACATAGGATATCCTACAGCAATGGCCAGTATCTGAAAGTAGAAATTATATGTCCAGAGTGTAATTGATTTCATTAAATTATTTAAGAATGTACTCGGATAATTAAATATATTATTTCTTATGTAGGTATTATTAAAACTATTCATCGATAAATCATTTCATGCGGTAAAATTGTCTAATGTAATTTTTTACAAAAAATGTAGTTATTTTTGTTATTAATTAATTACTTATATTTCAGGCCAGTGATTCTGGAAGTGCCTCACTACGCGTCCCTCCGCGGCAAGGAGCGCGAGATAGTGATCCTGAGGTCGGACAACGGCTCGTCGTGGCGGGAACACAACGCCGACGCCACCGACGACGTCGTGCAAGACATACTGCACGAAACTCTCGAGATCGAAGGTATACTCGTTGTTTCTACAGTTTAGATCATTTTGGTAAGCGCGTAAGCCCTACAATAAGATAGATAGATTATCGCTAAAAGCGATCTCTTCCAGGCAACCATGGGATGGAAAAGAAGTTAAAATATAGAAAGACGGGAGTAATCAAATAAAGAATTATTTGATACCTTAATATATATATGTATAAAAAAAGTTAATTAAGATACTAATAATTGACTAAAATAAAATAGACATACATTCTAATAAGAATACATGCTAATACATAAATAACCTTATTACATATACTAATACATATGCAACATACTAGTAGCTTAATATTTCCAGTTTTGCTGGAATGCTTATTGTCACGGGAACGGAAACTGCGCGGGTAAAACTGCGAAGCGCTGTACATACCTACTACAAATTTTGCTAACGGGTTTTCTACTTTGTGTTTTATCCTGTTTTCTGACGTCGTAAAGATGGACATCCTAAGGTGGTCTAGAAGAGATCATTAACCCCCGACCAAAAAAGGGGTATTATAAATTTAACGTCGATGTCTGTCTGTCTGTCTGTCTGTATGTGGCATCGTAGACCTTAAACGGATCGCACGATTTCGATGCAGATTTTATCTTTGAATGTTAACATCCGTGCAGATTTTCTTAGCTATGTTTGGTTAATATCGATTCAAGTTGGTCGCGCCCACAAAATGGCGAACAAAATATTTCCTTACAATCTACCTCAATATGGGTGTCAAATGAAAGGGATAGACTAGTACACTCCGCGAGGCATAAGCTGAGCTTTGCATTTGTGTGAGTGTACATGGATAGTGTAGGTGTGACAACCGGCCTTAGGCGCGGCGCCATTCTGTCTCGCCGCGCTCCTGCCTGATTGGTGATCACTCACACTAATGCAAAGCTCAGCCTATACCTCGCGGACAAAATTTCAAGCTCCTGCCTGATTGGTGATCACTCACACTAATGCAAAGCTCAGCTTATACCTTGCGGAGTGTAGAATACTATAAATTATAAAAAAATCGAATCCAAGATGGCCGACACGACAAAATGGCGAATTATATTATTTTTTTCACTACCTCAATATGGGTATCAAATGAAAGGGCTTGACTAGTAAAATACATTGCACTATGACCAATTTCAAATTCACAAAATGGCTGATTTCACAAAATGGCGATTTACATTTCTTATTTCACAAAATTAAAATGGGTTTCAAATGAAAGGGCTTGACTAGTAGAATGTTGTCCAGATAACAAATCCGAGGTAGTCGGGGGTTAATCAAAATTTTTAATTTTGTTCTTTTTTCAGTAAGAAGACCGCCACCTGCCTCTCTAGCTTTAAAAAACATTTGTTTCGTGTCCTTTTCTTTGTTAATAAAGCATGTTTTCTATCTATCTATAAGGTGATGTATTATCCAACAGAAACAAATGAAGAAGAGAAAGGTTGGGACGCCCCACGCGTCACTCGCATCCTGACGCATGACTTCCCTCAGTACTTCGCTGTGATATCGCGCATCAGGCAGGAAGTCCACGCTATCGGACCTGAAGGTAAACTTATCTGTTTTTTCTATATTACTCTGTAACTTGAAATATTGTTGTCCTTCATTTTACGATGACCCTTTAGCACACAGACAAATATCCAATCGTTCTACTCAACTTTTATTTCGTCCAAGCTTGTTTCTAATTCTGCCAGAAAACTTTATTTCGCCATTCGGTATAGTGTGTCTAATTTGTGATTGGCTGCAGTGGTATGGCATTGATTTTAAGTAGCAAGACTCAAATAATAGATGTCGCTCAGAATGTTTCTTTGCTAAAGTGGGCCTTAGAATGATATGTCTGACGTATGTCAGAACAACTCTGGCCAAAAACCTTTACTATCATGGATCTCGGAAGGTCGATAAAAGCCGGATCGACCCAAGAAAAGAGGTGGAAAAACAAGTTTAACATCCATAACAAGCAATGGCCTACAATAGCCCTTGATAGAGTCATGAGCAGACAACTTTGCAACTCTAAATTGAGGCAATATCGGCTAAAATGTAACAAGTAACCCAATCTATGTTTTCACTACTGATACGAGTACTTAAAACATTTTCTCACAAGGGCAAGTCCAGGAAGTATTGCATCGAAAAATGAAGGCTAGCAAATGACAGATCTGATGCTCTTGATAGATTTCTTTTGCGGAACTCGTTGGATTCCTCACACTTCCCCTTCACTAATAAAGCCAATGGCGATGACAAACACGTGGTGCTTATTCTTTTGCAAAATATTCTGAGGTGCAGGCGGAATTCATATTTATGATTACCACACGATTATGAAATCGGACGTTCTCCACAAAGCGACTACAAGTTGGTGTGGCTTTATAAGACTCTACATTTAACTTGTTTTTAATTTCTAACGTAATGTTGAAGTTAGATCAGCTCTGAAATAATAAAGATTTCAAGTTTTAATTTAATTAATTGTACATTGTGGTTGTTTCAGGTGGGATGGTGTCAAGCTCGGTAGTACCACAAGTACAAGCAGTCTTCCCTCAAGGGGCACTCACAAAGAAAATTAAAGTCGGTCTTCAGGTAAACCTGTTCAAACCTCGCTCAGGAGTTAAAGACAAAAACTTAAAAAAGATCACTGTCAATAATGTATCGAAAAAGAAAAGGTTCTCCCTCATTTGGTAGATATATCATCATATTATATAATATCTCATAAATGTAGAGACCTATAAGCACGACATGGTCGGTATAGCGGAATCTTAAAAATTGTGAAAAATGTTTCGAAATTTTTGAAAATCTATATTTTATTAGCTTAGACACCATTTTAACAGTATTACTTTTATTGAGTAACGTAGTGGTTCAAAACTGTTAGTACGAGTATTTATATAAATTTGTGTGTAAATCAAATATTTATTTTTGTATTACGTAAGCCAAAGTAATTGTGTTCTTTTGTAACAATAGATTTATCAATTCGAAGTACAAATTTTGTATGCCAAACTTTTTTTACAAATTTAAAAATTAATTTTACAAATGGTAATTTGGTTACCAAGTTTTTGTAAGTGACGATATATTTTTTATCACAGCTTTTATTATATGTAATTAATATTTGTAATCATGTTTATCAATCTATATCTCACATTTATAGGAGTATTTGATTCATCAAATTACTTTATTATGTCATCACATATCTTATCATATAGTTATATAATATACAGGTTCATATGATGTCATTTAAGAGTGTATTGTGATTGTGATTAGAGGTTACCATAATGGATTATATTTTAGCACTTAGATTAAGAATGTACGTTACTCCTTTAGGGACGAATTCATACCCAATAAATTTAGAAATCACTTAAAATATGTAGTCACATCTCTGTAGCTGAAATTCAATAAAGATTCGTGTATACATATAAAATGTTTTCAATTTAAGCAAATTTGAATATGAAATCACTGTAAAACATAAAAAGATGGGATATTCTCACACTGCGTGATATCGGGTTTTGGAATTATTGTATGTTTGGTTTTCTTAGTCTCTAGTTGGTCTTTAGGCTTTAAAATAGCATGATTTGATAGAGTTATATTTATTATTGTTATATTGATAGAATTGAACTGTCAATTAACGTGTATCTTAAGATATTTGCTATTATACTATTAGTAGCGTACTTGTTATTAAATAATGTATTTAATTCTATATTTGGAGTGACGTATTTGTTATTGTTATCTAGTTCTACTTCATATTTTTAAGATGACTGCTAAATTTATTGGGTACTGTTTGTCTACGCTTTTATTTGTATGCTGACACGCCAATAAAAACTTTGTTTCCTAAAGACCAAACGTGAGATTTGCATGATGTAAACCATTTTGTTTGCCGTTTTAATATTTTAGCTTGTTACAGTATTTTGCATCTTGTTTTATGCGCATGTGTGAGAAATAGATGAAAGCTACATAATGTCTACTTTCATTTAATGACGCTTTACTGTGATTTCATATTAATTCATGTTTGCTTAATTTTGCACCTGCTCCTTGTCACGTTTAATTTCACATTAATATTATTTACAACCAAAATTAAAAATGTCAATATAAAAGAATTAATAATGGTTTGGTAAGTTAAACATGTATTATCATCACTCAGCACAGTTATATATTCAGTTTTACGATTCACAAAGCATGAATGATACTAAATCTAACATCAGTATCAAGTCTCGTTTGGTCTTTAGAACGAATTTCACATCGTATGCCACCAAGAATGTGAAATCGTTTCGCAGGCTCAGATCATAGATTCGGAGCTGACTGCCAAACTCCTCGGTCGAGGAGTAGCAGTATCTCCGGTAGTAACAGTGGAACCCAGAAGGAGAAAGTTCCACAAGGCAATAACACTCAGTATGCCGGCTCCACGACCACATACTCAAGGAATGACGAACCAATACAGTACTTCTTCAGCACCAACACTGAGGCTACTCTGTTCCATATCAGGTACAATTACAATAGTTTGGCTTTAATAAATTGGACAGATCTAAATTGTTAATGGAAACATCTTTGATTTGATCAAAGCATTTCAGCAACCATTTGACAAGAAATGTATAACACTTATTAATATTTTAAAAATTCTGGTCAATATCAGACTGTTTGGCTGGAATTTTGTAATTATAAGTTGTTTCCAATAGCTAAAATCTGTGACGTGTTGCAATGGAGTATGGCTTCTGCTATATTGATGATATTATGCTTTGCATAACAAAGGTAAGTTGGCCTACTACGAGAACAAAAGCTTATTCGCTTTCAATATACTTAGGTACAAAATTAGTAATTAAAACCAATATTCCATTACAACACCTTAGTTTACGTAGTTTTAAATAGTTATGAAAAATCATTACATTGAAATCTTATAGGTGGTTTTACTATACATAGATTACAATCTACATGATATCGGTAGAATATAGTTTTTGCTACTTTAAATTGTTTTAGAGTATTGATAGTTTCGAAAATAACGTACGTTCAATAGTGTTTTATCTTTTCAATCATATCTCAGTGATTGGTTAGCGTAGCTAAAAAGTTTAATAAATTGACTTAGAGTTACATCTCCCAGTTTTATATACTAACATCGGGATGAGCATGTTTCGAAACAGACAATAGTGTAGTTTGTAATCTCATTTTGACAACAAACCAACATGCATAAGTTTCGGTTAGGGCCAAAGGGATATCAATCGCTTATAGCAAATACACGAAGCTAATGGGGCACGTCCCTGTGTGTGCGTTTTGTGCGTGTCTACATTGTCTTGTTTTCGTGTCTTTGTGTGTGTTGCACGCTCACCGTGTGGCGCATTTAAATGTGCTGCCAACTTTCGGCGCGCACCATCAGGGGTATTTCGCAAACGATCTCTCGAAGGTAAAAAATTAGTAATACTATTCAAATACAAACAAGATAAAAGTGTCGGTTTCCGTTTCACGTTTTGAGTTTCGAGATTATTTTCGTCCGATACTCTTCTGTTATTTTTCACGGTCATTGTTTCGATGCGATATTTATACTCTATAGCTTTACATTTGTCTAGAGTATATTTATCTACATTGTTTTTCTTCCCTCTGTCACTTTTTGAATGCTTTTCCATATCTTGCTTTTCATACATTCTTCCTTTATGCACGGGCTGAAAATTTTACGCTTTATTAATTCACGTTCACTCTGTATCATATCGTTAACAAATCTTGGGAGTTCAAGAGAATGCACTGCAATGTGATCACAAACTTATCGGACTAGAGCGATTGTATAAATAAAATGAACGATTAGATTCGAATTACGTCAGATTGTTACATTGGCACATTGATTAAATAAGAACTTTAACACAACTAAATAATCTTTACTATAGTATAAGCGTTTATACACACGGAACAAACTACCACGGTGCCATTTCCATCCTCATTTCATTCAGCGTCGATGTTCCCAAACTCTTTTGTTGATTTGCTTGTACTGATCAAAATTATTTTCCAAAACGGCCTATCAGTTCTTTTCACTTCATCATTTCTTATTTTCTCATTTCTTATTTCTTTTCCTTGTCATTATTTCACTTACATATTTTTTTCTTTCCGTCGTTGTTTTTTATTTGGGTTTATTTAAGTGAATGTCCTTCGAGAGATCCGTTTTCCGAAAAACCGGACTAGCAATTATGATGTAGCATCATTTTCATTTTGAAACGTTAGCACTATTTTTGTAAGAAACAGGTAACGACCGTACACAGTGTGCCACATTTTTAATCACTTTTCCATTCCTACAAATTTTGATACAAAATTGTAAGATTTTATTGTTTTTGTGTGATGTGCCGTCTTTGCTTGTTGTGTGTTTGCTATAGGCCGTTTTGGAAACTTTTGTGTTATTTTTTCAATTTTTTGATAACCTTGTCTGTTTTCTGAACTTTCTTCAACATCCGTTTCTTCTTTACTTTATTATTTTAGGTCTCTATCAAAATTATCAGAATGAACAACGACATACACATTTCGATACACTTGGTGATATTATTGCAATAATTAATATAGATAGCATTGTAGCTGACAGCATTAAATTTGAAGTAGATAACATAGCAGTAAAGACTGCAAATTAAAAGTAGAATAATAAGCCTGCTTTGGCATGCATACAGTAAATAGTATCACCGTTAAGGCAGTAACTTATATCGACAAGCCCTTACTGCCAAACGTAGTATGTTCAAAGCTTTCAGAATGGTACCGAAGAGCAAATTAGTAACATATAATCTTGACATATATTAAGAACTTCTCAACAATGATGTGGTGAATTGATGGCAGGTGGGACAAACAGAGCTCATTGGGAGGATGTCACTGAAAACACTCCCTTGACATTTGTGAATGACTGTGTGTCTTTCACAACTACTGTCTCGGCTCGATACTGGCTGATTGATTGTCGACACGTGGAAGATGCCACCAAAATGGCAACTGAACTCTATAGGTAAGTATTCACAGAGATTTTACTTTGATTAATGAATACAGTACGTGTTTTCGATCGAGAAACGTGCCAAGAGGCTCATAGGCAATGACACTCTTGTACGTAAAAGACTTCAAAATCTTAAACATTGCCGCAAAACTGCTAGCTTCTCGGTTTTTTTTCGGATACACTTCGGAGAGTGTGCCACTGTACTGCATGATCTAATACCACTTTGCCTTTTTTGCCCTCAAATCGATAGTGAATCAGATTCTTCTAGGTAAGCACGCTCCCTTGTTGATCGTATCGTCGCTTTTAGGCGAGATATGGGCGAGATGGTGGTTAAGTGCGAACCTGTTTAAAAAAAGTGTTTAAACAATGATTCATTCGAAAATTTTAAATAGGACTTTAGCCGTAGGTAGTTTCTAAAACTATTATTGGTAAAAGTTGAACTATAACAACGCGTGATGCTAGAATTTAATTTACAACCCACCAAAAATCTGACTGAGGCGCGTCAAAAGAAGTTTTCTCTTCAAAAATATAGATAGCTGAATATACTTTATTAAACTACTATACCATACCATACTATACTATACCATAATAGATAATAATTCAGAAAATTTAGTCAATAATAGTCTAAGAGCGCCATACAAGCTCAATAATTTCGTTTGACGTCACAAACGTCAATTACTTCTTCAATATCTTTAACGGGATAGTTTTTTAATCGACTTCAAAATTTACCTTCATGTTAGACGATCTAGTAACAGATTCCTATGAAATTTGATCGTGTGTCTAATTTAATTTTAAATTGAAATGCGTCTTTGTTTTTTGGTTAGAGTTTGTTTATTTTTACTGTAATAATATGTAACTGAGGTGGAATTCAAATGCCCATACTATAAACGTGACTGTTGAGGGTAGAATCCCCATAAAAAGAGCGTCTTTACACGAGCTAAAGCTCATTACCTATTATAAGTAACGGCGAAGACGCTTTAGCTCAATATTATAGGTGCCTATAACGAGCCTTATTTACGTACTTATAAATTTAAATGAGTCTATCAATCGTGTATTGCATATATATGCCAATAATAATAGGCATGACGACTGATCCTGGAAGTATATTAAATTACTAGATGTCCGCCCCAGCTTCGCCCGTGGTGCTTATGTAGCACTTATCGGGAACCCGTACGTATCCAACGGTGAAAGATTTTTGAAATGGATTCAATCTTTCCTGAGAATATAGCTTTCAAACAAAAAACCTCTTCAGCTACCACCTACGCCACCTATCGGAAATTGGTCGTACCAACTCAGATTTAGAAACAAATTTGATTAGCAATGACGCAATGACGCAATCTTAGACACGTGCTGTCATGTCAAAGCACGGTATGAAAACTCTCATAAAGGAATATTTTTTCACATTTTTGTTCCGTTCTTGATTCATGCTCCGCTTCTATAAATAGTAGCGTTATGTTCTATAACCTATAGCTTTCGTCGATAAATGGACTATCCAATACAAAAATAATCTTACAATTCGGACAAGTACTTCTCGAGATCCTAGCGTTCAAACAAACAAACAAACTCTTCAGCTTTCTGAAATTAGTATAGATTTGATACAATGATAGTATTCAAATAGAATAAAACATTTACCAATTTGTTTTGTTTAACTTACTTTATGATCTTTCAAAGCTGGATGGGCAAGTCCATTTTAAAAGTACGAAATTATTAGAAACTGTATTTACCATTGGATAACCCATCCAATTTCAAATGATTTTTGTTGTGAAACCAGTTTCCTAAACTCAATATTTAATATAGCTACAATACAAACATTACGCGCGACGCATAGAAAATACGACACAGTGACGTCACGCTTCAGTAGCGTTTTTGTATGAAGCGTTTTTGGGAGAGTCCAAAATTGTGATTTTAAAATCATGATATCACGGATATATATTTAAGATAACAAAGTAATTCTTTCACCTATGTTTCAGTTATTAAGAAGCCTTTTAATGGAACATTAAATTAAAAAAAAACATGGGGTCGAATTGATACCTCCTCCTTTTTGGTTAAAATGAGTTGTCATGCATATTGTACAGCTAACGTCTAACGAATGGTTTCAGGGAAGCTATTCACGTTCCCTTCATGGCTCGCTTCGTGGTTTACGCGAAGAGGACAGATGAGAATCAAGCACAACTGAGGATGTTCTGCGTTACTGATGATAAAGAAGACAAGGCACTGGAACGAATTGAGAGGTTCATTCAAGTGGCTAAGAGCAGGGACGTTGAGGTATGTTACTTTATTATCTGTTTTTAACCCCCGACAAAAAAAAGGGGTGTTATAAGTTTGACGTCGATGTCTGTCTGTCTGTCTGTCTGTCGGTCTGTCTGTCTGTCTGTCTGTCTGTCTGTCTGTCTGTGTGTGTGTCTGTCTGTGGCACCGTAGAGCTCAAACGGATGGGCCGATTTCGATGCGGTTTTTTTATTTGAAAGTTAATATCCGTGCGGGTGTTCTTAGCTATGTTTGGTTAATATCGATTCAAAATGGCCGCCTCCACAAAATGGCGGACAAAATATTTCTTCACAACCTACCTCAATATGGGTATCAAATGAAAGGGCTTGACTAGCAGAGTACTAAACGCTATAACAAATTTCAAATTCAAGATGGCCGCCACCGCAAAATGGCGAATTATATAATATTTTTCACTACTACCTCAATATGGGTATCAAATGAAAGGGCTTGATTAGTAGAATACTTTGCACTATGACAAATTTCAAATCCAAGATGGCCGCTACCACAAAATGGCGAATTACATTTCCTTTTTCACAATTCCTTAATATGGGTATCAAATGAAAGGGCTTGACTAGTACAATGTTGTACAGATAACAAATCTAAGGTAGTCGGGGGTTAATCAAAATTTTTAATTTTGTTCTTGTAAACATGGACGGACGTACAAAAAATGTCGGACGTAGTCTCGCTAAAACAAAGACATTTTCCATCGAGTCATTAAGATTTGACTCTTCTTTTGTGATTAGAACGGCAAGGTTGTGGAATACGTAGCCTGAGTGGGGTTTTCCTGATAGTTACAATTTTTAAGTTTTCAAATCAAGAGTGAATCGGTTTCTCCTAAAACATCAGGTCGTTTAACATCAGGCGAGATGGCGGTCAAGTGTAAACCAATAAAAGTTAAAAAGACTGATAGTGCTTAAAAGTTTCGGAACACGTCACGTCTATATGGGGCATTTCAGGCCAAGCGGACGACTAAAAATAAAATATGATTATTAAAATTTATTTTTAATTGTGTGATTTAGTAGCTTATATCTTTATTTAAACTTTGTCCATTTAGTTAGCATCTATTGCTTTGAAATAATTTCTAAAAAAAAATTGGTTGCCTGTAAAGTCGGTATACGGGCGAAAGTTTTACGTGACAACGACTTTGAGTGGTAAAATAATTTTACGGAAGGGACGCGTGCCTTTCACTTTTTATGTCTGTCTCTCTCGCTCTTAGGCGGGCTAACCATGCCCGAGTGGAAGTGACGCGTGCCTCTCACTCGCTCTCGTTGTGAGCGCATAACGTGAGCGGAGCGTAACGCAGTTTCTTGAAGTGTCACCCGGCAAACCAATTTATAAGACGTTGTCACGTCAAAAATATGAGGTCGTGAATTTTGTTCATACTCTGGTCAGTTTTGTTCTAGTAGATGTGGGTGTGTAGCTAGTAGTATACATATACAAGTAGTATACAAGCTGTACGATGCACATACTATGAGTATATAACTATTATATCTGCTATCTGGCGCCCACAATACAATATTTGCTTATTTTGAGGCTAGTTAGTTAGTGATGATGTCCATTAATATTAATTTAGTATTATATTTATATTAGATCACATCTAACCTTTATTTGTTTGATTTCTCCGAATAGGTTCATGAAGGCAAGCCCATCTACCTCGAATTTGGTGGCAACCTGGTCCCCATAGCGAAGTCGGGAGAACAGCTCTCGATTCCCTTCAGAGCGTTCAGGGAGAACAGGGTCGCTTTCCCCGTTATGATCAAGACTCAGGACTTGGAGCCGATATGCCGCTGTCAGTTCATGAGAGACCCGAAGGTGCCTAAAGGAGAACCCTCACCAGCTCCGGTAAGTGCTTACATTAGATCACAATATAAAAACAACGATTTCAAACCGGTTTGTGCGTAGTTTATTTATTATTGTTAATTTTTATTACTCACTAGATGTCCGCCCTGGCTTCGCCTGTGGTACATAATATAATATCACACTCATTGGGATTCCGTACATATCCAATGGTGAAAGAATTACTGAAATCGGTTTAGTTATTCCTAATAATATCGCTATCAAACAAAAACCTCTTCAGCTACCTGCTACGCCACTTGTCGGATATTGGTCGTACCAACTCAGATTTAGAAACAAATTTTATTAGCAAAGGATTATATTCAATGACGCTTGTTGTGAAACGCGTGTTGTGTCTTTAACCAGTACGTGTTGCCAGTGATGTCTTATAGAACTGAGACGTGGTCCTTCACTGTGGGCCTCATAACGAAGCTCAAAGTCACACAGCGAGCTATGGAGAGAGCTATGTTCGGAGTCTCTTTGCGCGACAGAATCCGTAATGAGGATATTCGCAAAAGAACGAAAGTGGCCGACATAGCTCAAAGAGTAAGCAAGCTGAAGTGACAATAGGCAAGCCACATCGCTCGCAGAACTGACACACGATGGGGAAGAAAGGTTCTCGAGTGGCGACCACGAACTGGAAGACGCAGTGTTGGACGGCCTCCCACTAAATGGACAGATGACCTCACAAAGGTCGCTGGAAACCGCTGGTTGCAGGTTGCGCAGGACCGTTCGTTGTGGAAATCTAGGGGGAGGCCTATGTTCAGCAGTGCTCTTGCGGCTGATGATGGTGTTGTGAAAAGCGTGTTGATAATAGATTCTGTCATGATAATTTTGAACTACATTGCTGTGTTGATCATCACAGTCATCGTCGTCGCAATGTCTGGTACGTTGCCCTTGTGGTAGGTCGGGTTAAGATCAGACCGCGGTGGGGTCACGGAAGATTGCGAAGGCATCCCCGTGTTCCGACCACATGTGGTATAGATTGTCATTCGTAGAGATTTTAATGCACCACGAGTGATGCCCTTATCGAACTACAGTCCAACACAACCCAAGTATCTTCTTTGGGTGAACCATGCCTTTCAACCACATAAAACAACAACGGAGAAGAAAGTAAAGTATTCCAACCACCAACTTAGGTTATTTGCAACTGGTAGTTCCTTAAGACGCCTGCGTAACTTTTTACCCACTGCCACTAAAATTGTTCTCGCTCAGTCTCTCCTACTTCCTATTCTGGATTACGCTGACGCCTGCTTTCTTGATCTCAGAGAGGACCAGCTAGAGAAACTTGAGCGCCTTCAAAATTACTGTATAAGATTTATATTTGGTTTACGCAAATACGATCACGTCTCTCAATATCGCACACAGCTCAAGTGGTTGCCAATTCGTCTTCGACTGGATGCTCACATTCTTTCACTTCTCTACAATATCTTGTTTAATCCTACCACCCCACACTACCTTAAGGAACGTTTTACTTTTTACAAGATTGTCACCCGCTCCTTTGAGATCTAAAGATAACCTCACCATTATGATCCCTTCTGCCAGAACTGAAACCTTTTATGGAAGGTCGTTCACTTTCAGGGCGGTTTTATTGTGGAACGAATTACCTGTGTCTGTCAGACGTTCTTCACCACTAGAAACCTTTAAAAAATATGTCAAGGAACTATATTTGTCAAAATTGTAGCCATAGCATGCATAGTATATAACATGGCGTTGGTGTTACTTATCAATTCATTGTTTTGTATTTCCTCTATTAGACCTTCACAATATAGATACATAATTGTTTATTTATTTTACATATGTATTATTGTATGTTATGATAATAATTATAAGTACCAGTTTATTTTATTTAGTAATAAATAAATATGTTTAAATAGGGTATATTTCAATTTATTTTTATAAATATATATATGCATGTATTGTATGTAAATTTTATTTATTTATGTCATCTGCACACCCCACATTTTAAGATCCCATCTTTCTTTTTCCACCCTAAGGTTGCCTGGAAGAGATCGCTATTAGCGATAAGGCCGCCGTCTGTCGCACTAACTTTAAGTGTTTAATCTGCTTCAATTTGTAAATTATTGTTATTTTGGTGTGTTCAATAAAGAGTATCTATCTATCTATCTATCAACTTATTAAGTAAGCAGTCGTGTCATTTCTTTTTTTAAATAAAGTGACAAGACGAAGATCATTTGTGCCTGATGATAAGAAACATGCCTGCCACATAACAGAACAGTGACACGCAGCTATTGAAACATGAAGAGTCCAAATCACTATCTAACTGCACCGCTCTCGTCAGATCTAAGATGTTGTATCTCTAAGCCCTGGAATATCTTTGGAAACGGAGAAATTTCTGAGCAGAACCTGTGTCTGTCGTATTTGTAAAACAACTTGTTTGTGTTACCCCAGATTGCCGTTTTGAACATCATGGTGCCCGACGAACCGTTCGAGCGCGTGTCTCCGGTACCGGCGGACGCCGTGCCACGCCGGACTGAGGAGCAGGACCTGGTCTGGAAACAGAGACTCAGCGATCCCAGGTCATTAGATACCACTACTTTGGCTCTGCTATATTTGAAGTGAAAAGATTTCTTTTCTCCTAGAAAACGAAAACCGTTCAATTGAAAATTATATTTCTTCAAAAGCCATGTTGAGTGCTTGGTCAATGGGACGCGTGACCAAAATGCTGGCGTTTATTTGGCCAAACGTATAAGCATTGCCATTCAGCGTGGTAATGACACCAGCATGCAGTATACGCTTCCAATTGGTAGTGGGCTTGAACATCTTGATTATCTGTCGACCTTCATGGGTATAGAGTATAGAGCAATAATAATATTTATGTTAGGTGGTAATTTATATTGATAATTCATGTGCGCTTAGTGTAAGTAGTTAGGTATGTACCGTGGTGTAGTTCTCATTGTATTTTAGTTTCGTTAATAAAGACTATGCCCATTAAAAAAACCACCACACCAATTTCGATCTAATTTATATGACTACCTCTGAACTATGATCTACCAACAAAAAAGAGAACAATTAAAGTTGATTCCCAAATGGCGGAGCTAAAAGACATAACCGAATTAGGACCTCCTTATTTTTTGAAACCGGTTAAAATGAGCGCAATATAAAAGATACCTAATATGTCTATTATATAGGCAGCAGATCCTGGTCAAAGTTGAGCAGTTGACGATCGTGACCAATAATCGTAGCTCGAAAAAGCGACATCGTTTCATGGTTGATGTTCCAAAGACACGAACAAAGAGATTTAACTCTACTTTTGTGATAAGAACGTCTAGGATGTGGAATACGTTGCCTGAGTGGGTTTTCCCCGATGGTTACAATCTTAGTGTCTTCAAATCGAGAGTGAATCGGCTTCTTCTAGGTAAACACGCTCCATCGTGGACCGCATCGTCGCTTAATATCAGGCGAGATGGTGGTCAAGTGTGAGCCTATAAAAGGTAAAAAAAATACGTCACAAACTTTCAGATTTGAGGATATCTGCAACCTGCTGGGCAAGGACTGGGTGGCGCTAGCCTACGAGCTAGGCGTGAGCGTAGCCACCGTCAACCAGATCCAGGCGAAGAGGATCACGGCCCCTGAGCAGGCACAGCTCATGATGAAGCTGTGGAAGACGCAATCCGGCACCAAAGCGCAAGGTAAAAAGAATTTTTATTTACAAAATTTAACTTTCTTCGAAAAATAAAACGGAGAAAATGACTTAAATTTAAAATTTAACTCAAAACTTATCATACTTTAATTTAAAAATAACGTTATTTAGGGAAAGGTAACTAAATAAAGTAATTTTAGTTTTTATTTCAAAAACCATTTCACCGGTTTCTATAAATGTATGTATAATATGGAATATTCTGAACTATAGAAAACTAAACAAAAATAGAGCTATCAAAATCAATTCACGATAGGCGAAGCTAGCGCGTAATATGCATAAAAAACTATAACCGAAATGAGAACCTCCATCTTTTTTGGAAGTTAGTTAAAGTATAATGAAGTCGATTATAAACAAAATCATTTTGCGACATTAACCGAAATTGCCTCTAGTAGAAAGAAAAAAAAGAGAAATGTTCAATATTTTTTACGCTAATAACATTTTTAATTCACTTTTAGATAATTCTCTTGAGCTGGCTCTATGTCGCATTGGTAGAGACGACATCATAGCTCCTCAGTCGGAGATGACCAACGAACTACGCATTCAACGAAACATCTACCAAGAAAGGCAAGCTTCCGAAGAAATAGAGGCCTATAAAGGTAATCCCTCACTTCAATATGCCGAAAAAAACGAGTGAATCAATCACATTGAAAGAAAAAAAAAAACACTAAGATAAATTTTGAAACTGATGCTAAATTTTCAGTGTACATTAATTAATATTGTTTTCTTAATTTAAAGTTTACTTAACATGTAAATTATGTTTTAGTAACAAAGATTTTAAAAGTAATATTAGATTTCTAATATGGTTTTAAGTTAAAAAAGACCCAGTAGTCGAGAAAAGTCATTATGCTTTAAACTATGACATTAATATGTATGTGTTTTGATGTCACAGCCGAAGAAGATAACAAACTTAAAGATAAACAATACGATGAGGTGGATGAAACGGCGGAATATCGGGACGAACACGACCAAGATGAAGCTAAGTACTCACCAGAGGAGAAGTCTATTATTGACAAAAGTGAAGTGGATAGAACACCCAGTCCTAGTGAGGAGAGCGAAGAAGATGAAGGTGAATAAATGTTATTAATAATTTTGATTTGCTCGAAAACGGTCCGAGAGGTAACATTCCTTGGTACCTAACATGCAACAGAACACGAAACATAGTTTGCAAAATGAAACATTTGTATGTTGTAAAGTTTTTGCAATGAACATAACACGATTAGATGGTTTTAAAAAAATATAAAAATGTAAAGAATAATAGATGTATTTAGATATTATTAAAAAAAGAGTTATTATAGTTATAAATGAAATTTGCAAATCTTCAAAGTTAAAAGAATGGCATATTAGTTAAAAATCTACTGAACTTTTTTGGGCGATAGTTAGCTATTATATAATATAAATGATTTTTTCTTTAAAAAAAAATATAATCCAATTTGTATTTTGGTGGAAATTATTTCTCTTTTTTTTATTGTTTCCTCTTAGATGTAAAACGGAGTGTAGCAGAAAGAAAAGAACAAATTACGAGGAAACTAAGCCAGAGTAAGATACCCGCTTCCAAGCAGAAAAAAGAAATTAGAGAAGAAATCATAGAGATCAAAACACAAATCAAACCGGATATAAAGAAATTCCAAGACATTGAACAGCAGGTGAGCTACTTATGATTTCACCATACACTATTTTAATGTTGCTGTTGATACTTAATATTTACATAATATACTAGTACCTACCACCCCGCGTTTATGCCCGCCTAGCCCCTGTTCTCGAGATAAAGTCTAATATCCTATATAATAGTTTAAATCTGTACCAAATTTGATTATAATTCATCCAATAGTTTTTTTTGCTTAAAAAGTAATAAACATTTACTGTAACGGTTTGGCAGTTATAATTTATTAATATTAAAATAAATAAGTGTTACTCATTTTAAGTTTTACAGTTGATTATTACAACCATTGATATAATTTGTAATTATTGTTGTGTAAGTCTTTGAACTTATGACAATTATTATGCCTAGTTGTAAATTTTATTTAAATACTTTTTTGTTTGTTAGAGCTTAGAGAAAGAACCCAAACTTGAGCGAACACGATCAAAAACTTCGCCAGATACGCTTGAAGAGGAAAAAGAGGTTGAAGTTGAAATTGAAACGAAAGAGGAACCTAAACCTATTGAACGGCCTCCAGAACAATTCAGAAAGTTTGATCCGTCATCGCCTGCCAAACCAACTCCCAAACATCTACAAAGGCATATGCGAAATGAGTCTATGAGATTCCCATCGGGAGACTTCTCAAATGTTACCATTACTCCTAGAAAATCTGTAACAGAGACAACAGAAGTTAGGCAAGTCACGGAATCTAGAGACACGTTTACAAAAGAAGCTATTTCACAAAAAGAAATAGTCAGTTCCAGAGTTGAAGAAAAATTAGATGATGGTGATAAATCCCCAGATTTAGTCACCGATGAAGAAAGAGATATTGCTGAAGCTACACTAAGAGACAAAATTAGTACCTTTGAATCTAAAATTGTAAAGGAACCTATTATAGACTTACCTAAAACAACGGTAAAATTAACTAAAGAAGCATTAAAAAAACATACTTTAGAGCAAGAACAAGGTATTGAGTACACACAAGAATTTGTTCGAGAACAATCAAAACAAATGGCA
The DNA here is from genome assembly GCA_017562165.1 of Ectropis grisescens. Classification (NCBI taxonomy): domain Eukaryota; kingdom Metazoa; phylum Arthropoda; class Insecta; order Lepidoptera; family Geometridae; genus Ectropis; species Ectropis grisescens. Next base: position 12,489,736 of record CM029793.1, on the reverse strand, counting down.
AGCATAGAATCACACACAATACATAAAGTATCCGTTGAGACGGAAAAACACGAAGAAAAAGCAAAATCAGTAAAAGAAACCATTTTACAATTCGATTCCAAAATCAAACCGGATGAAAGAATGAAAGCATTCCCGAAAACAATGAGAACTGACTCTACTCTAGTCCAAGTATCATCTGAAGAAGACAGTGAATTTTTAAAGAAATCCACTGATTCAGAAACTGAGACAGAATCACAGACGACCATTAAAGCAGATAAACTTGAACAACAAGCCAAAACACAAGGATATCGAGACATTATTGTGAAGAAACCCGAAACTAATAATATTCTCCATGATGAAAAAACCGACAAATCTCCTAAAATTGATGCTGATAAGAAAAATGATCAGGGGAAAGATAAAGAACAAAAATTACAAAAGCAACTGACGGAAGAGTTACGAGCAAAAGTTAGTGAAGAAGAGATCACATTAGAAGAGAAAGATGTTTCTGTTACTGAAAAAGTTGCTCAAGAAAAAGTTATAAAAGTAGGTATACATAATATTAATTATGGGTAACTCAATACACCATGTTTGTAAATGTTTACAGATCTTTTATCTTTTATTTAAATCAGTTATTAGCACACACACTTGTATTTATATTTTTGCGAAGTGTGAATTGTGGACTTTGTTACTACTTCATGATTTTGGAACCATCATAATAATTTGTAATTTTTTGTGTTTAATAGTTCATTTATTAGGCGTATAGGGCAATTGTTTCTCGAAGCCAAGTTAATGTAAGAATGTGTCCATTGTTATCATTTTATTTAATATGAAACTGAAAACTTGAAGTCATAGTATTATCAATGACACCCAAAAGTAGACATATAGAACATAATTTTAAATATATACTTTTGTGAAATACGATTTCTGATATTTTTTTAATGTAGCATAAATTGCCGGGACAAGCAAAATAATGTGCCTAGTGGCAAGCAACACGTCTGACCGTAACATCACTGCACTCGTTACCAAGAAACATATGCAGATTTATATCCATGCTCTGTTATTTCTCTAAAAATTTTGCTTTTAAAACGAAACAGTAATGTTTTCAAATTACTGATTGGCGGTAGAATAACTAGCAATGGTGTGGTAAGTACTTCTCCAAGCGAACTCTACAAAGAGTTCTACCACAACATACATTTGTTTTTTCGATTAACATAGTATTTGTATTTACCATTACAACTTAACCTTTTACCGTTGTAACCATGTCTATGTACCTCATGTATCGTATTTTTGTATCTTTACTCTCTATCTTGTCATTGAAGCAAAGTATTGTTTGCACTTCGATGTTTGATTAATTTATTTTTTTACATTGTGAATGTGACTGTTTATTTTAACATTGTTTGTAATTTAAGGTTGATACACAAACTTCAGTAGCAAGTATAAAATCTGACATAAGTAAACATACTAAGACAGATTCCACGGGATCTGATAACCAAGAACACACAGGGCCCAAAATATCTCAAGAGTCACCAATACAATCTGTTATTGACAAAGCTGACTCGTTAGCAGATTTGCAACAGAGTACTGAAAAAGACTTCAGTTTTGTTTCACAAACAGAATCAAAAGTACGTATCCGATGCTTTAAAAATTGTCTAAAGCTTGCAAACTGCATAATGCATATCCATGTTTTACGTTGAATGGGCTATTCGTTAAAATTTGCAAGTTATAGAAAATGCAGACAATTTCTAAATACGTACATACTTGCTATGCCATATTTATTTGCATGATTATCATAATATTAAACATGTTTAACTTCCTACCCAGTGCTTGCGCTTTATCATATTCCATATCCTATTTTTTGAGAACGTAACGTATTTTTACGTATTTACCAAGGCTATTAACTAAGATATTAGTTTTCATACAAATCTTTTAAGCTATCAGAGTACCAAAAATGATAATTCACATACACACACATAATTTTAAGATATTTGATCATTTCCTCTTTTTTTTTAATATAATAATTTTGCTTACAATTAACAACTTATTTTTAATTGGCGATTGAAATGACCGAAGATAAAGCACATGATATTAGATTCTGTTAATTCCGCTTTGATTTCAGGTATATTCAAAAGATTCAAAACACCGCAGTGACTCTTTAGATGAATCATCTCAATTCTCAGACTTAGAAGATCAAATAGGTACAAGCCCAGCGCAAAGACCATTAACTTTGGATAAAGAGAAAAAAGAACCTGTCCATACAAAGCCTGAATTAAAATCTGTAACCACTAGTGTAGTAGGAAAAGATGCTACAACCAGAGATCAAACACTAGAGTTCTTGAGATTTGAATCCGAGCATAGCTCGCAAGTATTTATTGGGACAACAGTTGGCCAAAATGAAACTGAAAAGGTAAAAAAATATTACGAAAAAAAAAAGTTTAAAGTAAAATAGTAACAATTGTCTTGGGATAGAGAATTAATTTAATAGTCTATATACAGTATTTCTTGTGTAAATTTTCTCGGAATACTTTCATAAAACATATATTTAATAATATAATAATATTTTTATTATTTACAGGTTTCACCAAAAGAGTCACCTGTCATTAGTGCTAAAGCGCGACAATTCATAGAAACTGTTCCTGAAGATGATTCGGTCCAAGAGTGTTTCTTCTCAAAACGTATCTATTCAGACTCGTTAGAAGACTCTGAACATACCGATTCTAGACGCCATTCAGAAGCCGAATCATTGAAATCTGATCAATCGGACATAAAAGCTAAAGTATCATCATCAGAATTTGATGAAAGAGCTGAATACGAAGAAACAGCTGACTCTGGTAGCGCCTTTGGAGATGAAAAGTTTGAAGAAAGTGTAGGTTTCACATCTATGAGAATTGATTCGAAGGTGCTAGAAACGGAAAGAAAAGATTCTACAGACTCTGACAAAGTAGATGAACCTGAAGTAGTATTTAAGAAAATGACACCCAAACGTCATTCAAGAACAGAATCTATATCGATTACAAAACTAAGTGATTTACAAGACTTAGATGTTCCTAAACCAAAGCAAGAGTTCCAAATGATAATTACTGAAGCAGAAGATGTTGATAGATCGTTTGAAAAAGACGAAGCATCAGACAAAATTTCTTCTGAAAGCAGTAGGGAAATTGAGATATCAGATAGAAAATCATCTGAAGGAATATCTGATAGGATTAGTTCTGAAGACGCAGTAACAGAGAAGAAAACTTCTTCGGAAGAAGATGGAGTTAAAGATGCAGATAATTTAGTAGAGCATCAAAAAGATATAAAAACTGTTACAAAAGTGATTAGAGAAAGTGTCAGTACAGATTTTAAGCCCACTATTGTGAAAGAAGAAGTAACGGAGAAAGGTTAGAATAGAATAGTTTTTTATTCTAATAATTAAAGGCAAACTTTAGTGAAAGGTTTAAATAAGAGGCAATCTGACCTTCAAATTACTACTAGTGTGAATATTTTGTGTTTTTCCAACCCACCTTACACCTTGACATATTTTTGACAACATTTGTCGTAAATTTAATACATTTATAATTATTGCAAATGATCGAAGCATTGTAACCTAATTCTATTGATTGCTTCTAAGCTTGTATATTTAAGTTTTATTATAAGTGTAAGTAAAGTATTGAACCATTTTCAGTTGATATTGTAAAGCGTCAATCAGTTACATCTGCCGGATCAGGATCAGAGCTCCGATTAGAGGAAAAACGACTTTCAGATGCTCAAAGCATTACTGAATCTCGAGATTATACGTTTGAAGAATCGGAAGACGATATTGGGACGCAAGGAACCCATGTTGATATGTCGAGAGACAAAATTGAAGCTAAAATTGAAAGTGACAAAACTAAAACCACGACAAGTAAGTTAATTAATAAAAATATTATGTAAAAAAATATTATAGTAACTTAAAGACATCATTATCAGGTCATCATCATAACCGCTTGCGTCACTTTCCGCGACGCACGTTTACAATTTTGGTGGGAAGACGGATGTCAGATTACCTAAGTGCGTTTTTTTACGCTTCGGCATATGAAATGCCGCGTTACTTGTACTTCTTTAAGACCATTACTCTCAAGAGCGTTTCAAGACGCTTCTGGCGGTATCATTTGCTTAAATTAATATGTTTGAAATGTAAACTAAGAATTTTGACACTTGTGTCGGTTTTTTTTTTGAATTATCAAGTGTTCTAGAGCTATAATATCTTAAATTATAAGGAAGACATAGTGATTTTATATTTTAAATTAATTGTATACGATATAAAAAACACGGAAAACCCGGGCTCGATTGCATAACTTGTTTTTTTTTAAATTTTCAGTACTTCGGGTCATTCTCTTGACAAAAATTTGTTTTTTTAATTTAACATTTTTTCTATATGAACGAACTTTAATTTTAACGTGGTTTATCTCAAAATAAAGACCGGTTTAAGCAGATATTATTAAAATCAAATTAATGGGTATATCTTCTCAAATAAAAATACAAAAAAAAAAATTTTCTTGCCGACCGCAAAGGTAAAAGCAAAGTTAATTTCGTAAATTTTCGTCATTCGGTGTCATATAGTTCCCAAAGTGTGTCAAGCGGATAATAAAAATCGAATAAAAATGAAAATGTAAAAATGTTTATTGTGGCAATAACGAAAAACAAACAAAAACACAAGCAAAGGTATTTGTTTATGTTAAGAAAGAAAAACAAAAAACGGAAACATATAGTGTTAGTGTGCACTGAACTCCACATTAAAGCTACCTATATTGTGGGATCCAGGCTTCTCCTAACTTTATAAAGTAATAAATGGACTGAATAGCCACTACAAAAGAAAACATATTACTAAAAAGAATAATATTTAAAAAAGCTATAATACTCCTTAAGTTACCAAATTACTAATTTTAAATAATTTGTTTTGAATTTAGTTTTATGTGGATGAAATTGAAATATTTGAAGCTCAGAGAATAAAATTGAATTTATTGTTCGTGAAATTATCGCTTTCACAGCTTGATACACCGGCCGCTCTTCGCATTTACAAATTTGGCGGGAAAACGAGTGTCAGGTTACATAAGTGCGATGTTTATGCTTCGGCATATGATGTGCCGCCTTAATTGTACCCATTTGAGCCTATTTACTCTCAAGAGCGTTTCAAGACGCTTCTAGCGGTATCGTTTATTTATAATTAATGTACTTAAAATGTAAACTAACATTTTAACACTTGAGTAAAAATTTTCGGAATTTCTCAAGTAGTCTAACAACTGTTACATTAATCATTTATAAGGGTAGCAGTGATTTTATGGCTTAAATGTGTTGTATACAAAATAACAAACTCGAAACACGAAAAAAATTGTATTCGATGGCTCAATTAAAAAAAAAAATTTAATACCTTGGGACCATTTTCCAGCCAAAAATTTTTGTTTTTTTTATTTTACGATTTTTTTATGTAAATGAATCGGTTTTTTCTAGGTAAGTACGCTCCATCGTAGATCTCATCATCGCTTAACATCAGGCGAGATGGTGGTCAAGTGCGAACCTATTATAGTTAAAAAATAATGAACTCTAATTTTAATGTGGGTCGAACATCAAAATAAATACCGGTTCAAGTAGGCTCCATAAAACACAAAATTTATCGGTATAACTTCCCAAATAAAAACACGAAAAAAAAAATTATTTTGCCAATAACCCGTCCGCAACTTTAAACTTGGTTGTTTTCGTCATCAACCAAGTTTTTGGGTACTAAATTACACACCGGTGTATCAAGCGGATCGCATACATACGTTACTTTTATTTGTAGGTAAAGTTAGTGATTTATCTAAACTTGCAAGACTCACCCATGGCGATTCACTTGATGATGTGGAAGGTTTTCCAGAAGACCATGTAACAGACTACTCTCCACGATTGCCACATATTCAAGAAATTGGGTAAGATATCTAGTCATATTTATTACTATTTACGCATCGTGAAGATAAACACTATTATAGTATTCACTTGTTTGTTTTAGAGCTGTAACAGACAAAGACATAACCAACGATTTTCTTAGTAAAGAAAGGGAAGAACAATTAAAACGCGAAAATGTTTCATTAGCTACTTCTAGCACCGAACCAGTAAAAGAACAAATTAATGTTGCAGCATCTCAAATAGTTTCTAATGTAATGATTCCCACAGAATTAGTTAAAACAGAAATAGTCACAACAGAAACTAAAACTTCACTGACAGAAAAACAACCAGATAAAGTATTAGATGACCAACCGATTGTTGAAAAGTCCACCACTTCGGCAACGTCAGGAAAATCTGAAACTACGGTAACACAAAAAGTTGTAACAAAAATAAGTGAACCAATAGAAATCACTACACATGAGCAGTCTTCTGTACATCCCACCGTAGTAGAAACCGTTATCACTAAAACAACAGTGCTACCAGCAGATCAAGATATTGACGACAAGTTATCTAGTCAGATTAAATCTGCTGTAATAAAAGATAAACCCACTGTAGAGTTTAGTTCTAAAGTGATAGAAACCACATATACTGTTACTAGCAAGGAGGATCCCGTTATTTCCGAAGTTACGACTGTAAAAGACTACACGACAACAGAGGAATATACTGAAACTAGGAGCAAAAAGATAGTGAGCGAAAGCAAATTTGATGTTTCTAAAATTAGAACTGATACTCTTGGAAAGTTCGATTTCGAAGACATTTCAGATCATACAAAAGAGCACAAGAGGTTTGTACCTAAAAATCTTGATCTAAAAGAAACATCCGAGATTACAAAAGAACAAGTTCAACCTGTTATTGATGATATCATTCACAAAGGATCAATTGCTGCTGCTGCAAGAAGTCCAATTGTTGATAAAGATATCAAACTAATTTCAAAAGACAACATGGTGGAGACTGAAAAAAGATCTTATGACGCTAAAGTGCCTGCCAAAGACGAGCGAAGGCATTCTTGTATAAGTCCAGCAATTTCCTTAGAAAGGATTGCAGAGTCCGAGGTTGAAAGTGATGAAGAACCATCTAAACCGGTAGCAGTTGCTTTAGAAAAAGAAAAATCAAAGAGTCCTGATGTATCTCCAAGTGCTATTAAAAAATCAGATTCTGCAATGAAGCAAATGGCTGACAATATTGAAATTATTATAAAGCAAGCTTCGGAAGAAGTAGATATGTCATCAGAAGAACACATTGTGGAAGAACCTGAACCGCAAGATATTTCAGGACGAGTATCCGTTGATTCTATTATAGAAGAGGCCGTGACTACCGTAGAAGGATACTTAGATCAAAAAGAAGATGAAATTGCTTCTAAAAAAGAAATGATGTATGAAGAAACCAAAAAATTTGTCCGAGATAGACCAGGTTTGACGAAATCTCTTTCACGTGATAGTGGAGAAATAGTAATAATGCCCAAGAAGAAACACGCAAGAACATTTTCTGTGCAAAGTTCTCCGGAGGAAGTTGAAGAACAAATTTATACTGACTCAGAATCAGGTATGGTTAAATTGAGTATAAGTGATTCAACTCTATTTCACTCACTGTTTGGGTAAATTCAAAAGTCCATGTCCAAAGGACAATGCCCACGTCCCATACATTGAATCCCCTGTCAAATTTTCATTTGATGAAAGTATCTAAGGATTAATAGTGTCTAATTAGAATTGTAAATGCTTCTAAAACGTCTGCCGTCGGTGTTTTTCATTTCAAAATACCAAAAATGAGCTACAGTTAAAGCAAAAGTAAGGTTATGTTTACTGTCAAAGTACATTCGAACTATGTTTTCGTTCGGATTAGAACAGAAAAGAAAAGAAATAACTGTGGTTTTATTACTGAAAACGTTTTTCATAACAGAATAAATAGGAATAATAGTAGTTCTCACTACCAACTGATTACCATGAAGTAGTTCTCGGATGGAATTTTCATAGTTTCACAAGGCTTAAAGTAACAAGCTCAGTGCAGGGCTAGGTCTGATGATTTGGACTCATGTCATCATGTTCCAATAATTTGTGAAACTGTGTTGTTATAGGCAAGCATATTATGTTTGCTTACCTTCAAGCACATTATTTCTTGCTCATCCTGTCATTTTATACAAAAACAAAACTTAAATCAGTGAAGATAATTCTATTCACCGATATCTTTCCACTGAATCTATATTCAAACCAATGCAAGAGAGGATAAATAAAAGACATAGTTTGCGATAATATATATTTACATTTAATAATAATGTTATATAATATTTAATAGTCCAAAACTGCTTCATAGCCCAAGAACCCTGCTGGTGGATTTATGTGGTGGTCCTCAACGATCTCAATACAGGTTTATATCGATGGTGGTCCTGGTATCTGGCCCATCCTAGGTATCTCACTTTAATTAAGACTCTCCGCAATGCGAGTACAGCAGTACTGAGGGAAGGCCTCTGCTGTTCATATCATTTTCAATTCAATATACATGAACTAGTGGTAGGTAATCAAAGAATAAAGAAAACTTAGAAAACAATTCAATTATGTAATTAATTCATTTTGATTATTTTTTACTCTTTTTATTTGACATCACAGACTAAGCAGATGTTTGACATTGACCAATTTGAGATAACCGTTCCGTTTCACGATTGCGAGCCAACTTCTTCCTCATTTACATTTCTATAAAAAGCTTTGATAGTTTTCTTGTCATCATGTTTAATTATATACGTTACTAGCGGCCCGCCCCGGCTTCGCCCGTGGTACATATATATAACCTACAGCGTTCAAGGATTACGAACATATGAAAGAACGGTGAACGATTTTTTTAAATCGGTCCCGTAGTTCCCGAGATTAGCGTGTTCAAACTATATATATGCTATAGGCTACTTTTGATCCCCAAATTATCGTGCTGTTTACTGGGTCAGAAGTGACATCTGGCGGGGATAACTAATTAAGTGACGATTGATCAGTTTTCGACCGGAGAGGAAAAATGATTAAATTACTAATATGGTTATTAAAAAATAAGGGTTGATTGTAGAAGGGTGAAAATAGAGGATTGTATGTATTTTTGTATGTTGTATCATAAAAAAATATAAATTAAAATTTTTGTCTCAAAAATAAAAATAAAAGTTTAGGGGTGGACTACCCCTAACATTTAGGGGGATGAAAAATAGATGTTGACCGATTCTCATAGATACCGGATAAGCACAAAAAATTTCATCAAAATCGATCAAGCCGTTTCGGAGGAGTATGGCAACGAAAACTGTGACACGAGAATTTTATATATTAGACTAGCGGCCCGCCCCGCCTTCGCCCGTAGTTCATATATATAGGTAACCTACAGCATTCAAGGATTACGTACATATGAAAGAACGGTGAACGATTTTTTTAAATCGATCCAGTAGTTCCCGAGATTAACGTGTTCAAACTATAAATATGCTATAGGCTACTTTTGATCCCCAAATTATCGTGCTGTTTACTGGGTCAGAAGTGACACCTGTAGACAACTGGCCGGGATAACTAATTAAATGACGATTGATCAGTTTTCGACCGGAGAGGAAAAATGATTAAATTACTAAAATGGCTATTAAAAAATAAGGGTTAATCGTAGATGGGTGAAAATTGAGGATTGTATGTATTTTTGTATGTTGTATCATAAAAAAATAGAAATTAAAAATTGTGTCTAAAAAATAAAAATATTAATTTTGGGCTGGACTACCCTTAACATTTAGGGAGATGAAAAATAGATGTTGGCCGATTCTCATAGATACCGGATAAGCACAAAAAATTTCATCAAAATCGGTCAAGCCGTTTCGGAGGAGTATGGCAACGAAAACTGTGACACGAGAATTTTATATATTAGATTAAACTATGTAGTAAGTAGTAATTGAACGATATTGTTAAACATAACATCCATATTTATTATAATTTATCGCGGATCACTAAAACGAAACGTAAGTACCGATTCGTATTGCAATATTTTCCAATTTCAGCTTTGTTGGTAAATGATAAGTTTAATTTATACAAATGCAAATTATTATTTTTTGCAATGTCAGAAAGTTATATAAATTCTCAATTGAGTACAACAAAAAATCACCGATTTTTTAGTATATAACTCATATGTATCTACGACAACTGCTTAGACGGGGTAAAAATGGACATTGTCCTTTATTTTTGCAATTTTGGAGTCGTAAATTCCAGTCTGGTGTCTTATCAAGATCATTGTTTTCATTTTAGACTTTCTTTTGATAGGAAGATCTATATCCTAATTCTTTGTTTAATTTGTTCGCGGGATAAAACAGACATTTAGCCCAGAACATTTAAACAAGTAGCAAAATTCTCATCATCCATAATTATCAGTTTGAATTTTTCCACTACTTGATATAGGCCTCTCCCTTAATACGTCACTCAGCGCAATTCTTGGTCTAACATGTTCAACCGCCACCAGCTGCCTTTCGTATATCGTCACTCCATCTAATCTCAAGGTGGCCTACACTACGTCTACCAATTTGCGGTCCCGACTCCAGAACCTATCCACCCCAAAGGTTATCAGGTCTGCGACAGAAAGATATGACCGGCCACTGTCACTTCATTTTGGTCGGTCACTTTAGTTATCTGACAAATTAATTCATTACATAATTTAATTTGAATGTGTACACCCATCGTAGCGGCGTTGTATAAACACCCTATCGTCTCGACGTAGCACAAATTTATTTGGTCCCGGGCATAGAATGTGACATTGGTCCATCTTGCCCTTGGTCCGATCAATGGGGATCCGAATGATGGCGATTAAACCATCACAACAAATGGTGCTACTTAAATCTCGGCTGATCATGGACAGCAGCGTCACCGGTGCAATAAATTGTGCCCCTGCGATCGCTAAGCCGTATACTCAGCGTTGTAACTATGGGCAATACTCTCCCAAGATAGGTCTCAAAAAAGAAAAGACCCCTAGTTCCCGACTGCTTTGCTATTCCTGGCCAAGGCGGCGGTCATGATAACGGCAAGTGCAAAGAATCCCCGGGCTACAGTAGGCCGCCAAATCTTACTGACCTTGCGTTAATAACGGACGAATGATTAGCAAAATTATGCTATAACTTACTTATTTTAACAATTACAGATATGGATAAGGCAAAAGTGTTGGAAATCATAGAACCTACATCAGATATTGATGCTAGCAAAATCCCCATATCCAGTTTTGATCCTAGAAAAATTCGAACGGATTCACTTGATGATGCGGATGATTTCCCAGAAAAAGAGGTTAAAATTTATTTGTGTAATGCAGAATTTTTTTTTTGTTAATTTATAGTACACTAATAAACAATTTCATTTTTTACAGTCCGAATTTTTTGATGATACAAAATATGTGGAAGATTTCTCTAGTGATTTATTATCCAAAACAGAACACAAATCTCAGAAATCGGATGTGTTTGCCCCACCTCCAAGCGAAGTAGAACCCCTAGAAAATAAAATCAAGTTAAAAAAAGCTAGACAATATCTTACACAGTGAAATTGTTTCCAAATCGACAACGGAATCTTCAGTGACGACTGTGATATCAACGCTAAGCAAGTCATCGGAAGAAGAGCGAAAATCAGTTTTAGAAGATGCCACATCGGCAGATTTTTCGAAAATGAGTGGCGCAGATTTAGTCAAAGATCCTTCGAAAAATTCTATTGAGAAAGAGGATTCTCGAATGGAAGAGCCTCTTGAAGATAGAGTAACCCCTGATTTATCCAAAAAGTCATTAGATTTGACAAAAGATTACTCCAAATCTTCAATTGATAGTAAAGATACGTCAAGAGATTTTGCCACAAACGAGTTATCAAAAGATTCTACAGTTGACTTGTCAAAAGACTTTTCAAAAGTGTCTGTGGAGAGTGTGAAAGAGACTTCAAGATCACTCGACGAGAAAACATTCTCAGAAGATCACTCTTCATTCGACGTTTCAAAAACACTGGCTTCAGATGCATCTGAAGGAATCACGCTTAGCAAAGAGTTTATCGAAGAAGAGAGATCAGTATCACGAGTTATCAAAATATCAACTAGCTCGTCTCAAGAAACATCTGTTATGACCGAAAGTAAACTATTCAGTGACCATGAAGATAAATCCTTTGAAAGGACCAAAACATCAGAAAAATCAGAACCAGAAAAAGACTTAATTATGGATATGGAGCAAAGAATTGAACAGTTAAAAACAGAATTTAAAATAGAAGAGGAAATTTCCAAAGAAACTGGTTCAATTAAAAAAGACGACAGCATACAAGATGATATCGCTGAAAAAGTTGCTACGACATCCACAGTAACAACTGCGCAAGACTTAAAAGAAGATGATATTCTCGAAAAAGAAGCAGAAGATGAAGTTCCTGATATGAAAGAACTAAACAGAAGGTGTTCGAACCTTCTGGAAGACATATCTCAAGGAGCACTAATTAGAATTGATTCCACCCATGTTACTCATGGTGAGTAGTACGGCTGACTTGTTATACAATCAAAACACAGCTTGATACTTATGATGCACTGAGTAACTTGTTATTCATATATTATAATACTCGTAAAATCAATGAATTGATTTTGGAAAGCACAGTTTGAATATCAATATTATAATTAATTATGCTTGAATGACTGAAGTAGTAATTGTAAGCTATTTACAATTATTCTTAAATTATGATATTTATTAAGTTTAGTTTTTGTATTTTTATGAGTTCTTTTTACTTGGATTTCGAATTACAATTCTCTGGTAGTTTGTTTATCCAAAGACTACATGATTTGCACGTCCTGGATATTTTTTATAGTTATTAGTTATATATAGATACTACGACTATCCATTGAGTACCATAAAATGGGTTTAATTCGAAGTGTAATGTTTTAGCTTAAATATGTTTAAATCAACTCACTTTATGTTCCTCCTGCCAGCACTTGTCGCTTTCTTTGACAAGACGAGAGTGAAATCCATAATTCTTAACGCTGGCTAAAAGCTGATTGATGGATTAAAAATGTCCTCCAAAGATGTTTTGCTTTAATCATACCGATTTCCTCAGAATGATTTCCTTTACCATGATTTACTTTGGCAATGGTTCCCCAACACAATATCTATTTCCAAAATCCTAGAACGTTTTTTTTTACTCTGTACTTCTGCGCTTGTACAATTGGCGCAAAAAATTAGTTAAGATCACAATTGTAGATAGGCAACGCAACAATCACGTGTGTTTGTAGATCTGGCTTCAAAGTTTTCCAAAACTCCCCCGCCTTCACCGGTAGACTTGAACTTGAGAGACAAGGCAAAGGAGGAAAGTACTGGCGATAAGCAAACCGGGCTACAACTTAAAGGTATGTCATTACTTGTGGTATTACTTCAACACGAAGATAATGTCTATAACTCACACCCCTACATCCAGTGGCCATCGTTGTAAATCTATAGTGTAGCTGTATTTACAATGTCTTCCTAGATTGGAATATTCTAGCCGTTGTACTCAGTATCAAACATTTAATGAAGTCTAAAAATATTTTTTTTGCCAATTTAAAAGAACCCAAGATGAGATTCGTGACATTAAAAGAACCCAAGATTCTCATTGAAATTACGTAAAATGAATTCAATAAGATTTTTTATGTAGTCAGAAACGTCGAACATATTATTTATATGCCGATAATACTTTATTTAACACGTTCCAGCGCTTCTAAATTTAGAACTTTAAAACATTTATTAGAAGACACTTCTCGTAAAGTGTCAGGCGAAGTGTTGTATTAGAAAATAGTATATTGTTATCCCAACCTAGCGTTTACAGAATTATAGATGTGAGTGATAGATGAGTGAAAATAGTGTCAAATTATTGACACCGAAATTCTTATTATACTTATCAAATCTCTCGAACAAAATGAACGCAATCTGTAGCGCATTAAATTTTTGAAAAGATTTTTGTATTCTAAATACAGGTCATTGATCTGACATTTACAGGCCCTTTTAAACCTGTGTTTTAAACGACTACACTATAGATTTATAGATATCCAATAGAAATTAATATTACTCAAGTCATGAAAATCACTCACAATGTACACGCAGCTACAGGAACTCGTGGGTTCAGCACCAACAATTCCAAGATACAATTAACACCACAAGCAGTAGTTAATGTTTCAACAACCACTAGTAGTAACACTGCCATAGTAAACAACACTAGATCGTCAGCTAGTTGTAGTTATCACCATCCATAGGTTCCGACCCGTCGTTCCTGGATGCCAACCGACAGTCACCCAGAGCTTCTTCCGCTGGAGACAGCATCATCAGTGAAACAGAGGCTCATCAGAGTGGTTAGTGTTGCTAGTTGTATATTCATCGATCACCGGAGTTCTCAAAAAACTTATCAAATTGTTACTATTTTGAATGAAACAAAAATTATAAAAACGGATAATTTCAGCGTTAGATGTTAAATTGAATTGCTTGGTTTTCCCAGTGGAATGGAATGGAATAAATTAGAAACATGAAAATGAAATGCAATGAAATTACGCTTTTCATTATCATGCAACGCAATGTTTGAGTGTCAGTTGCCATTTCAATCAAACTTTGATGCCAAGTACAGATTTTTAATTCTAACTGATTTACAACGAAAAGTTTATGTAATCATATCAGATCATACATAAATTGATAAGTTTTTTGAAGATGATTATAAAGTAGATACCGTTGGACATAAGGAAGTAAATAACAACGTATCGAAAATTTATTGCAAGCTTGTTGCAGTAAAGTAGTGGCAAAGTAGAGTCATAGCGAAACTTTACTCTTATTTTGGTAGAAAACCATTGACTACCTTCGTTTGCCACGGTCATTTTGCTCCATACATATATGCCAGTCGCATGTTAGTTTCATAAAATATTAATCATTAAAAATATATACTCTAAAAATATTATATGCCTTTAATATTCCAGGAATTTCTAACAGCAACGTTTAAACACTCATGGATAGAAATGCACAAAAAATATTTTAAATGACTATGACCCTCAATAGTTTACCATAAAAAATAATTAATAGTGCTTTGTCGCAACTTTTAAAATGATTTGTAAGCACTTTGTATTTTACTTTCTTTCTTGCGGAGCCCTTACGTTGCTATAGGTAAGTGGACCCACAAGCAAAATGGATATCATTTCGTTTTATTTCCTTCAATGTTGCTTTTTACTTCTTCAACGGAAACAATTCTATTGTGTTTTATTAGCCATTTCCACTTATATCATTCACATTTGAGTAACGTTTCGCTTTGATTCTGAGTCTTCGTTTATTTTTACCATTTTTGTCATGAGGCTTCCATTAATATTTTAAATCAATTATTTGTGAGATGAGTTTGATCATGATTGACACGCTTTAGGCGCTTTCACAGCCTATCAACAAACTTTTAGACAATTTTACTGTACTATATCACTTATGTTTAATGTACGCTGGCGCTATTGCACAGCATCATTATACAATCAGTGTGTATACAATCGTATGATATGTGATGTCATGTAATGAACATAATTACAATCAGGTTATTTCTTTACAGAAGTACTGACGGAGGCGTCCAAAGTACTGACAGCTGCCGCCAGACCCAAATCTCCCGTGAAACATCTAGCAGATAATCTCACTTTTGTTAATGTCGATCAACCGACCATCAACACTGATGCAGTAGCTCTTGTTGATCGTACTATAGAAAAAAGTATTGACGTGATCGATCAAATAAAAAAAGAACAACTTGCCGTAAAAATGGAAGAAATGCAAAAGTCAACTTCTTCGGAAACATTCTATTCTGAATCTAAAATTGAAACTTCTACGTCCTCGTCCTCTGTACACAAAACTTTTGAAAGTGGAGAATTAAAATTCCAAAAACTTGATCCCGAAGCTGTAATGTCTGACATGATTTCAAAGTTTGGAGGCTCTTCAGATGAATATGGAAGTACCATTCTTACGCAAAAAGCTACAGAGACGAAAAAAATATCAGGTCAAGAATTCTTTTCAGAAACCAAGCAAGTGTCATCGTCTGACGATGACTCTTTAGTAATCAAGACTGAAACAACGCGTGAGTTGAGAGGTCAGGAACACGAAACAAAAGAAAAAACCACAGTGCGAAAGGAAGGGGACCAAACGGAAACTTCACAGAAGAAGTTAGAGAGAGCTCACGAAGCTTCTGCTAAACGATCTGATATCGAAACCAAAACTGTCATTAAAAGTACAGATGATTCCGACATAACAAAAGTTGAACGGGAATTTTCAGAACAAGGTCTTTACACAGGCCGTCAAAGCAAATCTGAAGAAAAAATGACTGCTATCAAAGATGAAACTGTTAAAAAGAAGCACGAGGTGAAAATATCTGAGAGAGAAATGTCACATGAACAGTGGGGCAAAGAATATTTTACAGAACCAGGAGAACTTGAAGATATTATTGAAGATGACGATTCCAAATCAAGAGTAGCATTTATTGATTCAACATTAAAAATTGTTGAAAAAGACGAAGTAGTATCCAGTGTGGAATTATCGGAAAAAGGAAAAGTAGTCAGCTCAACGGTTGAGCATCATAAAGAGGAGTCTGTAATTGAAAGCAAAGAACATGATGATCTTAGCTCTGATGCATCCCATGCGCCAAGTTTTAAAAGTGAAGCAGCTGAACGCCGCGATTCTTCGGAAGCTAGCCCTAAGAGTAAGTCTAGATCTTTTAAGAAAGACAACGAAGTTTATGAAGTTGATTTCATCAAAGAAATTAAAGTATCAACTTCACCAGTTAAAAGTACTTTCAGTCGTACAGGAAGTCAAGATACGCATTCTGAATCTGAAGCTGCTCCCGATTTACCACAAGATGATAAAACCGGAGATACTCCCAAGAAAGAGAAAACTATGAGATCACCAATCAAACTACCACAACAACAAATACAAGACCAGGTTTGGGAAGTTTCAGTTCAAAAAGCTGACTCTTTTGAAATTGCCGATGATATTCCTAAACCAAAAGTTCAAACATTTGTGGACGCTTCAAGTACCACCAAAGATACAGATGGTGACACTATTTTAGAAACCAAAACTGTCGTTGAAACTAAGACTGAGGTAACTAAATCGTCCAAAACTGACATGTCCCCCATAACTTTTGAATTATCCGATGACGTTAGCACCACGTCAAAAGACTTTATGATCAAGTCTGGTGAGAGTCTCGACTCCGAATTTATGATCAAATCCTTAGAATCCCACGAGGGAGAAATCCTGCAAAAATCGATAGAGTCTACAATGAGCGCTGAGACATTGCAGCCATCTGACTTTTCAACTGAAGCTGACTCGGCATACACAGGTACGGATCAAAAAAGAGAGGAAGTAAAACTAATAAAAGAAAAAAGCTTAGAAGATATTTGCAGCAGCGGTTACGATACCGATCTCTCCTCTGCCGAGTTTCATGGAACGAAACTCGAAACAGAAAGGGTAGATTTGGATTCATTGATCTCTGGCCAGCCGCTTTCAGACTTGTCAGTTTTGGAAAAAACCATAGATGAAGTCAAACAGTCTTTGGAAGCCGCTCAAGTAGAAATCATCAGCGAAAAAAGCGACGGAAGTATTAAATATAAACAATCACCATCTGAGTTTCAATTCAAAATGCTCATGAGTCCTGAACGACCAGAAATGATTGCCGAAGAATCACATACACTACAAGTAGAAGAAAAAGCAGCTCTCGAAAAAGATGAGACTGTCTTAGACAGTCAAAAATCGGACAGTGCTTCTCACAAAATCAGTTCCCAGGAAGAAACAACAACTTCAGATGAAGAAAAAGATACTGTACATATCAAAGAACCTAGTCCACCATTAGATTCAGCTGACATATCAATACGATCAGACAGTGGCCCACATTCAATATTAGAAACTGAAAGTGAGATTATATTGTCTGATCGTGACGGCTCATCAAAAGGTAGCCCTGAAGTAAAATTAAGAGTGCAAAAACATATGAAAACTAAATTGGGTGTTGGTGATAGACGATCAGCGTCTGAGGTTGAAGGTTGGTCTAGTTCAGGTGAAAGTCATTATCAAAGTTTTGAACATTCTGAGAGTAGACCTTTGTCTTCTGATCTTGATGTTATGATGACAGCACAAAGCGGTACTGATTTTGAGACTGCCATGACTAGTCATGATGTTTCATCTCAGTCACTGAGAACTTCGAAAGATTATTATACTGCAGCTAGCTCTCTAGCTTCCAGAGACAGTATGAGAAGTCTTGACTCTGATGGATCTAGCCACGTTGCTAGTATTGATATCTCTGATGCCTCAGAGACACTAGTCCCTTCAGCTAATGAGCTAAAAGAAGAGTTAATGGAAAGTAGCACTTACGTAGAACATTTTCTTCAAGAAGCAGAAAAGGAACAAAAACTTAAAGATTTGAGTGATGAAGAGGCATCTGGTGATGAAGGTGAAAGCAAAACTGACGTTGAACCTGTAGGAAAAATGAAAAGATCGCATGAGATGAGGTTTCAACCCAAAGATTTAATACCTGAACACTTTCCTATTGAAGGTCAATCGGAGAGTATCGACGTTGAAGAAGATTCAACGAAGGACAAAGACGGTTCCGATACCACAATTTCTAGCCAATTTAAAACAGATGAAGTATTATCGTCATCTATATCAAAATTAGACATGCCTTCATCACAATCTCATTCAGAAATCGATGAGATCAAAGAACAAATTGTAAAGAAAACATCGACTTCTACTGAATTGGAAGCTATACCTTTTGCAGTCACTAAGGTAGAAAAATGTCAACGTGAATTTGTAGATGTTGAAAGTGAAATAATACCAGTAGGATCATCAGAATATGAGGATATTGTCAGACTTGGTAGTATAACGCCTGAACCTAAGAAAACTTCCACCGAAGAAACTTTGGTTAAAACGGTAATACACGCTGAAGAAAGCACTCCTCTTGGAACTGCTCCAGTGGAAGTTGAAGAAGTATGTCAGAAGAAAGTTGTAACTGAAATAAGCGTCGTACCTTTTCCAATAACAGAAGTTCCTACAAGAAAGAGAGAGTTTGTCGATGTTGAAAGTGACATCATACCAGTAGGATCAAAACAGTATGAAGAAATTTTAAAATCAAAGAGTGATACCTCTGTACCAAAAACTAAATTAGAAAAATCTGTCACCACGCCCGATTCTCAACTAGAGAGTAAGCAAAGCTCCACATCTAGTCTTAAAACTCAAGACCATATTTCAACTCCACAAACACCTTTGTCTATGCCGAGCCAGAGTTCTATATCGACTGATAATGGACGTGAATACGTATTGGATGACATGTACGATATATCTGAAACTCCGGAACTCAAATCAGATCTTGCTACTGAAACCAGCAAATCAGAACTAGTAGTTACAACTGAAGAGCGAACTTTACACACTTATGAAAAAGAACAAGAATCGCCAACAAGCGATGAGTTTGAGATGGTAGACAAACCGAGTGAAATGGATGATTTTGTAGTAATTGAAGAGGTCGCTAAAGAGGCTGAAGAAACTGACCCGGAAGGAAAAAGTATGCAAATAAAACCGCAAAAATATATTAAAAAGCACGACACAGAAGTTGAAGAATATTTGTCCAAAACTTCCAAAAAGCAAGAAAGCACAAGTAGTGGTTCAGGATCAATGTCTGACGAGGATTATGATTCTGAACAAAAAAGATTGCAGGCTCAAGAACTTGCAGAAATCGAGGCAGGAAAACGCTGGATTCAAATGCAGTTTGAAGGAGATCCACGATATGATTACGAAAGGGTGCCTCTTGAAGATATCAAAGAAGAAGAGATGACTGACTTTGACGCAAGCAGAATTGGCAGCTTGAGTTCTCAAAAAGAGTCAATTGGCAGTTATGGGAGTTTTAGAAACTCATACGGCAGTTTATCTGAATCTGAAATGGCCTCTCGTATCAGGTTTAGGGTTAGAGGTGAAAACGATGATATTTCTATTAGTTCGTTGCAAGAGTTTGAAAACCTTGAAAGAGCACTAATGGAACAGTACGCACAAAACTCATCTTCTTCTCAAGACTCTTTGAATGGTTCTCTACCAAAAAGATATATTTTGAGTAGAAGCCAGGGTGACGATATATCTGTATCAAGCTTAAAAGAATTCGAAGGCCTTGAGTCAGCTTGTCTTGAAGCGCTAAAAGCAGAAATTCTTGCCAAGCAAAAGGAAGCATTGCTCCAAGCTGATCCTAAAGAAGTAAGTGGATTTTTCTTGGAAAAAGAAAAACGATCTTATAGTGGAAGCTCGGAAAGTAGTCCACCGCAAAAAGGAGGTAGCCCTAGTCAAAAAAGTAATAGTCCATCGCAAAAAAGTGGGAGCCCGTCACAAAAAGTAGGAAGTTATGGCAGTCCTTCACAAAAAATGTTAACAGATTCAGCAGCTATAAGAAAACTGATCGACCAACAAATGGCTTTGGAACAGAAAATGCAAGAACAGATGGCACCTAAAGTAGTCTTAGTCAAGAAACACGATGATAAAGGTGCTTATTTTGTACCAGTGCCAGAACCAGAAATTTCGGAAGCGTTAGGATCAAAACCATGTGAAATTACTGAAGAGTGCGCAAAAACATCTACTTTTGTGTGCGCTGCTGCACCAAGTGATGGTTCAGCAGAATCTATCCCTGGTGACTGCGAAGAGATGATGAAGCTGTTGGATCAAGAAGAAAAATCTTCAAAATCAGAAGCAGTGACTAGAACTTTCACTGACAGTGGAGTTATAGAAGTCGTTCGAACCACAACAGTTATTCAGCAACGATTCGTAGATGGTAAAAAAGTATCGGAGACTGTGACTAGTACAGACGCTGATGGGGCTGTAGATATTCCAACTAGACCACGACAATTAGAAGAAGGTATCATGCATTCATATGGGTCAGAGATGTCGTCATCAATTACTTCCCAGCCATCTGAGTTAGACAGTCTCATGACTGTGATGGAGCGTAGTGATGGTGAAGTAGTCACAGTTACGAGACAGACGATTGTGATGTCAGGAGAGAAACCTGAAGACTTGGACTTGTCAAGAGAGAACAGTGTAGTCCGAGAGCTATCTCCCTCCTCTGGGAGGTCGATAGCTCAAAGCGTCATCTCCTTCGGCAAACACTTTACAGATCCTGCGAGTGGCTCCTGGAGCGGACAAGATGAAGAGTTGAGCTCTTCTGGGAGTTTTAGCAGGTCAGTTTTATGTTGTTATCATGTGACAGTTCTACTCGTAACGTAATACTAACATTATTTAGAAACAGTCCCACTACTAAATATAAAACAGATTGGCTTAATCTAAGAATCTTAATGTGTTTGGGGAATAAAATATATATATATGTCCAAAATCCAGTGTCGAGTTTTATTTTAACGCAATAGCTTTGTTATATTAATATCACTCATTTACATTTCCATTGCTACTATTCTCCATATCTTAATTACATAAAAAAGCCAGTGTCAGGTGTTTCTTCCCAGTGAACTTTACACCACGTTAACTGAAAGTTATTTATTTGCAATGTGGTCCAACTTGAGAGATAGGAAAGTTTTTTTTCGATAATTTATAATAAAACAAATACGAACACTGGTTTTTGTTATTGATCGTAAGTTTCATGTCTCTAACAGATGGTGCCTCAATAGTCTTTATTGTAGATTAAATGTTCAAGTCAGACGAAGTTGGGCCTATATTTTGATATTGTTTGAGTATTAGTTTGTTGAAGGATTAATATTTTTCAAAGCAATTTCTTTCTAAATTTTCTTTGGTATACGCCAGGGGTGCCAGAGCAGACTTGATGCTCGGTAGCACAGATAGCCTGGAAGCCACGAGCTCCAACGCAACCCGAGCTACTTACAACTATGAAGTTGACACGCCTATGACCGGCAGCCTCACATCTGGAGGTAAGTGTCTACGAAACACGATATTGTACAGATACTTTTATCTCACGAAGTAACGCACGTCTTATCTGCTTGTGGTGACCAAAAGTATAACAAGAACAAAATTAAACATTTTGATTAACCCCCGACTACCAAGTATATCGCCATTTTGTGGTAGCGGCTATCTTAGATTTGAAATTTGGCATAGTGCATAGTATTCTACTAGTCAAGTATTTGATACCCATATTGCGGTAGTAGTGAAAAAATTAATGTGTTTCGCCATTTTGTGGTGGCGGCCATCTTGGATTTGAAATTTGTCATAGTGATAGATATTTCTCTAGTCAAGCCCTTTCATTTGATACCCATATTGGGGTAGGTTGTGAAGAAATATTTTGTCCACCATTTTGTGGAGGCCGGCCATCTTGATATGTGCCAAACATAGCTAAGAACATCCGCGCGGTAATTAAAATACAAATAAAAAAACTTGAGAGGTGTCAAGGGACACCCGTATGGAACGAAGTTCCTTTCGATTCATTAGTGAAGGAATTATTATTATTTTTTATTATTTATTACTTACAAAAAACCTGTATACACTCAACAAAAATAATCGTCGCGACACCACACTGTTCAATGCAAAATAGAAATGAAAATATCTGGCTTGCTTTCTATAAGAGAGAGAGAGACAGGCAACCAGAGACAGACACACACAGAGACAGACAGACAGACATCGACGTCAAACTTATAACACCCCTTTTTTTGGTCGGGGGTTAAAAACACGCTAAGTAAGTGTGCGTGAAAACAGATACCTTCGGCCGCATCTCGGACGGTATTGAGAACGTCCGCAAGTCACGCACACACTCACAGCGTGTTTTCGAACATTTGTGAGCACGATGCACTTGCGTCGCTTTATGACAAATAAACGAAAAATACGGCACATTTATTTATAATTATGCCAAAATAGCAGTGTGTTTGTTAAATCAACCACCATTTTCAAACCATATGTGCAAGACTTACGCTAATCTCTTTTTTTAATTTTTTTGGCGATTTCAAATCGGTATGTACCCCTAATCATTTTGACAGTTGTGACGTCAAACTAAGCCAAAAAATATTAACTGAAGCTTTGAGATTTCATTTTATCCAAAATTTCACAGGATTTTTTACATCAATAATAGGCATTTAATTAATCTCGCTTGATGCTGTTTACGATGGAACCCGCATATCTAGAAGAAACCATCTCAATCTTGACTTGAACATACCCAGATATTCATCAGGGAATGTAAATATAAATACCCTCAGGCAATTCAGAATTTTAGTTCGCGTAAGTCTTATAGAAATGTTCGGATTACTACCATAAATATTTATTCAGAATTTTAGTTCGCGTAAGTCTTATAGAAATGTTCGGATGACTATAATAAGTATATTTGAACGAAGATGAGTTTTCCGTGTTTTTTCGTTTATCAAGTAATTGTATATTATACAACAAGTGTGTATTGTTGGTGATTACCGCTGATGCGCTTTTGAGTTCCGAGCTAGAGACGAGAGTCTTAATACAGTCGAGGATGCTAATCATCAATACACACATGTATTATGCGATGTTTTTCAACACACTTCACAATAAAATAATAATAAAAATATCATATTCACAATAAAAACGAGTTGTTACAACTGTTTTGGCGGAAAATATTAATCTGTTGTCAAATGCGTGGGCAACTAGCAATAGCAACCAGCCACAGGCTAAAAAAAAAACTTTTTCTTTAAAACGCTCTCTGCAGATAGCGTTTTAGCCACACACAAAATGTTAATTTAATTTATTACAATGAAAACATAAGTAATATATGAGAGTTAAATTTGTTCTATTGAACACGGTCTTTTTGTATCGAAACTTTTTTAAGAACATAGTAACTCAAACAATAAAAAGTACCTACTCTATAACTCACTTGTGAATAATAATAATCCAAAAGTCACAGTTTGATTATAAGTGCATGATTGCGGTGAAACTAATGCAACTTTTTGAGCAAGTGTGTTGAAAATGTATTTATTTGTCTAAACGACCATAATATTGAGATATTATAACCACGTATATTTTTATTTTATACTAATTATTGTTTAATGTAGTTATTATATTAAATTGAAAGCGGTAATGAGTAGCATATTATTATT